>JBBPDB010000108.1:10443617-10485285 GCA_037974465.1 Brachypetersius altus
TCACTTGGTGAATGGGTTAAATGCAGAGGTTGAATTTCGTGCTGTTCACACTGTGTGCAGTGGTGTGTTCACGTATGTCAGAATGATCACTTCACTTCACTATATATGAGATATATACAGAGAGAGAGAGAGAGTGGAACCAGCTCCTCTCTGTTTATTGCTCTCATCCACATTTACACAGCTCAGGGAGTCCAGCTACAGTGTAGACTCTTAAGGGTGATGGATCAGTTTTGTTCATGCTACTTATTTGCTCCTTGTTGATTTACCCTTAGGTGCAGACACATGAGGTGTGTTTTGCTTTGATGTTAACTTTGCTGATAAATAAATTCAATGTTTTTAAAGTAGTAGCTGGAAATAACTTATCAAGAGAACTGTGGAGACAAGAAGACTGCAGTCATAAGCAGTTGGACTTTAGCCTCCACTACTAAAATTAAAGTACGAAAATGTGTTTTTTAATTAAGACATTAATAATTGAACATGTTCACTTCAACAGCACTAGTCAAACACACACACTATTTAAACTAGAATACTATGTTCTGTATATAGTTATGGACTTTTTATAGTTGCTATGATTTTTATATAGTTTCTTTACAATTACATATATTTAATATTTAATATTTACAATTTAAAATCTTTCATTACTGAGCTGGAATGTGTTAAAGCTAGGATGGAAACAATACCCATCCTAACCCCTTACACAAATATGAACACTCACTTGCCTACAGGATTTCATTTAAAATTATTAATAGCTAAATGTTTTTTCTCATTAAGCTGAATGGATATTTATGGCAATGTTCTGGAAAGATGGTCCTACTGCACTGCACAGCACAAAATTCCAGTTCCACCCCAAAAGTGTAAGTGTTCAATCATCCAAGACAGGAATGTAGCAGACTGTTCAGTTGTTGTGTTGAATCATTTGTTTCAGCACAAAAAAACAAAGCACAACTGTGCTGGAATAAGGTCATCCGGGACCTCCAGGACAGCCCTCATGTAAAACATGCATGAAAAAGTAATGCTTATTTCAGCCTCAAACTCGCTGTGTGCCTTTGTGCTGGCTATGAAAAGCAGGAAGGAATACATTACAGATTACACCGTGTTGTGGTGAATCTACAAAAGGTCGGCCCTTTGTTCAATAAACAATCATGGCGCATAAAGGACACTCTAACAGACAGGCTTCTAGAGATTGTCCAAAGCTAAGTGGGTTGAAAATATACGTCTCTGAGCTGCCCCAGTGCACAAAGCAAGCTGGACTGGAGGAGTTCAGTGTAGAAGAGCTCGAGTCACACAGAGCCTTGACCTCAACTCCATCCAACACCTTTGTGATGAACTGGAACAGATACTGTGAGCAAGGCCTTCTCATCCAACATCAGTGCCAGACATCAAAAATGCTCTACAGCATGACAGAAACTCCACAATCTTGTAGAAAGTCTTCCAAGAAGAGTGAACGCTGTTCCAGCTGCAAAAGGGACCAACTCCATGTTAAAGTCTATGTATTTGAATGCACTATTGGTGTAACTGTCAGGTGTCCCAAAACTTTTGTTCAAGTATTTACACTACCTTTCAGAAGACTCTAGTCTGTGTCTAATTTGTATTTCTGGACAGAACTGGAACCTTGTCCGTGATGCAAACGAGGGACAACAGGGGGCAGTAAGGAGAGAATAAGCGGATGGTAAGGATGGTTCATCTAATTCTAATCTTGCAGGTGTTTCACAGCCATTCTAGAAAGTGGAATTAACGATAGCTCAAAAAACAGGGAGAAAATGATCAATCTGGGCTGCAAATTTTGCTTCACAGGTGAGGAATTTTAATGCTGTGCTGGACATGCACTACAGACACCATCAGTTGAACAGTGTGTGTGTTTTTAAGGCTCTGATGAATAGATTTCCAGAGATGAACCATATTTCAAGGTAATGTTAACTACAAAGCATTAGGATTCTTAAGGGGGATTTCTCATACAAGCGTAATATAAATGTTTAGAACCTGAACAGGAATTTGACCCAGGTTTAATTGCACTCCACTCTAAGAAGTGGAAAGAATACTGATTAGCGCTGCCATCATCTCGGCTAAGGGTGAGAGTGTGTGTGTTTGTGTGTGTGTTTAACTGGGTCTACCCTCTGGTTAAAAGGATGGCCTCCATCGGTCTCCATCCACAGATGCTCTTTGGACATTATACACATATGCTAATGGTGTAGACTCAGCATTAGATGACACTGTAATGGCAATGTGAGCAGAGCAGCATGTGATATCGCTTGTATGACAGAGAACACATGTCTTTTGAAGCAAATGGGGTGAGTTATGAGTGGATGGATAACATTGAAAGGTGCATGTTGCTTCTGTTTTATAAATAAAACTGAAGGACAGGACAGCACTTCTCCTTAGCTGTGCTTAACCTTAGCTTTGCTTAAATATGTGTGTGTGGAAGCAGGACAGCAGTCCCATGTACTAAACACCTGAGCAAATGTTTTCTTTGCAGGGAAAAGTGAGGAGGGAGGACAAAGAACTACAGATTGCTCAAAGGATGAATCCTCTTTGGTGTTCCTTCAATGGATCTTTCATCAAAATGGAGCCAAAATACCACTATCATGCAAGTATGGCTAATCTGCTGGCTAGTTTCTTCAGTGGGTTTAATGTAAGAGCTAAAAAAAAAGGATGATAATGATCTATACTCTTCAAGCCAAATGCACTGTAAGTACCACAGGCATTTGAAAGCCAAGGCTTGAATCAGTGTCACCCACTGCCATCCACTGAATCAGCAAGGGCCTATACCATACCTGCCGGCAGGTCAGCTCGCCTCTCAAAGCTGGGCAGTTTGTCTACAAAAGCGTCATCTTCTGACATCAGACAAAAACGTCAGCCCAAAAGACAGGACGAGAAAGACAACAAAATAGAAACAAAAGTAAAAGCAATTCAACTTAAACAACAAGGACATCAAAGTAAAAAAATTACAAAATACAGTCATCAAATTAGGACACGCAACGCAGACACAAAGCACAAACTGAAAATGATGAATGATGACGAGTAACAAAAAATAAAATAAAAAAACCACACATGAACACAGGGGCAAAAGAACTAAGCGTACCGAGATCTCTCAAATCCATAAATCTCTTGATTTAAGAGACAGTATCCAAGCTTTTGAGAAATTTGCTGCAAAAAGCAAGCCTTTAGATAACAATTCCTAAACCCAAACATAACTTTAAATGGACTATTGCAGAGTCAACAAAAACACACAAAGCTGGCAAACCCTTCACAGTATCAGTCATGCAGACGTGCACTGAAAGATTATTTCAAATGGGAATAAGACTGCATCTACAAACTACTAGGGCTGTAACGATACACCGAACCCACGATACGGTTTGAATCAAGATTTGACACACAATTCGTTCGTATCATGATTCTTTTTTTTTGGGGAGGGGGTGTTACTGCTTAGTAGTGATGGGCATGGCAGTTCTTTTAGATGTACTGAATCATCGAGTGCTTGGCGGGCTGTTTCAGTTCAGTTCACAGCTTCCAGTACCGGGAGACAAGAGTGTTGTGGCTGTGTTGCATTGATAAACACGTTTGTAAAAATAAACTTGTTTATAAATCATGATGCTTTAACTGTCCAGTTCTATGGTAGCTGTGCTATTTAACTGGTCTACTTGGCAAATGGGGCTCAGTGAGTGATCCGTTCATTGAACGTATACCCCACAGTACATTCAGCATCCCTTGCACCCTTCCCTTGTCATGTATTTTCTCAAACTGTGGGTTTTATACACTACTTGTTACATGCGGTGTCCTACTGTTTGCGAGTTGTTGTGGTGGCAATTTAGCAGAGTTAAAAAAAGTTACACTTGAACACAACACAGCTGGTGAGTCTCATTCTATTCTCATTGCTGCCAGCCTAACATTTTCAGTTTATCTGGAAACTAAATCTGTTAAAATAACAGAGACCAACGAATGCCATGAAAGTGTATCCCTCAGCAGAGTGTAGTTCACTGAGTGATTCATTCATGCAGGCGGCATGCACAATCCCTCCCTACCTCCCTCCCTCTCGGCACTGCTGACAGCTAAACTGAACTGAGAAACTAACATATCACATATCAGCACGTTCCCTTAAAAGATTCGTTATTTTGAATGAATCGTTCATGAATGACACAACACTAATCTGGACGGGAAGGATAACTCTGGGAGTTGGAACGGGTGTGTCGCAATTCTGCCTTTTCATACATCCGCGTGTCGCGATTTCGGTTTTATATCGCATATCGTTACAGCCCTAGAAACTATCGACCTTTTAGTGGGAATTTTACAAACCCTCAATGCCCTTGGTAATTTACAAGCCGCAGCAGTTTCATTATAGCCTTCATTCAGCCACATGCAAAAAATCTTATACTGGCTTACTTGCATTCGACAAGAAAAAGTCATATAAAAGAAATGCATGAAGTAGACATGCTTCAACCATCTACAATTCTTTGAAAAGATGCACTGAAAGCTCAGTAAATTAAGGTTAAACGGCAGGGCCAAGCTCAAAATTACAGTTACTAAGGCCATAATTCTGTCCTTACAACCAATGTAGCATTAAACAGAGTTTGAGCCTTATATGGTTTTTTCACAACACCGCTGCAGGACGAGATAATCTCGAGCCAGATATGTGGCCAGATTGAATTTTCACACACACACACAAAACACACAAACGCACAGAGCAGCATAGCAGGAAGAACGATGGGAAATGGAGTCACACCTGACACAGACACGGAGAGCTCTTTACCGACGGTGGGCGTGGTGGCAGCACTCAGGGAGTTGGTGGAGGAGATGGAGGAGGTGCTCTCGGCCCGGGCCAGCGGTGCAATGGGCGGGGGGCTTGACGAGTGGACCGGGGGACTGAAAGGCCGATTCTGAGAGGACAGGCAGGCAAACAGGAAGCCAGAGGTAATGCAAACAAGCAAGGTAAATTACTCTCTGAGAGCAAGGGATTCAGTCAAGGATTCAGCGGCCGTGTTGCTAATGTTGCTGAATGTTTTGATAATGTTCTACTGAATGTTTTGATAGTCAGTGTGACCTATAGCTGTGAGTCATATACACTATAAGCCCAAAAGTAAAAAGGGAATCATCCTAATTAGTCAATTCAGCTTAAGGTGCACCCGTTGCTGATACAGGCATTCAGTTACATACATAGATAGGAAAGAACTGCCAATGGTTCACCATGCTAAAAGAGTCATTAGTTAGAGGGGTATAAAGACCCCAGCACTGGGCTGAGGAGCAGTGGACCTACATTCTCTGGACTGACAGAGCTCTGTCCAGAACATTTGGAACAAGTTAGAGTAAAGTTAATGATCCAGAAATATTAATAAACATCCGTACCAGACCTCTCTAATGGTCTTGTAATCAAATCCTTACAGTATTGTTGTCTAGTGTAGAGACTTCAACAAAAGAGTAGAGGAGATTACTACAGCAAAAAGGAGGGGAGTTGTGAGGGACCCTTGATTTCAAAGGGGAGATGCTGTATGAGTAGGTGTCTACAAACTTTTGGACATACAGTGTAATGACCTCTTAAATTCATTTCAACACAGATATTTAGGAAACATATCTAAGTATCATGAGATCCATCACTTCACCATGATTTAATATGATTATATTGGTATGATTTGAAACCAATATAATATTTTGGTATTGTATTGGTTCAAAATTATTAAAAAAATAAACTGAATGCACAAATTAAAAACCAAGCAGTATGCTTTAATTAGATTTTTGATATACTCTTATATATACATAACTACAACATTTGCATATTTTATTCAACACTGCAGCTAATTTTATGGACAATATAATTTAGCTTTAATTATAATCGATTAAATGTTTGAAAAATCAATGCACTTGAGTCACCACTTTCAGAATGTTGCTGCAAGTTGCATTAAAGCATTTTACGTCCTTAAAAGTGCAGTCAGTATCTGCGTACAGTATCAGTAACTGTTCAAATACTGATCTGACATAATGACAGCAAGGCCTGGACACACTGAATATCACCTCTGCTTTGTTTATTAAAGGTTAACTATTTGAGAGATGAAAAGATTAACCAAGTAGAACACAGATTGTGTTCCTGTGTTGCAGAATGTTTGAGCTGCCACATACCACGTCCCCAACACTCGCTTTCCCAGGAGCCAGTTTGGGACGGGAGGGTGGCCTTGGCGGGGGAGGGGGAGGGCTGCTAGCAGCCAGTGGCGTTGCAGGGCGTGCAGGAGAGGAGGAGCCTGTGGATCAAGGGGATGTCATTATAATAACATTTTGCAAGGGAGAAAGGGTGTCATGCATCAAAGCCATTTGTTATGATGAGCATAAAAAAGTTCAGCACAAATACATACATTACAAGGGCATCATAGCATGCTGACAGGGATTCGAGAAGTTTATAATTTATGTACGATGTACAAGTCATTTTTCCAATACACAACACCTCACAGATCAATGTCACTCGTTTCACAACAGAGTAATAATTTAATTCTTTCATGGATTTACCATCTTCTTTCTCCAGTCTCTTTAAGTTCAAACACAATGTCAATGTATCCAAGAAGTTTGGTTGGTAAAGGGGGGGTTGGGTACTAATGGGCTGATTTTACATTGGACCAGCTCTCAGATGGGGCTCAGATTGTTACATTACAACAAGCCAAACCTGCTGGCTCCTTAACTACTCCTTATGTGTTTATCCAGTATTCAAAATCATAATCCGTTATTCTGCCTTCCGGAGGGAAATGTTCATATATTTAAAGTCAATAATTAAAAACAGGTTGAAGACACTTTTCTTACATTTTCAGTTTTGGAACTAGTATAAACGATAAGATAAAATGAAAAGCAGTTAATGAAGCAACATTAAACATTCATTCATTCATTACAGCCTAACCCAGCACTTACAGAGTGAAAGGCAGAGAAACATCCTGGACAGGGCACTAATACATCCCTAGTACTATGATGCTGCTGAATTTTTCATATATTTCACAAATAAGATATTTGAGTCTGCTGCTTAGGTTTGCGAATCCAAATCTGACATGCTTGACCACTGGCTGGTTCCCCAGACATGGATTAAGTTTATTATTGGAATAAACTGTAGTGCCAATGGTACAATTAAAATTAAAAGCCTTCGCTTAGGTTTACACTGGGTCTGGTTACCTCATCTTTAGCGAAGGGAAAAAGCTGAGACTAAGTTGAAACTGAACTCACCGCTGCCGGTGCCACCACTACCAGCTCCAGGAACAGGTCCAGGGGATGACACCACGGCCCTGTATGTGGGAGGAGGGGGAGGTGGTGGCGTCGATCGGGTGCCCTGACCAATCTCTTTGGGTGAAGTGCTGCTTTCATTTGCATCCTCCTCTTTTGGAAGGACCTCTTCAGGGCTCTTCTTCTCTTCCTGATTGAGGACCAATGGTGGGGGGATTGTACGTGCAATTGTCTGTTGAGTGCTGGGCGGAGTAGAGGCTGAGTCAGGCCCCGCCTCCACAGGATGGTTAGGTGGAGTTGATTCTGTGTTGATAGGAAACAGCTCATCTGGTGGAGGTGGGGCCTCTTCATCTGGAGGAGGCGGGACCGCAGGGGGAGAGGGAGTAGCTTCTTTAAGTGGTGGAGGAATCGCTGGAGGAGAGGGTGTGAGCTCTCTTGGTGGTTCAGTTGTAGGAAGAGGAGGGGCAGGCTCTTCAGGAGGAGGAGGGGATTTTGGTAAAGGAGGAACTGGCTCTTCTGCTGGGGGTGGGGATTTGGGTAATGGAGGGGCCGGCTCTGCAGGAGGGGGAGGAGATGTAGGAAGTGGTGGGGCGGATTCAGGCAGAGGAGGACGTGGTCTTTCTGGAGATTTGTCGTTGAAGCACACCCACTTTTCCGCGGCACTGTCACTGGGTAATGGGGAGTCTTCTGGACCAAAGATGTTGTCCAGATCTGCTATGGAGGGCCTATGTGGGGCGGGCACTGGATTGTCCTCCGCTTTCACGTCTGTGTCAGCTGACACGTAAACAATACACAGAAGTAGGGAATTAGCTAATAAATATTCCATGACATGTGAAGCTGCAGCTCATAGATGAACACATATGGGGGAAAAGTACTAATGACCCAATTTTGAAACGTGAGATAAAAGACTAGGCTAGCATCTTCCAGGGAACAACATCCTGAATAAAAGAGGAAGAGCAACAGGGCCGATGATGTTCTCTTGGACACTTGGCACAAATGGGTGTGGAATAGTCAGGGTTGAATTAGCGTATAATAAATAGAGCAAAGTCTTAAACAGGTGCCTTTAGAGGCCACACATCATTTGCAAAAGAAGAGAGAGGAAATACAGAAAGGTGAGTGGACAAAAGTTAAGAATAGAAAGACAGTGATTAATAGACAGAGGTAATGATACAAAAAAATTAAGATAAAGAAGTCAAGATGCTCAGAACCATATCACAATACACAAGACAAAGATGGAATGGGGTGACGACAGTCAAAGAAGAAGCACTGGGTCGAGGTGCAGCCTTACCAGCAGATTCTGTGGTTGGAGAGTTGATTGGAGGGGGGGAAGTCGGCACATTCTTGGGTGGAAGCGGAGGTAGTGCTGCAATGACATCAGGGCAGCTGAGACAAGCTTTCTTAATGCCCCCTTAGTGGCTGACAATATGCCTACACTGTGCTAACTCAAAAAAAACCAAACAAAAAAAAAAAAACAGCATCCATGCCTAAAGCATCATGCACAGACAAGGTCCCACTCTGCAGATGCAAGGAAAAACCGGGAAGAGCTGGGGCATGGAATGGCTAATTCTGAGAGTATGACAACACTTCACTCTCTGTGGCCCACTAGTTCGCTTTTAATAACAGCACTGTGGGTGCACTGGACCCATTTCATGTGAACAGAATGATCCTTTAGTTCCATTAAACCTGTTCCTGAAAACATTACACCCTGGATTTAACTGAAGGGATATTTTTTATTTGATAGTCTTAGTTATACATCATAAAAGCATATAAGACCTTTATCCTCAACGTATGAATACTAAAACATCTGCACACAAGTATAACTGATGAAGAAGGACATCAGTGGTAATCCTTCTTGTTCTTACTACACTTACTCTGAAGGTTCTAAACCAAACAGTCAAAGTAAAATTCTCCCCATATTTGGATAAGTAATGAACTATCATGTATAACTAAGTTAAGACAGGCCTAAATGACAAATACAGGCATAAGCGCTTTGCTTACAGCGTTAAATTCTGCCATTGCCCAATGTAAAAGTCTAGCTGCACTGTTGTAGTGCAAAAGATCTGCAAATTTACTATCTATATTTCATATATATGTTTAATTTACACACAGTAATAGTCACCATGAATTTAACCAAGGCTTAATGAATTTGTGAGTTTTATGTAGACTGAAAAAATAGGCCACATTAAGTAAACTGTCGTCAGAGGAGACTGCCACAGGCTGAACTGGATGACTTCAGGGATGCAGGTTTGATTGGTTTGCCTGGCTAATGATTTGTGAAATTAGTGGGTTAATGGAGTAGGCGCCAGGGAAAAAACGTTAATGAGAAAGACATTCCCAGACGATTTTTCACACAAACACTGGGGGAGAGGGGGGGAGTTCATGACCCTGGATGGGTGGCACTCAGTGCCACATGACTGGAGACTTACTTCCGGACGGTAAAGGTCTTCCCAGAGAAGAGTCTGGGTTTGAGTCACGTAAGGAAGCACCCCAAACCTCAGGTTCCACTAGTATATGGAAGATGGCACAACACACACCCAGTGGAGGGCAATGTTAGTGTCTGAATAACTCAATGATGAAGGAAAATCTTGGTATATATTTATATGCATTTTTCTGTCGCACATCATTGGATATTTTACTTTATTACTGCTAATTATATTTGCAATATTATTACTTAGTCTACTTCTATTGCGTGGTCTGTAAAACCCTGAATACTGTTCGAAATAATGCAGGAAGAGTCTTGCGAAGAGTTCTAGTAAGGGACAGCCACCATTTTACAGAAACCCATAGGCTAGGCTGCCTCTATTGTATATACTGTTTACGTAAAAACAAATCTGACAAGTTGAGGCATGCACTGCAGGAGACAGTGGAAGGTGTTGTCATATCTTTATAACCCTAGTGGTGTATCCTAACCCACTAAAATAGATTCCCTCCTTTTCTATGCATTAAGTTTAACAAGGCTGATAAAGCAGTTTTGCCTGCTCTCTGTTGGTAAAACAGTTTTCTTGAAGGATTTAGTGCCTTAAGACCTGGATAATGGGAATGTAAGAAAAGGAATCAATTCTAAAGGGCTAAAGGGCTAAAGGGATTCTAAAGGGCTGTTTAGATTTGGGCTGTGTTTTGGGTTATAGGCGCTTATAGACCGCTTCATAATTATTGGCATCTTAGGTAAATACGGATTTAAAAATCTTAAAGAAAATTGTTCAAAGGTTAATCAGCGTTTTTTTTGTGTAAAAAATAAAGAAAAATATTAACAAACAGTCAAAGTAAAATTCTCCCCATATTTGGATAAGTAACGAACTATCATGTATAACTAAGTTAAGACAGGCCTAAATAACAAGAATCTTTGTTCTTATACTAAACCTACCCTTCATGAAAATATTTACAGTGTTGAGAGAAAGTCTTTATAAGAGGTACCAATAAGTATAGCGCTGGCTGTAATCATAGCAGTCTTAACGAAACTTTAATGTAATATTATCTTATTTTTTTATTTCTGTCGATCTATGTCATTAAATATAGATTTCCAAATCAACAATAAAAGACAAATGGAAATTTTGATATGACAGCAGTGATATTACCTGTGAATCATCTTCAGAAACGTACATCACATATAAATGAACAGTGATCATAGTGAATGATAGGATGTGGAGGGACAGAGTGCAGTAGCTGAGATGTTGGACGTTGGCATCACACTATATTAATATTAATAAGAATTGTATGTGCATAGTGCACAGTTGTTCTCTAATACTTGATTTCCTTCTATTTTATTCCATTATTCTGTCCATGTCTTCAGGCAGAACATCATTTCAACACTTTTCCATCTACAAATGATAAGATGTACCTTCAGTCTTCTGCTCTTCAAACGCGGTCTCCAGTGGAGGGCCAAATAAGGCTGTTGCGTCTTCTGGCTCCGGAGATTTCTTACTGCTGAAATGGAGTAAAAAGGCAAATATGTGTGAGTCGTACACCTTCACTTTCTCCAGGAGACATACTGGAGCTCCAGTCCTATCCACTCTGCAACCTTTCCCATCCAAAGCCTCTTTCATCTTTCTACTGCTCTCCTCTTCATGACGCACAGAGCAGCAAAGATCAGCAGAGTTTCTAATGCAATGGTGAAGCTTACTATGAAAAAAATCATGTTGATTAAATTCATCTTCTTAATGAACTGGCAGCAAACACTTGGCAAGCTGCTTGATATAATATTTGAAATCAACATACTGGTTTTATTGACTAAAAATATAGCAAAAAACAAACAAACAAACAAAACTGAACCTGATGAGCACACTCATTTTCATGCATTTGTCTTTTGAAAGACGACATAAAACATTTTACTTTTTTATATTTATACTTAGTAATGAAATGGTTGTTTCCTGGCTTCTGATTACTTCAGGATCCAATTTATGCAGGCGTTTATACAAAATAATGTAAGCATATGGACATTTGAAGCTTATAAAGAGTCCTCAGAAACCCACAGACAAGGTGCTTCTATTGTGTGTACTGTATATGTCAAAACAGCCCAGAGCAGTTGAGGCATGGACTCTGTAAGACTATGGAAGGTGTGCTATGGTATTTGACATTAGCAGCAGGTCCTGTGTCCTGTAAGTTGCACAGACTAGTTTGTCCAGCACATTCTACAGATAATCAGATTGATCTTAGGAATCTGGACGCCAAATGCACGATGCATCATCCTGCTGAAAGAGGCCACTGCCTATAGAATACTGTTGTCATGAAGGGGTGCACTTGTTCTGCAGCAGTGTTTAAGAAGAAGCAACATGTCAAAGTAACACCCACAAAGATGTCTGGACCCAAGGTTTAGCAGCAGAACACTGCCTAAAGCAATACTGCCCCCACTTGTCTTGTCTAGTGCATCCTCCCCAGGTAAGTGAAGCACACACACACCTGGCCAACTTCGTGACATAAACGAACATGTGATTCATCAAACAGTCTAAATGCCTCTGTTGCTCCATTGTCCAGCTCTGATGCTACTATGCCCATTGCAGAGGTAGACAGGGGTTAACATGGGCACTCTGACTGGGCTGTGGTCACACAACTCCATGCTTTGTGTGTTCTGACTCCTTTCTATGATAGCCATCATGAACTTTTTCAGGAATTTGTGATATAGTAGGTCTTCTCTGGGATCACACCAGATGGGCTAGCCTTTTCTCCTCATGCACATCAATGAGCCTTGGGCACCCATGAGCCTGTCACTGATTTAATGGTTATCCTTTCTTGGGCCACTTTTGATAGATACTGACCATTGATGTTTAGGAGATCTAAGTCAGCCATCACAATCTGGCCCTCAAAATGGCTCAGAATCTTATGCATGGTCATTTTGTCTGCTGCCAACTCATCAACTTCAAGAACTGACTGTTTACTTGCTGCCTAATATATTCCACATATTGACAGGGGCCGTTGTAAAGATAAAAGCAATGGTATTAGTTTCATCTGTCAGTGGTTTTAATGTTGGTCATGTCTTCCAGTACAAAGTTGGTCCTACCCACTGGAAATCAAAACATAATTGTTTGACTTCTCTGTTAGTTCCACTTTATGCCAAGATACTACAGAAAAAGAATATTTCAAGAGTTTACCTTTTCCTTAGCTTTTCCAACTGAAATGTTATAATAAAGAATGATCATTACAGTGCATGCCATTTTACGAAAAAAAAAAAATATATATATATATTTTTTCTTTTGCAGTCCCCAAAAATGATTAGGCCCTCTCTGAAGGCCTAGTAGACCATTTCCCTTCAGGTGTACATGCTTGTATGTGTGGGTGAGGATACCTGTGAGGTTCAGGTGCGGGTGCGGGTGCAGGTGTAGGTGTAGGCGAGGGGGCAGGGGCAGGAGCAGTTGTGCGAATAGAACGTCTTGGTCGTGCAATTTCATCACCTGAGGACAACAGCAAAATGAAACATGGATATATTTAATATTAAATTACACTCACAAGTACAAAAAACAAACCTCAAAGAGCAGAGTCACGGACAGATGTGGGCATAACTCTTAAAGTCATTTTCACAGTACATTAATACCAATATTTTGACAGCCAAAATGTGCTTTTAGCTATGGAAAATTATCATTCACACATACTACACACATGTGCTTCACTAATTCAAATAAAACAGGACGAAAATGCTGTTTCTAACAAAACATCCACAATGATATCCACAATGTGTTTAGAAAAGAATACTGCACACCACAATGGCAAAATGTAACACAATATCACAACACTGCTAACCTCTGCGCACTGCTAACCTCTACGCACTGCTAACCTCTACGCACTGCTAACCTCTACGCACTGCTATGCTTTCTGCTAACATTTCTGTACGTTTTAATACCGCTGTGTTTGTTTTGCTCATGTGTGCAGCCACTCATATTTTACAAAATGTACTCACTAGGTGCATTTCTTTTTCCCAAACCCTGGAACAAAAACAGAAAGACAAAATATTCAATGATGCATAAAATTGACACAAAAATGAGCCCTTACGAATGTATCCATCACTACCAGAAAGTGAAATCTTATCAAATGAATAGCCTTTGTAATTGATCAAAGCAAAACCTGTGGGCTGAAAGCTTGCCTTTGATCTACACATATGCAGGGCGGGGGGACAGTTTGGCAGAAATATTCTCTACCACAATAAATAATAGAAAGGTTCTATGCTGACAAGCATCTTATAAGATCAACAATAATAATAATAATAATAATAATAATAATAATAATAATAATAATAATAATAATAAAGCCTTCCAAGAAGAGTGGAGATATGGGAGATTATATTAAAGTCTATGTATTCAAATGCAATGTTACTGCAGTCCCTGTTGGTGTAATGCAAGGCCTTAGAGAGGTGAGAGGAAGCAGAGTTTGAATTAACCACCCAAAAAGGTTGAACCCTGAACTCCTGGAAATAATAATAATAATAATAATAATAATAATAATAATAATAATAATAATAACAATAATAACAATTACAACAACAACAACAACAATAATAATAATAATAATAATAATAATAATTAATAATTATTAAGCTGTATCATTAAACTGCTGTACTGGTAAGGGCTGTGTTGCAATCATTATCACAAATTTGGTCCAATTCATAACCAGAACCACAGAAGTTCTTCTCTCTCATTAGCGTATACGTAGTATTCACTCTCACTCTTCTGCCTCAGCAAGAAGCAAGAATTTGAATAAACCTGCTGAACTTATAATGCAAAGGCTTTTGCTAAGCCACAAGTAATTATGGGCCAGTGGAAGCACTCAGTACAGAAGCTTAGGTTACAATACACCAGTAAATGACCTTACAGGGGAGCACTGCTATTGCTCATGAAAAATACGAAAAATACTGAATCAGAACAAATTGAGGGGTTTTTTTCCATCTGAGAGTATTCTGTATGAATTAGTTTTAAAAAATCTTTATATACCAAGACCTTTTCCAGCTAAATGTGCAAAGACACAAGAAAAGCACAAGGAAACATATCATTGTATTTCCCACAACACTTACCGGGCTACGTCTCTGTGACCAGCAAAAAGGAAGAGAGAAGAGACACCTGGTCAGAGAGTGACAAATCAGTAATACAGACTTTCAAAATAAACCTCTGTTCTCATACAGCACAGAACACGACGATTGCTTCTAAACCATGCCCAAACCTCCTTAAAGAGACATTAAATATGTCTGCCCATCTTTTATTTACACCACAGTCAGCTGACCCACAGAGGTTAGTCATACCTGACGTTCTAGGTTTCAGAAGTGTCTTCAGGTTAGTCCCATTATGCAACTTCTAATTTTGGGTATAATGATATATTTCTGAGTGTCTTTGGAAGGTCTAAAAGTGGGTTTAACAATAACGGTTTACACTCGTGTACACTCCTTTCCACTCCTTCTTTTTTGGTCAAACAAGTTAGTGTAAGGTGTACACATACACTATATGAACAAAAGTACTGGGACACTATTATCTATTAATTATTGAATTCAGATGGCCCCTTACTTCCAGTAAAGGACAATCTAATGCTTCAGCATACCAATACATTTTGGACAACACCATGCTTGTGGAAGACCTGTTTCTAGTCCAGCAAAACTGTGCCCTACTGCACAAATCAAGCTCCATAAAGACATGGTTGAACGAGTTTGGCGTGGAAGAACTGGACTGGTCCAAACAGAGCCCTGACCGCAACCACATCCAACACCTTTAGGATGAACTGGAACAGAGATTGCGAGTCAGGCCTTCTCATCCAGCATCAGTGCCTGACCTCATAAATGCTCTACAGAATGATTTGGCACAAATTCCCACAAAAACTCTCCCAAATCTTGTGGAAAGCCTTCCAAGAAGAGTGGGGGTATGGGAGACCATATTAAAGTCTACGTGTGCAATGTTACTGCAGTCCCTGTTGGTGTAATTGTCAGGTGTCCCGATATTTTTGTCCATATAGTGCAGCTTGTATATTGTCCTTAGTAATGTAAGGCCTTACGAGAGGTGAGAGGTAGCAGAGTTTGAATTAACCAGCCAAAAAGGTTGAACCCTGAAGTCTTGGAAACGCCACACTATGCACATTTAGTACTATGCACATTAATTGAGTTCCACATTGTATGGGTCAAATGTGTAAAATAGGGAAAACTAGAGCTGGGCGATATGGCCTAAAAATAAACTTATTTGTTAATTTTTTCCTTTACTTTAGGGTTAAAGTTCAGTCAGACACATACTTTGGGTCTAAAACATTTAGCATGCTAATTAATCCTGGCTTTTCCACAGTATGTACGGGCACCATATCTTGTATCTTATATGGCACTAGGGCGTTAACAGAAAAGTCGACTAGTCGGTGGGCCGATGATAAATTTGGGCCGCCGTGGAATCCCATCAGCAGCACCTGCCCTCCCTTGGAAACGACAGCCTGGTGGGCCGTTCAAGGATCGCAATGCCTGGGCTGATGTTTTGTCCCAGTCCAACCCTGCTCTAGACCACACAAACAGCAAGGTGACCTGCACAACCTGCAAGTCGGTGTTAAAGTCTAGTAACAGTATCAGTGTTCTGCATGACATCTGAAATAGCACCACTAGCTAACATGGCTAACGCTAGCACCGCAGAGGGTGACTGCGCTGCTTAAGCTGATGGACACAGGACTTGTTTGGTCTGGGTCCGATGACATAAAACCAAACCAATTCCGTATTACAGATGTAGACCTTTCTTGGGCACAAACACTGCCACAATGCAGAACAGTGTGTCACATTAGTTCCACCTTTGGCACTCATGTGAAAAAATAAGTAATACTTTGATTTTCATGAAAACACATCATCCTGAACTGTAAATTCGAATGATTCGATAAAATCGATATATCGCCCACCTCTAGGGAAAACACAAAACAACTGCAGATCATGGGGTCACCAGGACTGGGATTAAGAACCCCTTCATTTTGAATGATTAGAGAAGAATCAGTCACTGATTACTCATTTAAACTGTAACACCAGTCTCCCTCAGTCTACCTTATCCTACTTCTGGAGACTCCAACTATCTTTCTATACCCCTTTCTCTTTTCTCCCATCTCTGTGCACACTACAGCAGGGTCCAGTCTAAAGAGAATTCAAGGACCAGTGAGTTGCAACTGATTACAATGATGTAACTGAGGCAAAGTCTAATCCTACTGGCTAGAGGGCATGGGGACCATGTGGTGTAACCAACCAGAGCACCGCACTGCTGAGCAGGAAGAGAGGCCTGCTGAGTAGGAAGAGAAGCTTTGCCCAGCTGGGGCAAAGTCTGCCCACTCATAAATTCATAAATAGCATTCTGTGTAAGGTGAATGAAGCCATGGCTTTGGTTTTACACATTAAGAGTTAAGAATGTACACCTACAAACATGCATTTGCTAAAGTCTTAAACCAGCCTTTGTATATGTTCACAATGTTCAACTAAAATAGAATTTAAAAAAGTGCAATATAAATTGATATGCATTTACAATATAGAAAGTATGCAGTGGCTACAATAATATCAACTACAATTGTGTTATTTTCCCGCTTTAGCTGCATTAAACCAAAGCCCAATAATTTTCAAACATGCTCCTATTATATGTCATGTCTGCGGGTCAAAACAGCACAGTATGTTTTAAGCTACTGTGAAAAATGAATGGTCAGCAGAATATTTTTTTTTGCCAGTGGTACATTTCAAACTGGCCCCAATACAAGCAGTATACGCAAAACCAATTAGTCCCATCTCAGTATTGGTTCCATGCACCCAACTGATGAAACTAGGAATATGCCGAGCAAGAGCCCTGAACCCTCTGCCAGGCAGCCAGAGTAACAAGAGCACACAACACTCCGCAACAGGGAGAGGGGTAAAGAGCTTACCGGACTGCTCCTCTGTGGAGGCCAGCATTAGACAGAGAGAGAGAGAGAGAGAGACATGATATGTACTGCATTAGTACAAATGTGTTAAATGCTGTCATGGGCACAGTGGTAGTGAAGTGCAAGTAAATGGAACTGCAGTATAAAGAAATGAGGACACATACTCAGATCCAAGATTTACTTTTCATCCATCACTTTTAAAAGAAGTGGTACTGGGAGAAAGTCATTAAATTAATGTCCTGACTATGGATGTTCTGATGAATAAGCCCATGGTCCTTCAAGTTATGACTGTCACAGGATTCCCCTCATGTTGTGCAACATTCCAGCTGGTCTTTCTCAGTAATTTTAGCCCCGACAGTTTCCAGTCTTTTTGGTGGTCAGCAAAAAAGTGTCACTTTTTACTTACCATGAAACAAACTGTACAAGTAACTCCAGTCATACTGATCTTGTGCCAGTCACTCCACCAACATGTACTGTCCTAGCCCAGATGTACAAATCTGAACACTGGAACATGTTTTGCAATAATGCGGAGTATAAATTCCCAAGCTAATAATAATACTGAGGATGCATCACATTCACTAGAAATAGGATAGATGGTTACGGTAAACAAATACTAAAATCATTAACGTTTTATATTCTTTTGTTTTGGAATGAAGGCAGCATGCGAATTGAATAGCACTTACTGAGATTTCTCATTTCTCTATTGTGGAACAATTGCATTACCCCAGCACCCCTTGGATAACTAATCCTGTCCAGTATTAAGACTCCTGGATTTGTACTAATACAAAGATTACGCTCCTGTATCCTGGTTTCTTGCCACATATTTCATTCACAAGAATGACCAACACAACTGCCCTTGACGTGAGCAACGCACATTACAATGCGTGAAGAATACAAAGTTATGTTTAAATGTTACTTTATGATCAGAACACACAAAAAATACTGCTTGAATTTCTTCACCACAGCTATGACCGCAGAGCAGGTGATTTTTTGGTGATTTTTTTTTTTAGGCCTTTGTTGATGGATCACTTCCCATATTCAAGTATCCGAACAGAGGAACAGGGCTTATCAATAAAACATGAACAACACTCGCAACCAAGCACCTGCATCGGCTGTGTGCTATAATAGGAAAGCCTGTGCCTTTGTGTACTGTTTCAGCTGGAGAGCAACCCCTCTCGACGCAGCCAGTTGCGTTAGTGCTGCTCTTGAGAGAATAAAACAGCCTACACAAATTATCATCACATTCTGAAACACGGCAAATAAATAAAGTTGATGGGGGGGGGCACGGAGTCTCTTTAGTTTAGTTTATGAGGCCTGTTAACCTTTGCTCCCTTTGGCGTTCTTCAGGACAGATATTCATGCTCAATTCGTTGCCATGGCTACAAGTGCAAGCGCAAGTTGCTATGGCGCAGGCAAGCATGTGACTTGCGTTTCACTCAGGGAGAGCGAGGAATGCCAGCAGTTCCAGTGCACTTGACAGGGCGAAGCTCAGAGCGCGAGATTTCATGTGCGTGATCGGCAGCACCATTGTGGGGTTTGTAGTCTATGAGATAAGCAGCAAAACCCAGACTAGAACAGAGCATCGACTGATACAATTTTGGAAGCCACAAAAGCTATAATGCAGAGGTTTTGACAGAGAAAGAGCAGTATTCAGGACATATGGTTGCATTTTTGTGAGGACAGAATCAGAAACAGAACAGCTACAACTGGATCTACTCCCCTAAAGTACAGACAGGTATATTATACATCGAATGGATTTTACTGTAGCAAAACCAGCAGAATATTAGAAAGCAAGATTCACTAGCAAAGCCTCATATTACTGAGATGTTCGAAGAAAGGCTTTCATGTGAGTGTGTTTGAGAGAGAGAGAGAGAGAGAGAGAGAGAGAGAAACTAATAGAGAGTTTGTGTAAGGGTGTGTGTGTGTGTGTGTTTGTGTGAGAGAGAGAAAAAGAGACAGAGAGTTTGTGTAAGGGTGTGTGTGTGTGTGTTTGTGAGAGAGAAAGAGAGACTGAGAGAGAGTTTGTGTAAGGGTGTGTGTTTGTGTGTGTGAGAGAGAGAAAGAGAGACAGAGAGAGAGAGAGAGAGAAAGAGAGAGAGAGAGAGAGAGAGAGAGAGAGAGAGAGAAACTAAGAGAGAGTTTGTGTAAGGGTGTGTGTGTTTGTGTGAGAGAGAGAAAGAGAGACAGAGAGTTTGTGTAAGGGTGTGTGTGTGTGTTTGTGAGAGAGAAAGAGAGACTGAGAGAGAGTTTGTGTAAGGGTGTGTGTTTGTGTGTGTGTTGAATAATTCAGTGCACAGGCTTTCACATGACACACTGCTCCATGCGCTTCTGTCCTTACAGTGCTATGTCATACAGCACCAATGAGCCCAGTTTCCAAGCTGAATTATTGAGAGAGAACGCACTGACTCTTGGGTTCTCAGCACACAGGAGACACTCACTTACAGCCTGAACACTGGAAAAGCCCCACTAGGTCACAGAGGACATGTGATTCATCTAAAGTGTACCTCAAACAGTGAAAGAACTTTAAAACGAGAAACTTTTTACCGCATTATATACATTTATACATTTCTAAATGTTCTAAACCCGATCTAATTACGTGTAGGTAGAGGGGCATATAGAAGGGTACATCAGATAGGATAACTTTATGTAGGTGTTTTTCCCTTGATCATTCTTTAAAAGGCCCTCAGGTTTGAGGAAATAGCTCAGTTTTCCATTTAGCTTGATGTCGTTTTCTTAATGCTAGTTCGAGTCTCTGTGCTTTCATTCAATTTCACTGGTAGTATAATATCACTGGGAGTATTATAAACCAAATCACTTCAATTATCCATAGTTCACAGTTCAAGTCCATCCATCTGTAATTGTAACGCATAAAGTAACACATCACTAATATGTTCTACATAATACAACACTAAGAGAACTGATACAGGTCAAATTTCAGTCTGGAGCAAAATCAGACAAGCAGTCTTTATACTGTTCATCAAACCACTCTTTCTAAACCATATGAATGAATGAGAGCATGGATGTTCAACGTCTGGGACTAAGATGATGGTCTACTTGATCCACTACAAAACAAGCTCTCTGCAAGGTCAGGCATTATGTTTCAAATTCACTGCTCCAATAGTAATTCAGAACATGTTGGTTATGACTCAAGGCCCGAGCCCAATGACTCAACAAACACCAACAAACTCAAATGTTTGCTCGTACGCCAAAAACTGTGTAACTGTTCAGAGATTCTACAATGTTCTCCCACAATTACATTATTCTAGAATGTCCTCCTCGATTCACACGGTTCTAGAGAGTGTACCTCATTCACACTGTTCTAAAATCTTCTTTAGCATTTAGCATAATCTAGAACACTTGTTGCTGTAGAATGTCCTGTCCTATTTACACTATTCCTAAATGTGCACCTTAATCACCATAATAGAATGTTCTCCTCCACTCATATTGGTTCATTTGGTTTGTAATTTTTTAAAAACCTGTCCTCATTATAATGGTGGTATTTGTTGGGTTCCTGTGCTTGGGCCTTCATAGTCAATGGCCAGCGAAAGATATTCAGCGATACACTATATGGATAAAAGTATTGGGACATGTCTGTATTTCAGGGTTTGGGCTAGATCCCCAGTGAAGACCTTAATTTTAATCTTAATCTTCAGCAAACAAAGACATTTTGAGCAACATGATGCTTCCAACTTTGTTGGGAAGAACAGTTTGAGGAAGAACCTTTTCTATTCCAGTCATATCTGGATGAGCTTGGTGTTGAAGAACTTGACTGGCTGCACAGAGCCCAGCCCTCAACCCCATCCGGCACCTGGGTTGCAGTCCGGGGCCATCCGGGGGCAGCTGGTAGGCTAGTGGTTAGGGCATTCGACCCGTGATCAGGAAGTCCAGGTTCGATTCCCAAGTCCGCTAGGCACCTCTGAGGTACCCTGAGCAAGGTACCGTCCTCACACACTGCTCCCCAGGCGCTGTGTTCGTAGCTGCCCCCTGCTTCACTTGGTGAATGGGTTAAATGCAGAGGATGTATTTCGTGCTGTGGTGTGTTCACGTGTGACCAGATTGTCACTTTCACTTTTTTCAATGTTGATTGCGAGTCAGGCCTTCCCGTCCAACATCAGTGCCTGAACATAAATACTCTACAGAATGAATGAGCACAAATTACCACAGAAAGTCTTGCCTTCCAAGAAGAGTGGAAGCTACAATAGCTGCAAAGGGGGACCAGCTCCATATTAAAGTCAAAGTATTCGAATGCAATGTCACTGAAGTCGCAGTTGGTGTAACGGTCAGGTGTCCCAATACTTTTGTGCATATACTGTTTATGTCTTTTGTTGACATGTGGCAATGCGATTTAGTGGGTGCTGAGGTGAAATATCCAGGAACACTGGCCACATCTCTTTTCAGTGGCTCATTAACCATGAAGCAATGCAGTGAGCCGCTTCCTCCCAAAACTGCCATCAGTACCATTTGTCTGTAATTAGACCCAACAGGCCCTGAAATCAGATTATGCACTCCTATGTCTTTCTGTTGTCAGCACTATAGAAAAATACACCACATGGGCCTAGACATTAAAATCAGCAAAAAGTTCTTACAGTCCACCACTGTAACTGAAACGCCACACATGAGAATGAAGAATTAACAACAGTAAGTGAAATGAAAGACTTCCAGGAAATAAAACCAAAAGGAGGGAATGCCACAAAAAGCTGTGGATAATGTAGGCAGGACTCACCAGAAGCGAGGGAGACAGAGCTATGTTGCCTATGGAGGCTTTTAATTCATCTACTGAAGGAGCCACAAAGTCAGCGCTATTTGCAGGCAGGGGTTTAATCTTGATCTTAAACTTTTTGCGGTCGACTTCTTCTTCCTCTGACTCGCTGGATGAGAAGAAATGGCTCTTTTCCTTTGGGCTTGGTAAGTAGTTGTTAAGGTATAACACAAATGGAAGAATTGAATTATTCTTTGTATAGTATACTCTTACCCTATACTGTTGAAAAGCATTATTCTATAGTTTTTTGCTGCTCTTCCTTTCGTACTGTCCACTGAACAATGGAAATTTCCCATTTGTGGGACTAATAAAGGTTTATCTTTTCTCTCATCTTTTTAAAAGGTGAGCATTTCACTAGGTTTCAATGACTCATGACTTGGACTAAACAAATGATGTCAACAACTACTGAGAATGAGGTACATAAAAAAATTTCACAGATGCCACTGATTCCTCAGGTAGCATTCTTTTAGGATATCGGCATCATCCTCTGGTCTGATGCTGTAGCCTTCGTCATCCACCAAGGGAGAATTCTGCAACAGAGGGAGATCAGTGGTGATCAGTGGTTCTAATAGTCATAAGGCACTGTGCAGAAGTCTTGATTTCTCATTTCTTCATATCAAGCTTTTAAAGAGCCAGAATTCCTTGTATTTTTAACGTGGTCTTGTGGAACACTGCTCTACAAAACCAAAGTGCAATAACTACATATTTGGTCAAAATTGACTTTAGATTACAAATAGGGTTCTCCTTTGTCTTGTGAGAAAATATCCTGGTTTAAAGTTGTCAAATTTCAGAGAAATGATGGTGTCAAAAATGCAGTAAGTACAAAATCCATACTAATACTAAAACTTTAAAGCCATTTTTCTCAGTTTCAGCTTCAGCGTAGTTACTGCACTTTGGCTTCCTGAAGGACTTTCAAAGTCTCTCATTTTCAGTCCAGTCCCTGAACCTGACCAGGGAATACGGTTTTATTCGTTAAGCCACACAGTG
This sequence comes from Brachypetersius altus, assembly GCA_037974465.1. Classification (NCBI taxonomy): domain Eukaryota; kingdom Metazoa; phylum Chordata; class Actinopteri; order Characiformes; family Alestidae; genus Brachypetersius; species Brachypetersius altus. The sequence continues at coordinate 10,466,869 of JBBPDB010000108.1, forward strand.
ACCTACGTATGAATTTTTCAAGCCTAACAAAGCATTTCTGAGTAAAGGCTTGAACCAGTGAAACAGGTACAGATGATTCCAGATGTACAGGCAATGATCAGTATACTGGTGGTGCTGAATGCTGAGTGGTTGGAACACCTTCATCTTGGCACCTCGTATCTTTAGGTACTCTGCAGCCTGTCACAGTAAATCATTTGTTCCCATTTCTTTTATTTAATCTACTAAATATGCCCAAAGATAAAAAAAATAGCATGACAGTACTTTTTGCACCAACAAGGTGATTCAAAGTCAAATATACATTAATGATGGGTGGCCCAGACTTTTGCACAGTACTATACATGAATTACTGAAAGCTTTGTTAGCATTCATAGATTGTTGCAGTAAAAACAAATCAACTTCTCACGTGTAGTCGAAACACAGGTTTAGCATCCAGATTTTACTTTTGTAGTCCGTAGTCAATAGTTATTAGCAAAAAACATTTTTGTTCTTTCACTCAAATGGCATGATTTACTGTAATCTATAATGAAATTTGGACACATTTTTACTCTTATGGACAGACCTTTTTTTCTCAACAGCAGATGTCGCCTTCATGGGCGTCCATTAGACTATTGATGTTTAGTGTTTATTAGAGTAATTAGTCTCATATCTTTACATCCAAAGTTAGACTGATTAAAACATGTGTATTCAGTAATTCTGTAACTAATGTAAATTATTTGATAATTACCAATACAAACTAATAGGTAATGTAATAAGTAGATTGCTAATCACACACAGAAGTGTATCAGTGTATAGCTTTTACATTATAGTAGAAGTAAGATTGTGCAAATGAGTGAAAATACTCAGTTCATTAAATATTCATAATAGTGAACATCATGAGAGTAGCTGAATATATTTGAATCCGTTTCCATTAATATAACAAAAACCAAACTTACATATCGGTCCCAGTCGATCTCACCATAGAAACCATTAGGAGCCCCATTGGATTTCTTCTGTGGCTGTAAGTAAATGGAAGCAGATTTAACTTTGCAATGTTCAAATTTACTAACAGTAGATTAACTGTGCTCTCATTTAGGCTCTACTGGGAATCTATGGGATCTTAGAGAATAATCAACAGGAAAGAGCATCAATTCTAGATTCTCAGCTACACGACTATTAAGTCAGGACTCTATGGGCAGTACCAATTCAATCTGGTCCTGGTCCTGCTGTAGTGAGTCGCAATACATGGAATGGAAATATAATGCAGATTACTCAGCTAACCATTTATTATCCAACTAAGCAATTCAAACAAGTACAAACATTCTGTGCAGATTCTAATCATTCAATCAATTCCACTGGTTAGGGCTGGGCGATTTGGCCTAAAATCAAAAATCTCGATTAATTGAACATTTTAACTCGATTACAATTAATGAACGATTATTTGTTTTTTATTTTTTTGCCCTCATAGTTCACTGACTCAGTTGTCTCGGTGTTCAAGCTCGACATGTCGGCGGAATAACGTAAACATAACTGAGCGGGGTCACGGGACTCCACACGCGGTGGTGTTTTTAAAGGGAAAGTAATCAAAATAATCAACCTGGAAAATCGATTATAGGTTCTGAATGTCCATTTCGATTACTTTTCGATTAACTGCCCAGCCCTACCACTGGTGTTTGTAGAAGTATAAGAAGACATATTTTTTCACAATTTATACTTGATGAAAATGTATTCCTGTCAATACAGTCTTGTTTTTTATGAATGCACTGGCATTTGTATGACTTTGCATTACATGGATTTGCATTACAAAGAAATAACATGCATTCCTAATACAATACAATAAACAAAATGCAGACATTTTGGAGCACTGGAACATCAATCCAGTGCATGTGATAATGAATTACCTTTTAATCGAACAGTAAAGCATAACTCTCAAAGGGTGAAAGTGAAAGCAAAGTTCAAGAGGGGTACTTACTCCTCCTTCTCTGTCTGGTGACCCCCTGAGAGGGAGAAGGAGAGACATTTTAATAACCACTTAGCATTCAAGTCTTCTCTTCTCTAAACTCAAGAGCAACAGCAATTTGCACTCAGCTTTGCTCTCAAACACCTGTTCCTTGGAACATCAAACACACACATGCACACATACAGTATGTGCACACAGATATACAGCACAGATACATGCACAAACACCCTTGAAAGCAACAAGCCATTGTTTATGAGTCGCTTTCTCATTGCATGCCACACCAGACTGTGAAAGCTGCACTTGAGTTATCGCTCCCTTAAAACCTAGGCAGCCCACCTCTGGTCAATAGTGCAGAGAGAGCACCGTTAAGCAGCTTATAGTCACGACACATTCAGTGCTGTAGTCTGCTGCGCTATTGACTTTACACTCTCCATGGAGTTAAAGAGAAAATGGCTGTGTGGAAATGACAACAGTCTCTGTTTCCACAGGCCTAGAGGAGCCATCGGAGAGATTTAAAGCCAGATCCAGCTCTCCAGTTCATTATAAAAGCAAGCAGTGCTACCTCATGGTGGTTGTACATCCTCTGTGTGACATTATTATTAACAGGCAAAGATATCAGAAGAATACTGACGTGGAGTCACTGTCCTTCTCTTTCTTCCGTATCCCAAAGGCCTTCCTGGTGCGTTTTTTCAGTCCTGCAGATTAAAAGAGGCACACAATCAGTGCTCAGCTCAGCTCTGGTGCACAGGCAAACACACACTAACAAACATGCAAACACACAAAGCGGAATCACATGTTTGTTTTTATAGCTGGTCAGGATGCAGGATCATATCTATCTATCATAACTATCTATCTTCCTTATATGTAACACATATCAGAAAAGACATTTTATCTGTTTTAGTCATTTTGGGTTTTTTTTCCAATCATTTAAAAATGGTCATAAAAGTTTATGAAAAATTCACCAACAGAAACTGTCCAAAATAATGTAGTGTAAAATCTTATGTTACCTTCCACTGAACATTCAAAACATTTTTTTCCTTCTTCTATAAAGTTACATTTTTGAAGATACAAGCTTTTTCAAAGAACATACAAGTACCTATTTGCAACAAGCATGTCCCAAACCTAAAGAAGTCAGCCTTTTTGATTTTACAACATGAAATATAAATATATGAAACAGACACAGACACACACACGGCTTCAGAGACAACCCACCACGACCCACTGTGATTGAGAGGCATCTGTATGTGTTTGAAAAGTGAGTGATGGTTGAAAAAGGTCAGCACAGACAGACCACGACTCTTCAGAGATGAGAAGTGAGGTTTTCATGTATAATTGAATGTCACTTTGTTGATATTTTATCAGTGATAAAATGACAAGTGATAGAAAGTACTATATTTTTGACCAATATTCTTCTGTGATACTACTGTAATCAGATTTGTGAATCAAAACAATTCTACGTTTAGGATCCATTTGCTCTATATTTTTTAGAATACTACATACACGTTTATACACGCATTTTTAATATACTAATGAACACAGATTTTACAATCAAGTATTGTTTGTTCCTGTGTGAATCAGAAGTGAATAACAATGCAGAGTTATGACTTGTATAAACACTAGCAGAGCTGTTTAAGACAAAGGCTTCTTGTTTTGAGAAAGCAACTGGCCATACATTTATTGCGACATCCTAACACAACCTCTTAAACTGCAGGTGGTCCCTTACGAAAATTCACTATGGTTTCCTATGGTTTTAATGCAGTTTTTTGGGGTACCATAGTTTTACCCCATGGTACTTTGGTACTACCTATAGTTTTACTATGGTTTATCCATAGCACTTCATGGTAGCTGTGGTTCTACCATAGTTTTCATATACATATACCACTTCATAGTTACCCAAAAAACCATGAAAACCATGGTTATTTAATCATAGTAAACCATGGTTAATTTTCGTAAGGGGTTGAATGTAGACACACACTTCTCATCTTTCTCATCACTGAATAAGAAATCTTAAGATTAAGTAAAATGAATAAGGCCTCCTGTTTGAGTGGTTAATAATATTGGGCAATCCTGTATCCAAATAAATACATGAACATGAAGTTACCCTACAATGCATTCACAAACCCACAAACTTCAGGTCTTTGAAGCAATAGTTCAAGAGCTACCACCACCTCGTTTTAGCACTGTGGAGCAGCATCACTAAAAATGACTCTTCAAAGCATTCGTCATTTCGCTTATTGTGAACCTCCTTTATCTCTTGGTCATAATTTGTGTTCAGCAGACAGACAGCAGGCCCTCATCCAGCCATGCCTTTGCAGCACAGCCCATGGCTTATTGATCTCCACTGAATATATTTTCCCATACCTCCTCATGGCTTGGAGAGACCGGTTTGGCACAAAAAGCCAGGCTAAGCTAAGGCTAAGCTTATCCTTTTGGGCAGCAGAGCACTTCCCTTCCTCTTACTTTCTCCCAGACTTTCTTGCCCTTTTTCCCACACATTTTTTTAATTCCTGAATTTGTATTCCAAACCCCATTAAATAAGCTATGGGTGGAGAAAGAACACTTTCTTCTGATTTGGGAAATGGTAGCTTATTTCAAGTTTCATGCTTCACTTTCAGGAAAATGGGCCAAGGCCAATGAGATTGCCTGAGAGTGAAAGCAAAGTGGGAAAAAAGGAAAAAGAATAAAGAGAGGACAGGCAGCGAAATTAGGGAGGAGCTGGAATATGTGAAAATACAGGGAAAGTGCAGATGAAAGAGGGAAATGAGGGGATGTGTATCTATGCCTCACACAGCACTGGCTAATTCACACAGCTTGGCTGACCACACATACACACACACACAAACACACACTGACGTTGATTCACTGCCAGTGATTTTAATCTAACATGTATCTGACAGACGCGAGGGACATGTTTACAGCATTAAGAAGAAAGAGGAAGGTCCACAGAACCCCTGGAGGATTCAATCAAACAGCAGATCATGCCAATCAAAACAGCTATCTCCCAACTCCCCCCTGCAACACACGCTGCACACGCCAGCTGAGGCGCAGAGTTTAAGCACGGGTATCAGGACTGTGCCAGCAGAGATGCCAGCCTACACTCTTCCAAATAATACTGGGTAACACGTTTTTTTAAGAAAGGTCTGTTTCATTGCAATTTTTGACGTTTTTGTTTGCATGTTGATTAAGAAAATCACATCAGATTTGATGGTTCTAGAGATAAACTAAACTGTATGTATTTTTTTTTTATTATAAGGTTGTTATAATACTACGTTCATTTTCATATTAGGCTCACTGATGCGTGTCTCATGTTCAATGCGTGAGAGCTGGCACTCCTGTTATCTACATGCACAACAAACAAACAACATTAATATGCAAAAAGGTATAAGTATAACAAAAGACCATGTCAGCTGAGCTGCCAAGTTTAGTTCTTTCTAAAATGACGTTTCAAATGAAACCCCTGAAGTTACATAAAAATAAACGTTACCACCGAAATCAGCGTGCTGAGATTAACATTTACATTTACGACATTTGGCTGACGCTCTTATCCAGAGCGACGTACATCAGTGCTTAAGAAGTCCACAACTGAAAAACAGCTTAAATCTGAGTCAACTATTTAACCAAGATACTGCAGTCAGAGAATCTATACAACAACTGGCACATAATAAATTAGCCAACGCCTAACTCAATAATACATGAGCCATAGAGAAGAACAACGTAAGACATAGAGAAGTCAAGGAAAAGGACTTTTTTTTTTAAGAAATAAGTAAGCAGTAGAATATGGACATAGTAAGTCGCCAAAGTGCTCCTTGAAAAGGTGGGACAGGAAGAGGGAGTTCATTCCACCAATGGGGAGCCAAGACTGAGAAGAGTCTTGACGCATGTTTTCCTCTTCTCTTGAGGGGCGGAGGCTCGAGACGAGCGGTGCTTGAAGCCCTGAGATTGTATAAGAAATGTATACAAAATGTAATGAAACAAATTTTTGTTGTCCGGTGTCCTGCTTAATCCTCCTAAGTGAGTATTTATGGTGTGAGTATTTGTCAGAGCACAAGCACATCAGGAGATGAAAATGAAGAATATGGAAATGTATGAATAATATCCTCACACAGCAGAAACATGCTCAGCAGATTAAAAAAATGAATACTGTCATTCTATATGTGTGCATGAACTGCTATTTCTATGGTTAAAAGCATAATGTGAGTTTTAAAAAGGAAAAGCAATGAAAACAACTAGACAATAATAAACCAAATCTAGGACAATCTTGGAAAAGATCATGAATAAAACAGGGATGCCCAATGATCAGCAACCTCCAAATCTTTACATCTGAGTAAATATATCTTTGATGGTGTAGTTGCTGTAGTTTTGACAAATATGGAGTACTGTGCTAAAACATCTGCATCTGTGGCTTGCAACTCTCTTATCAGTGTATCTCTAGTTAAAAAAATGTGTGGGTGTGTGTGTGTGTGTGTGTATCAGGCTGTTTTTATACTATAAAACAGACCAATGAGAAAAATTAATATAGACATTATCATACCAAAAACTGACAACTAATCTTACAGCCAATCCACTATGAAGGTCAACTTTTTAGTGTGTTGTATGACAACGAATCACTTATAATCTACTCTTTAATACCTACATTAATTGCATTAATAGTGTAGCCTAGGGCTGGCGATGGTACAAAAACACTCTATGCTGCATTAAATCCAACTAAGCAGGTCTAATTATGTTCATGCACTTCGCCAAAGCTCTTCAGGTGATGATGACATCCATTATTGCGCTTAAAACACAAATATATATATATTTTTTCTCCAGCCTGTATTTTTGGTTGAGCCCATTTGATTTCAATCATATGGGACTACTAGTATACCATACATTTCCACACCATAATTTAGCTTCCCTCCCTTTGTACTACACTAGTGTGAAGCCCTAAATCCAGCACAACACGAGTTAACGGTTATGAAAGTAATAAGGATGCAATCCCTTAATAGCTTCCGTACGCATGTCTGGTGACGGAAGCAGTAACATGATTAGCAGCAGCTAGCCAGGGCTAATGTCACGGAGGGACAACCACAAGCACTGACAGCAGCGTGGGCCTCGGGATGCGTGCTCAGCAAACAGGAAGCGAGCAGATCCATGAAAATAACAGGCTGGCACTGAGGATGCTGTAGATTAAGAGGAAAATAGTGGCGGTTGAAAAAAACAAGTCGTAAACTTGTTTATAGATGGAATGGGGTTTAACCACCACATAGCAATTAGCAGCGCCCATCATAGAGCTTCCCTGCAAAATTCAAAGTGAGAGCCAAGCAGACAAGACAGTGCTTGAAGACATCCAGTAGGATTTAACACTGAAGCCAATATTGAGTTTTTTCTAAAGACCATATCTGTCTTCTGAGGTAGAGAAAGTGAAAGGGAAAAAGTTTTTTCATTCTATAGCCTCCTGGTACGCACACACGGTATAACGAAGGAGCAATATCCTTCGCTCTGTTCAGTGATGGTATCTTTCATACACTTCACATGGAGCAGACAGATAAGCATTATTTACTGAGACAGAGATTCAGCCGCCCAGTCCCAAGGGCATGCAGGGCTTTTTCCACTGGAAACAGCACATAGGTTTTTTTTTCATTGTGACAAATCAGCCATAAACACATGCATGTAAAACTTACAAGCAGGAGTATTTACACCAGGAGTAGACTCTTAGACAGTAAGGCTATCCCAACTCAACCCATTTCAAAACCAGAAAATAACATGGGTAGCTGGAAGGTCTGCATGCTTTTTCTGTCTCTATGGGTTTGTTCTGTTTTTGGTGAGCAGATAATTTATCATCACAAAAACATGGCTCATAATTTACCATCACAAAAACATGGCTCAAAACAAGAAAAATCATTTTGCTTAAAATAATGCAGAGCAGCCTTTATCATGACACAACGTTGATGAAAAGGGTTAATGGTGGTAGTAGTTAAATAAGTATGTAAACAAGTAAATTAACAAGCAAACAAAAGTAGGTATATAAAATGTGAATAACCTTGACCATATACCATTTTTAGACAGGTGCCACTCTTTTAGATATGGCCAAAGCAGATTTTATTCAAATTACAGAGTGGAGATTCACTTCTCTCCTGCCATGGCCCCCCATTTGGGAACCACTGCTTTAGACAACACTAATGCTGGGGTGTTCTTATACCTCTCAAGCGAACACTTTGCACTGGGCATGTTGACCTAAGGCTCTTGTACTGCTGTTCTAGGGTGCCCCAGTCTAGTGGCAGTGCTTTTCTATGGAGATTATACAAGCTGTGTGTGTGTGCCGCAGACTGCCTGTGGTTCATATTAAAGTTGAAATGATTCCTAAAAGGGTGTCTACATACATTTGTGTATCAAATACTGTACCATCTGTCATGTAGTGATTCAGTCCAAAAACTGACAAACTGCCTACTGCAAAACCGGAACTGAAAACCCAGTGGTACTTTATTTTTACAGCACGTAGATTTAAAATGCTATGGCTGGCTCTTCTGGCTCTATCCCAGTGGCTGCAGTACAAGTGGCGAGCTCCAAACACACAGGCTGCACTGGTTAGATGACTGCACATACTGAAAGGACACACTCCGCTTGAGTTGTCCCTTAGCGGGCAATAGGCAGTGCAGCGCAAAGTGGGTCAGGGGAAGAGCTCATCTGCACGACGGAGCATGCAACCACAGAGACAAAAGAGTTCCGGCAGGCCAGGCCAAAGGCGAGAAGGCCAAAACCTGAGTGCAATACACGACGGCTATGATCGAACCATTGCACATCTCAGTAATCCTTTGAGTGTATGAATCAAAAATATGTATAAAATCTGTTTCTGTAAGCACAAAGATATTCTGCAGTGATCCTTTTGCTGAAAGTCTCATTCACAAGAACCCTGAACTAATCTCCACACCAGGGGCCCCATCTGTTCCTCTTCATCTGTGCTGTCTTTCCTCATATCACCCATTTCCTTTTCTGTCCGATCCTCATCCTTTTTCACTCAGAAAAGGAGGATTGATGCCTTTCTCACTTGCAGACTGTGTCTAGGATTCGTGCCCCTGTAGAAAGACTTCTCTGAATTTACCCTGTCCGTCATTCAAAAGGACTGCTAAGCATTGATCCCAAATAAGTGGAGATGTTTACCAGTACAGCAGAGTAGCTCTCTGGATATTGTCACAACAAAAAAATGCATAATTATACCAGTTATGTATGCAATGAGAAATAATACGCAATTGTCATAAACAACGCATGTAATGTATCTGGGTAACACAAGTTGGCAAAGTATTATCTAAGAATTAAAGAAAACAAGATGATTTAAACAATTAAAACAAAAAAAAAAATCAGTATGTAACTGAAAAGCAAAGGATAATAATAGGATAATAATGCAGAGGAAAGAAAAAACAAAACAAAAAGAGAAATGGCAATGAAGGAACAAATTAAAGAACACACTGTGATGCTGATGCAAAGCACTGCTCAGATGAAGCACCAAAAGTGTTTTGAGTGTTAATGGAAGCACCTTGTGGAGATCCTTCAGGATGCTCAACATGAATAACTGAGTGAGTGAATGGCAAGGCAGGTCCATGACACTCTTTACATCTAAACACACATTCAATTAATTCCTGTTATAAGTGCAATTTAAAACATTAAATATTAAAAAGGTGTGTTTTAAGATGCTTTTCAAAGGAGTGCTTCAGAGCTCATGGCCCATGTAATTGGAATCTGGAACAATAATAGTGCTTGTTTTCAACCAGGCAAAGCTGATTGTGGCATGTAGTAAAATACTTGTTACACAAACTCTAAAGATGGTTTCTTTGGAAAGAACAAGTAAACTGACCAGTTAGATGAGCCAGTTACGTATTACCCAGCTCTTTTGTGGAAAGATCGAACTGACTGGTCTCCTCAGTAGTAGACATGTGCATGATAGGGGTGTTATGGTACACAGATGTCACAGTTCAGTATGTACCTCGGTTTTGGGGTCACAGTTCGGTACGGTTCACGATACAGCAAAGTTAAGCAACAAAAAGTTTTAAAGAATGAGGCTTGGTTTGTTTTTGTTTATTTTAAATATACAGCAGTGTATTCACCAGTAAACACATACTCTTGCTTATATTTTCATGTATGTGTAAGTGTTACGCCAGTAGGTGGCACTATTGCACCACACTACGACCCAGATTTATGATTTACTTGCGGTTTTTGGTCCTTCTGTGATTCCGTATTACAGCCACGTCTTCTCAGTCATACCGTGTATTCTCTGAAAGACATCATGTACCGAACCGTGACGGTTCAGTACGAATACATGTACCGTTACAGCCCTAGTGCATGATAAGCTTAAAATCAGTGTTGGATTCATTCAGTATTTTCATAGGTTTCTTGAAAAAATGGCTTACAACAAAGTCAACACTTCCTCAACACAAAGAAAAAAAATAGAAAACAAAGAAAATGACAAAGAATCAGAACGGCTGGGGCTGATTTTGTGTTCTGATGCATCACTGCTTGGCCTGGCATAATTTGCTTAGATGGGGAATAATGTTCAACAATCAGCTGGGCAGCGGAGAGCAGAGGCTATTACAGTGAGACAAAAGAGAACTCCCCTACTATCTTTTCTAATGAAATATCTCCCAAACACCTTAAAGTAATGATCTAATCACAAAACTGGAGCATATGCTGTGTGCAAACCCATTTTCAGGCTGCAAAGATATTAAAAGATGATTAAACTGGCCACTGGTGCACAAATGATCAATGTAGAATAAGAACATGTCTCTGAAATTTATTTATCTATTTGTCATGGAATGTACTCACAGCTGGTGTTTTCAAATGGTGCAAGAATAATGAAAATTCGAAAAAAAATGTTTTGATATTATTTGTTGTGATGAAATATTCCATACAAAGGTATTAGAGACATTTAAATAAAAACACAGACAGACATTTTTCAATGGCCCTCCCTGACATACATTCTATGTTGGAAACATGCATTAATGCTTTTTCTGATCCCCCAGTAAATCCCAACACATCTAATCCCATCACTTCCGTAAGGGAGATTAAACTTTAAGCATTAGAGCATTTCATTGCATAAATGTTCGCCTGTATCATGTTTCAACATTTGGCTGATCAACCGATCTTTACAACAAGGTAGTGCTATTGTGGCTCAATACACCAAACTAAATTAAAAACAGCCTCACTAATATTATGTTACACTGCAGGTGACCCAAACATGATTCATTCTCAGAAGGTAAGGCTTTTTATCCATTGCATCACTTGAAATAAAGAAACTCCTGCTATGAACGACCTTTTGACTGTGACATTTCAACTACATAATCTATCCTAAGGCCAGTAGATCAGTATTGTATCTTCATGATGCAGACATGGCAACAGACTTGTTGGTTGATACTTAGCAAACAGCCCAGGGCAGAAAAAACTGGGCTGAGGAGACTTAGTAGGGGGACCCATTAGCCATAGGCTGCTTAATAATAGCCTGTGTGCTTGGCTGTTAAAACTGGCAGTGTGCTTTGTAGCATTTCTGTCTGGAAGCTCCACATTTCAAAGGCTGGTGAATCTGCTAAGTCATAGTGATGTTGAACCACATGTTCATAGGTCTTTTTTAAATGGGTTTTTAAAAAATCCTGTCCACACAAGCACTGTTTTAGAAAAAACTGTCCGCATGACAACGCAAAAGCATGTTTTCAAGAGCAAGTCAAATGCAACTCAGCTGTTTAATATGTACTGTCTGAATGTTATTGGATGTTAGTCTCATCTGTTTAACATATTGTTCATATTTTGGCGGCACAAGTCACTTTTCATAAACCATCTGCACTACTGATCTGTTATTACATCAGTTATATTGTTATTCTGTTGCACTATTACTTTTGTCCTATCTTTTTTCTTCATGTTGTATTGAGCATGCTCATGACAAAAGAATTTCCCTCTGGATAAATAAAGTTGTTCTTATCTTATCTTCTTATCTTAGACCAACACAGCGATGTAAACCTACCCACAAAGCCACCATTGTCAATCAGTAGCCTGAAAAAAGGTTGACTGTAGTCAAGTCAAGTCCAAGGCCATGGGTTGCACCTCAATTGAAACAAGGACATACAGATCAGGAAGGAAGCTTCATTCAGCTATTCCAACATAGTCATGGGAATCCTGGATGTAGCATAATACACTCTTGATGCCACTGTTCCTCAGTACAGTGGGAAAGTAGCTGTGTATTTGTCATTTATCAATACAATACATCAAGTTGTTTTATCAGCACTATTATGGTTACGCCTGCCATTGCCTGAAACTGCCTGACGTGAACAAAGGTGGAATTAGTGCACACGTCATCGCTGAAAGGTTTCTGAAAATCACTGAAGAGTTTCTGAAAATGTGAAAGGAGTTTTCTATAAGATCCATTTTCAGTGACCTAAAACATTGTTTCCATGTGGACAAGAGGCCAAAATGATTGGTTACCAGCTGAAGAGGCTTACTGTTTCAATATTGCTCTCACCAAATTCACACAACAGCACAAACAAAACCACTACTTTTTAGGACATGTATTTAGAAATGTCACTGATAGACATGATACTTGATTAGTGATAGGTCAATCTGTTTCGATTTAATATGATTATAACAATAAATTCACAAAAAGCCTGCGATCAGTGATGTCTAATTGAGCTTTCATGGTAACAGCTGCAGTGAAAACTAATTTACCACCATTTAAAAAATATTCTTTTCTTGATTTATTTCATACAAATCAAACAATAAACTAAGATTTCCACAAGTGAACACGACTTTAACGGGTGATGTGATATTTTACATTTATTATGCATTTACTGTATCTAGAACACATGAGATAGCTTTTGGTCTGTGATGGTTGAACATGCTGCGTGTTGCATATATATCACCGCAGCATAGATGTATTATATTTGTTGTATCACATCCTGGCATGGAACAACAAGGAAATGTCAAGTTTCTTTAATTTTCTCCTTTAGAATGTGAAGGATCACATTTTAAGACATTTGTTTTATGACGGCATAACATTTAACACTTGAAATGAAATAAAAAGCTTTGGATTGAAACGATGGAAAGCAATTTCTAAAAAAAAAAAAAAAAAAAAATGTCCCAGATGCAACTATTTAGCAGATCTCTTCAGAGAAATCGTATTAATGTGAGTGAAACCCCTTACATAAAGTTCTGTGCCTGTCTTCAGAACTTTCGAAAGCTTAAACCAAACTCAGCTCCAATATACACACATATTCCTTCCTATAGATGAATAGCAATGAGAATAACTAAGAATAACACTGATCTTAAAACGCCCAGTTGTTAACTATGACAGCTGTATTGCCTTCAGAAAAAAAAAGATCTTCAGAAAAGCCCAACCAAACAGAACATGGCATAAATCTAAGGGACTTTAAACTTACAACAATATCCATTTCTATCTGGCGGGATTAAGATTGAACCTAAACCTCTAAACCTACACTAAATGGTATATGACACACCACTGACATTGCACTTTATTGCAATATCAGGTTTAATCCATGTCCATTAAACTGACCTAGTGATTATATAAGAAAGCCATATTACCTCTTAAAAACTCGTAGAGACTCCACTCTTCCAAGATCTCACAGTCTTGGACATTTCTTAAGTACTAAACTTCAGCAGATCAACAAGCAATTCTGTGCCCTTTTGGGTGCTGAAAAAACAGCCATGTTCAGCAACTAAACAGCTAACCATTTATTAATATAATATTAAAAACAACATTAAATTAATTTGATAATTAAAACATTAAAAACAAAAGCAAAACACTTTTATCGCTTTTATGCTCCCATATATTTCATTGGGAAAACAGTTGCTTAACTAATTAAATGCTATTTTAACTTTAAAGTTTCCTTGAAAATAATGACACCAACAAACATTATGATGATGATAATGATGACGATTATTATTATATTAAATGCATGTAGGCTGTATATGGAGTTAAAACTGATGAGGTAATTAGGAATGGAGTCTCATAGACTGTCTAAAGCAATAGTTCTCAACCGTTTTAACATTAAAGCCCACCTATCTATCACAACATGTTGCCAAGGCCCACTGTTGCCAAGGCGGACTAATGGCCTGTCTCAATTTTAGGTTCGCGGCCCAATCAGAAACTTTCATGGCCCATCAGTGGTCCACAGCCCAGTGGTTGAGTAACATGGGTCTAAAGAGTCTGGTGTGCAGAGCTTTCAGCCACTAAGTTGATAAACAACCATTCCTTTCCTCACGGAAGTGCTTGGATTCATAAAAGTGTAAAACATGTTGATTATTTGAATGGATTTTCAGTTTTATCCATCATTAGATTCCGTGAGAGGCCTATCAAAAAGTCTAAGCTCATAATTCCTTTGACGTTACTCATGCCACCCAGACACATTATGACAAACAATCATGGGCCATTGGCGCCAGGGGCTGTTTTCATCCCTCCTCCCATCTACTGAGGATTATGCAACACATTATTACAGTGTTCTAAAACCATGGCAAAAAATATAGAAACTGCATTTTAGTGACGGCTGTCCAGGTAGGTACTAATGAAGGCACAGCAGACCAAGAATACTTGTTTACTTTGGATAGTTGCAGAATGAGACCATTATGACTAAAATAGCCTCCCAACTCGACACAGTCTTAACAATAATTATCATTAGTATGTACACAATCATGGTCTACAGACATATTCCCACGTTTAGTAACTCACACATTCATGTTGAGCGTGCAAGAAGATGCACATATAGCTTTTCTTCACCGTTTAAATATATCTAAGCCTTGTGTACTTTTCATCTGCAATGTACATGCACATCTATTCATGCTGCAAATTTATGCTGGACCAGTTTAACTGGAGTGCAGCTGTGACCCTAGAAATGAGACAAAACACAGACGGGGACTCTTCTGAAGCTCATTTGGCCTGTTTTAGAAGAATGCTAATAGCCTAATGGTTCAAAAGGGGACAGCCTCCATGCACTGAACTGCACCTGATTGCATAATATGCATGTGCGCACACACGTACACACACGCCTTCCAGTGCAATAGATTAAAAGTACATTTGTGCACAGTGGTTTCATGTTTTTCTTTCTTGACGTCATTCTGCAAGTTTCCCACGAACCCCTTCAAAGCCTTTGTAGCATACTTTTATCTTAAATTACCTCTGATTATATGTTTTCCCCTCTAATTCACCTGGCAGGAAATCCTTTCTCTGGCTGAGAGTGTTGAGTTTACGCTTATTAATTCTTACCGTCTTATCTTAAAATCACCGAATGCAGGGCTGTAATGGCCAGAGCCCCACTGTCATGATTTGTTGAGTCACAGTGCTGGACTGTTTCTGGTAAAGGTCTAGGCCTTCAAGCCTCAGGCTAAAGAGGGAAGCAGTATTCCCCTGCCAATATGTGTCAGCTCGGCCAAATCCTTCACTCGCCTGCCTGTGGAACGACCAATCAATCTAATGGCTCTCTCCGAGCTTCAAAGCACAGTGTCTGGGAATAGAAATCATACTGCAACAGAGGCTGGAAAAAATGGTGACTGGTATTTGACATAAAAGCTATTTTTATTTGGTGATATAAAGATTCATTAAATTATAGAGTTGGCTGATCGTCAACTGTATCATTAAATCACTCTGTGGGCACAAATAATCCACTGATTTTACAGCTGTAACAAAATGGGCTCCCTTTGAAGGATATCTGCAACTACAGCACAATGAAGAGAAACACAAGAAACATAGTTTCTTATTTCTTATTACAAATTTCTACAGACCATTTTGCTTGTTTGTGAAATAAAGACGCTTTAATTAAAGGGGACTGTTGCATCAAACCCCTCCCGATGGGTAACTAATTCATATTTATTATAGATGTACACTAAATGGACAAAAGTATTTGGACACCTGTTTTTCAGGGTTTGCTCTTGGCCCCTTGAAGGACAATCTTAACATTTTGTACAATGCCATACTTACAACTTTGTGGACACAGTTTGGGAAAGACCCTTTTCTATTCCAGCATGACTGTGCCGCAGTGCACAAAGCAAGGTCCATAAACACATGTTTGGATGACTTCAATAAAATTACCTTTTGCACAAACAAGTCCATGCCAGCTCAAGGGCGTGCTGTCTTTAAAGCATAATAGGTACACATTTAGATACTAAGAATGACAGAAATACAGATAAAATATCAATACATTTCAGTTTGATATGAAGCATATTCTCTCACATTATAAAATAGTGCAGTCAAAGTAAAGTTTGTTACAAAAAAAGAATAAATATAAACAAAGACTCAGACGGAAACTGGGGCACCAATTCCAAAGTCCACCCTTCACAGACAAAAACTAAACAGTCACCTGCTGGGCCGTGCTCAGGCTCGCAGGCCCTTCCAGAGGACCAGTGTGAATTCCTTTATTTGGAAAACAGTTTTGGGTTGTAGGACATTCAGATGATGTAACGGCTACAAGGCTCTGGGTACACACATTTGTGTTGGTACAACCTCAATGTGGCTGACTCAGAAAGAAAATTACATATTCAAAGTCCAGCCTACACGGTCAATTTGCTCCTACTGCTGTCTCTACTTATGCATTTCCTTCTGCCTCTCATTTTCTTTCTGTGTCGGGAAGTGAGTAGCTGGGCTTCCTTACCTGAGCCCTATCCTTAATTTTCGTTCCAACTGTCCCCATCACTCAAATCATCCGATAACTTTCATTTCGGCAATAATGGCTGATTCTGGGTCTGATACTGAATTCATAAACCTTCATCCAACAACAAGGCCTGGAAGCTAAAATCCAGAATCCTCATAAGACACGACGTAAGCCACTTTATCCACCCATCAGTTAAAATGAAAATGCCACTATTGATCTGACATTTTTGCTTTAATAACTGTGACGCAGTTCTTAGACTGGATTTCTTATTAAATCAGACACGTTTCGCTCTTGGGGCAGCTGGTGGCCTAGTGGTTAGGGAGTTGCCGCTGTGATCTAATGGCTGTGGGTTTGAATTCCAGGACTGCCAGTGGCCATACTGAGGTAACCTTGAGCAAGGTAGCATCCCCATGTGAACAGGACGCTGCTTCATTTCACTCAGAATGGGTTAAATGCAGAGAAAAAATGTCATGCTGTTCACACTGTGTGCTATGGTGTGTTCATGTAGGACAAATGGATTTACACATACACTCTTCCTCCAATACTGGAGCCAGCATTTTCTGGCCAGACAATTACACTTAGACAATTACGCTTAGTATTACTATTTAAACACTGATGTATGTCACTCTGAATAAGAGCGTCTGCTAAATGCCATAAATGTAAATGTAAATGAAAACATAGCATTATACTGGTCACATCTCATAAAATCATTATTATGAACCAAAAATTTTGAATCATTTTCTCTAACACAAGGTTCACTCCACCTGCTAGTCTTCTAGCTACTGCTTCATGTACTATAACATACGACCTCAGTGCCGGAAAAAACAAGTGAACTTGAATATTTCTCTTAAACCGAAGAGGCAGAAAGGAGCAGTACAGTGTCCTCCCAAAGGGCTAATGCAGCCTTAGGCTTGACCACTGACATTCACAGTGTCCTTAGTACAAGAGCATAGGGCAAAATTCTTCATGGTGTCATGTCCAATACAACTTCAATGAATTGTGGACAGAACAAGCAGAACAAGGTATCAGTTAAAGATGCACATCTTGTTCCTTCAAAACTTGTTCAACTGGGTTCACGGTTACATCAGCGGACTAAATCAGCTGATTCAAGTTGTTTGACCACTTCCTTTTGTACACTGCATTTGTTATGTTTAGCTCTGTCAGACTGAAGGCTTCCATAATGAAAGGCTTGTTATTTGATAGGGTGTCTAACCTGACAGGTTTTAGTCGATGTTTACTTTTGCACAATGCAATGCCTGCCGCTAATAACAAGTCTAAACTAAAATCAGACCTGAATCAGAGAATCAGAGACTGAATTCCGACTTGCCATTCACAACCGTGTGTAATACATACCACAATATGTTAATGCACAAGGATCAGATTTTGATATGATATGGTTAAAGGCTGTCCTGCATTATTTCCAATCAAAATGAGTTATGTTTGAGGGGTCAGGTCATTGCCTTGACTCATTTAAACTTCCACAGAAACATCTGTGATTGATTAAGTTGCTCAGAGCACATAACAAATCATTTTGGGACTGGCTAGAAGCTCATTTATATATTGAAGTCTTTTGCAATATCCCTAATGTGAAGGTCTATACCCCAATAATAATTAACAGAGGAAATATTGTGCATAAATAGAGATGTTAAAAATAGGGTTTTGTTTTGCCCAAACAAACCAGTGTACTTTAATTTTGAGTTTCTGTCAATCGTCATCTTTGGTTTTATAGATAATCCAACAATGTAATACAGACTTATAATATTGTAATGAAATAAAATCACCATTTTATCATTTGCAGAGTGACTGTAGTGTTTGATACTGACTTATGATCAAAGCTGATTCGACCTAGTAATTTGGACCCCAGTTTTT
>JBBPDB010000108.1:10487198-10498625 GCA_037974465.1 Brachypetersius altus
ACAAACTGTATATTATGTTCATATATCCATACTGTATTCATACTTCATATATTCATACTGTATATTATGTATATTATTTTCATACTACTGTACATCCATCTGTAAATATTATTCAGTTTCTTCTCGTACATATCACCTTACGTATACTCATAACTTATAACTCATAACATATAACTCATAACTTATACCTTTATCTTGCACTTGCTGCTTATTGCACTTCTGGTTAGACCTAAACTACATTTCGTTGCCTTGTACTTGTACATGTGTAATGACAATAAAGTTGAATCTAATCTAATCTAAAATGGAAATGATATGGATTGATCACTCATTTTGAGATAATTTCCTCTAATAACCCACAGAAGCTGAACTATTGCTCTGTTTGACTACAGACAGTGGCTGAAAAGATCAGGCAAGAAAGGAGAACAGCTAAGCCGTTAGCAGCTAATGCTAACAGTGCCTGTCAGCTTGGAGCTAATCTCCATAATGTCTGCCATCCTTGGGATGACACAGCCCACAGAGAAAAGCAGCGCTCATTCAGATGACTCATCCACTGCCTCGAACACACGCCCGCACACACTTCCAGCATGCAAGAAATTCACAGTCACATGACCTGTTCACACGCAGACTATAATGATCTGTACAACAGAAATAAATACATGAACACGTTAAAATGTGCATCGTTTGCAACCCACACCATATGGAAAGTGCATAATATGGCAATAACCCAAATGCATAAAACTACAATAGGGTAGCACAATATATTGTTCCTTAATTGTTATCCCATCATCAGCCTTCACAATATTTATATCCAAGTGTGCAATTTGCAGATGAGACTGGTGGCTGCAGCTTCCCGAGTAGGATAAACTCTAAAAACAGCTCTGCCACATCCAGAAGTGTAATTCCGTCAGTACTACAGGAAACGGTTGTATAATTATGTTCTACCCTGTTATATACTACCCTTCAAGGGTCAAAATGGCACTCTTTTGGGCATCAGCACCTCCCAACAGTCCAATACTTCAATGCTGAATCTTTATAACAGGCTGCCCTCTCAAACAGACATGCAACTGTGAGCAAGAGCACGACAGCACATCTGTGAGTGACGACTCAATCAAGTGAACTGCATGGGCCCTGAACTACAAGGACTACACGGGGTCCTGCTGTTCGAATACCATGCCTCTGTTTTCAGACACACACATACACTCTGGCTCTAGCTGAAGAAGACAAATTAAATCCTCTATGTATAATCAGACGGTTGATCAATAAATACAACTAAATTAATGAAACATAGTCAAAATAAATCAAGCCTCCCACTGGGCAATCATTTTCCTGCCTCATTCTAAACAAACAGGAAGTGGTGATGGGAGGGAGGGGGAGAGAGAGAGAGAGACAGACACAGAGAGAGCGAGAGAGAGAGTTCTTCACTCATAATACTGCTGATCTTGGTAAATGTTATGCACATAAACTCGCCAAAAGGCATCATGTATTATGTGAAGTCTATTGCTTTATGAAGGAGCTCCTGTTCATCTCATCATCTTTATTTTCATTTGTCTTTATTAAAGTCAAACATCTTACAGATACACGGAGGATCATTAAGTGATTTTTACTGAATACAGAAAGCTGAATGTTGATTACAGCTCCATTTCATCTGTTTAAGCACTACCACTGAAAAAATCTGCGACACAGGCAGTGCAAAAACACAAACTGTGTTTCATTCAACGTATCTAGCTGTGTTCATTCTGAACCTGGCTTCTGAGCAAGAATTTAGGATTCAGAATGTAATAATTGCTTAATTTAATTCTGAATTTGAACGGTATCCACAACCTTACAAAACAAGATGGCTACTATTGTCTAATGTATGGAATTACGAATTATGGAACTTTGTATTCTTCTAGGCCACTGTTCCAAAACTGGACAAGCTTCATAAAACTCTGTAAAAAAATAGTTCAATTCAACAAATCTATGTTGAAGTTTAGCTCTCCTACATGCAACTAAATATCCAATTTACAATGGTACATTCCCAGTCAGCACTAGTTTGTTTTTGCTAATACAACTAGGTAAATTGATATATATGAATTAGCTGCCATACTGAGGTTAGCATGATCACTCAACAAAGTCTCCATATGATCTATGCCGGCCATTCCAAGGCAATCTTCTGAACACTGCCACGCAATTTGAAATCTGAAACTCTCCTGCGGCCCAATCAGACCTTTAATCACAACTCTGATCAACACATGGTCATTCTGTCAGTTACGATTTCCCATCTATGATGAAATAGAACATACATTCCGGAACAGAAATTGGTCAGATAAACATCATGCGTTTGTTTTTTATTTTTTACATTTAATCATACAAATCTGAAAATTAAAAAATATATATGTGTTTTTAATGGAAATGGCCCTTTACAGTTTGCACAATTATTGAACACAAATCAAATGAGCCGTGGATTAAAACTGATGTCTTGATCCGCTTCCAAGCAAACCCTGGTTCAGTCTGCAGTGACACTTGTGTTTAAAACCTCCAGTGGCGCTGCTGGGTCTGATCCACCCTGCTTGGCGCACACGCACATTAATGTGAATGTAGTTTCGAGGCAGGTGTGCCAACGGAAATGGCTCATCCGTACATGTGAGGGACACGGAATGCTGTGCTGCTTTCGGGTTCATATATAAAGCTCCCCAAAAAATAAGAGACCACTGCAAAACTGTTCAGTTTCTCAGGTTTTACCTTTTATAGGTGCAAGTATTGAACTGAACAGCTTTGCCTTAGTTGTTCTCTTAAGCAGATTTTTAAAGGAAATTACAAAATCGTGCAGTGTTCACAGAATTATACTAATTCAAAGAAAACATCTCTTCTTCACTCTTAAACAAAATGGCAATAATTACCTTTGACATACTTCTAGTAGTGTTTTGCCATCCAACTGGTAGCATTCCAAGAGTAGAGTGTTGATTACAGCAGTGTTTTTATACTTTTTCTCATTAAATAAGCTTTTTTTTTTATTCGGGTGATCACTAATCAGTACCTCATGAAGCAGAACGAGTTGCTCACATAGGAATTTAACAGACACTGGACTAGAAGGGCTGTCATACTCAGAGATGCTGATTTAAAAATAAACTGCAGAGGCCTCTTAATTTTTTATATTTTTATATATACTGTATGTGGATTTACTTACATATATGTATGTTTGGCTCTAATGTGAAAGCAACCCAGCACAATCCTCGCACACCCACGTGTGAAATTTGCTGCACTTTAGCCATTGCTATGAGAAATCAACTGAACCAAGTGAAAAAGACCTAAAAATCTTTTGGCAGCAAACAAACTAGATTTAACTGAATCAACCCTGCTTTTCTCACGCCTACCTACCTTTTATTTTTTCATCCCTCTGCTCAGCAGTTTTCCTCACTCTGCTGGATAAGCTTTCCACACCATCATGTAGTGTCTATCTCAAAACATCATTCATCTCTTTTCCTCCCCGCTTTTTGCTTCTCTCTGCTTGTCTAATACGGTGGCAGAGGAAACAAAAGCACTATATCCTAACACTATATGTCACAATTATATTAGTAATCAAGTAAACATACATGTGTAACTAGGAAAGTACTCATTAAAGTGATAATATGTAATCGAGTTGTCTATTATAATCTAGTTTTTGTGACAACCCTTCATAGGCTCAGCCTAGTACTACTCTTAAATTACCATAAATTATTCTTAATCAATTGGGTTTAATTTGGCATGTTATGCTTGTTTGCACAGTACAGCCTCATATCTGGTCATATGGCTTTATATTATATATAACATAAACATTACATATTACATAGTAGGGCTGCACAATATATCGCAAATTTACCGTCATCACCCAGTGCCATAGAGAAGAGTGCAAAAAAGTCACTGGGCAGTTTCTTCATCTTCTGTGCTGCTGTTATAGACAGTTCCTTTTGCTATTTTTTTCTGGCTAAGAACTTACTATTATTTAAATTTAAGATTTAAAATGATTTTAAAAATATTTTCAGTGTTTTTTCAACAATGTTCAGTGGTTCAAATGTTTTATGGGAGGCATTAAATGCTCTGTTTAAGTAAATTCTTTTAAAAAAAACATGTTGGAATGGAAATATTGCATTTCATTTTATTTCTGCATAGACTAGTCAGCGTCTGGAGTCTCTGTTACCAGCAAATCCAAAACAGAAAAACATGAACACTATAAAGGCTAAGTTTTTACTTATCGCATGTGATATCGCCATCGCAACTCTCAACAACATTATTGCATATTGCATGTTTTCCTAATATCGTGCAGTCCTATTCCATAGTTTAATGTTACATTCTATCAAAGTTTTGCCCCTCACATGTTATACTTAGAATTAGTTGGTTCTAATCCAGGTTTGGCTGCATTTTCAGCGATTTTGCTGCTGTCTATAACTGCATTACACAGATCAAGTGTCATATCAGAATTTCAGGATTTGTGGATTAGAACATACAGCAATTTTAAGGCGATTAAGACAGAGCCACTCTGGAAGCTTTTTAAAAGAAGGAAGCTATTACCTCAATTTGACAGTACAGACAAATACAGATTTTCTTAGTTGTGGGAAAGGTCATCACAGTCCAAATCAGTCTCTCATTTAATGCTAATCATTTTAAAAAATGGTTTGCAGTAATGATGCCTCCACAGTAGCCTTCCAGACATAGCTCTGTTCCTTCAGAGCAGATGAAGCCGCAATACACTCAAACAACTTCAGCGTGCTTCATTTATATTTTACATTTACTTTCAAGCTCTGGCAGATGCTCTTATCCACATTGACTTAAAATCGAATCACGTTACAGAGGTGGGCGAAAGTAACCTTAGAAGTCTTGGGACTTTACTGGTGTAGTGTGACATGCTTCTCCACTCTGGAATGTGACATTCCAAAAAAATACATCACCTCAGATGTACACATGCCCAAACATACAAACACGTTTTTATTTCATTTATATGCATTGTCTAAATGAAAAAATCAGACCTACATAGTTCACCTCATTATTCCCATGACCGAATCCCCTTTTTGCACTGAAGCTATGAGACAAATGTACCTAACAAAGTAATGGAAGGTTATGTACACAAATATACATGCACTGCGCACACAAACCACATGGAGAATCTCGAAAACATTTGCTTTTATGCTTTATGGCACTGAATGGCATATTGTTATCTACACAAATGGACAAAAGTATGGATGGAATTCAGGTTACAAGATATGTGCCATCATCAATTCTTCTACATATCAGTAAATCATATTATGTCAGAAACCACTTACGCACATAAGTACCATGTAACCATTTAGACATGCAGTTTGCGTAGAACATACACTTCCATTAGCCTATAGCTATATCTCTAGCTCAAAACTTCAACCACCAAATACACTATATAGACAAAAGTATGGGGCATCAACCTCATCCAACACTTTTGGGACAAACTGGAACGGAGATTGTGAGTCAGGCCTTCTCCTCCAACATCAGTGCCTGAGCTCATAAATGCTCTACAGAATGAATGGGCACACATTGCCACAGAAAAACTTCAAAATCTTATGGAAACCCTTGAGAGCTGTTATAGCTGCAAAAGGGGAACAGCTCTATATTGAAATTCTATGTATTTGAATGCAACGCCATTAAAGTGCCTGTTTGTGTAATGGTCAGGTGTCCAATACTTGTTGTACACACTGGGGTGTTCCCTAATTTAACCCCACTTCATCTTGCTCCAGCCACAGGGCCTGTCTCTGCTGGCTTCAGCCTGCTGGAAAAGACGACTTCTCACTTCAGCCTCTGCCAGTACAACCAGTAGCCTGTCTCACAGCTATTAAACACAAGCCAATTCAACACTGTCTGACATCATCTCCTCACTACCCTATCCTGCAAACAGCGTTATATAAACCACAATACATCTTTCCTCAGTAAATATGATCTACTCGATGTGGAAAGTTCATTAACAGTCAGGGGAGACCGTATAAATGAATTGTTCTTTTCTCCTCTCTGAGGACAGAGATAGAAACTCTCCCATTACTAATGTAAGAGGCCAAGGGGAACTAGTTAGATATTTGATTCATGCAGCCGCATACTGATTAGGATAAAGCAATATCACATTTCAAAATCTTTCTGTTTTAAAGCAATTAGGACTGTCACTACTAGTGATGCATTGAAATGGAAAGGTAGGACATACTGAGCTGAAAACTGAAAAAAGTTGGTCATAAATAACTACTTGAAACAAAATAATTGTACTAAAATTGCAGGCCATATGGGGCATAAAAAATAACATTCTTAACAACAAAGAACAGCTGGTCATTTAAGGAAATTAACTCAATTTTTTGTAAATATTAGCACTAATAAGCACCACTGAAAACATATTCAATCTTCCCTTTTTTCCTGGAGTACTGAAGTAATCTGCAGATGATGATGAATAGTACATTTGAGTTTTACAAAAAGGTAGAAAATAAAACATAGAACGTTTTAAAAAGAAAACTGTCTTCGTTCTACACTGGATTCAGGTATGCTGTTCTGCTCCCAAGCTTGGAGAACTGTGGTATGAAGAAATTCTTCGCTGCTCTTGTGTACAGTAACTTTACTGCCCTTACCACCACAGATGAGTGATCCTCTGGCCACAAACACAAGGGTGGAGTTGGGTGGTAACAGGAAACATTATCTACCACAAACTATTTCCAGCAAGCCCCCATGGTCCGCCCAGCTATTTAAAATCCCAGTGTGCTACCACCTAGACCTCACCAGGGTCAGTGCCATTAGAGCTGAGCCAGAAATATACACCAGCCATGTCATAGTAAATGCCTTACATCATGACATTTATGAATATGAGGGTTAAAAATGTGGCTCTTTTGTGTATCCTTGTGTTATTAAACGTCTTGAGTTCTTAAAGTCAACATATTGACATTTAGGCATTACTAAGCACTTTACTGAATGTGATAAGTAATATTGAACATATCTTATGAGGCATGCATGTATGCATTTAAAAAAAACTAAACAAAAAAAACTAAACAAAAAAAACATTATCTCCACTTTCTTCAACATTCTTTGAGCACAGCAGTTGCCCTTTACATTGTGTGACACTTCATAACGTAAATAAAGTTTATTGCTTACAGCTTTTTTGTCGACAGTGATGTTATGTTCATGATGCAAGAGTTCAATCTCCATTAGAAAGAATGGCACTCATTTGGGAATAATTAAAGTATTCTGATTGCCACATTATCTATTCAACATCTTAAAAGCCTGCATGTTTTCTAAAGAGCTAATAGTTCCTTGATTTTTCATAAATCAGTGGTTAAAATATGAAAGAATGCATAGTTGAGAAACTCTGATTACTTCACAATGGTGGGAAAAGGAACAAGATCACACTGGCCGCAACACAAATGCAGCCTTTTTTTATTTTATATGTAATGTTGGTACTGATAAAATAGTGGCTAATTTAAAATATATATATATAAATATATATATTTGGAAGGTAATGTCTTTTTATTCTTATCAAAACTATTGTTAACTAATTTCTCAGGTATAGATGGATTCAGACCCCTTTTATTTGCAAATTCATGTTTTATATTGTGCAATATAGCTTTCGATGTGAGTGCTGGAAATGAACATAAATCCAAACCAAGGAAAGGAAGGGAATATTTAAAAGATCTACACCACCACATCATATAAGCAGGTCAACAATTCTCTAAAAATAAACTGTGATGACATAGGAATAAGGTGCAGGAGGCAAAGAAGGCCAGGGAAATTAGAAAATATACTGCACACATAAACAGTTTAGAGGGGGAAAAACTGCCCTTGCCCCTGGAGATTGCTGCAGATATGTATTACATTTTAAAATACAAAACTGCTGTACTGAACATGTCAGCAGAAATATGGGTAGCTTTCCGTCAGCCTCGGTTTGTTCCTGAGTTGAAACCAGACAGAAACGTATAATGTTAGTCTATTCGGATTTAGGGCTTGACAGGACCATTAGGATCATTAACCAGTACAATCATAACATCAGTATTATCAGGATCATTAGTGTTATCCATGGCCTTAAGTGTTATCTAGGTCACTATCTATATATACAAACGTTAAAAATATAATATTCTTAGTAGTAGTAGTAATTTAATTTCTATTTAATTTCCCTTTTCAAAGTGATCACCTCATATGATCAACTTTCAGTTGATTTCAGTTAAAATACAGGAGAATTTCAGGAAATATCATCAATCGAGCCTTCATATGTTGTATGTCAGTGATTGGGTAGCGCTGCATGTGTCTTTAGCTATAAAAAGCCATATGGGATCCTTTAGCGTGTGTTTGGGAGGCAGAATTTAGAAAGCATGGAGCGAAGTGGATTAGCTTCCTATTTTACACCCGCAGGTAATCCAGGCATGGCTAACCCTGCTAAGCCTTTGGTAGCCACGCTAAGCGCCATTCACCTTCATGATACACAGCTACATCTGAAGACACAGTACCTGTCACTGACGGTTACTGCTGTTACTTAACACCTAAACACCTCAGCTGTCACACACACACACACACAAGAACTCAAGCACATGGCACATACACAAGTCATTATCAGCATGCATACACATATATGCATCCTATTAGGATACATCCAGCTGGGCCTTATCCTGTATCCTGCAATTCCAACTATCATTTATAGTAAATAAATTGCAATGCAATATGAACAGAGGTTGGGGTAGACATTGGGGCACCTTTTCTTTCTAGGCACCATTACAAAACCCTTTATATCATACTGACCAATAGGAATCCAATGTTTTTTTTCTTTATGACTTGCTTTAAAATGAGCTGCTTTTAATTAAAGCACGCATCAAAAAGTAGGCCATCATGCTCAAACCACTGAAATCTTACAATCTCATACTCGCAGCATGCACAGCGAATACAGCATAACACTACACAATGAGAGTGTGAGCTATTTTAAGCTAGACACCCCTCCAATATCTGACCCAACGTTTTCTGCTGATATTGGCCCCACACCAATTACTGGCATTGGATCGGTGACACCTCTAGTTGGGGCCCTACCTCATGATTATTACCTATTACCTCATTAGATCATTATTGAAAGTCATGATCTTTTTATCCTCATAACAAACTTCACACTGATTTCCAGGCCTGCTGTGTCATGTTATTTTCATCATGTTAGTACGTCTTCATTATAATAGTAGAATAGACACTGAGTTCCAGGCCACTGAACTACCACTAATACAAACTATAGGGGGATGGTATAAAGTTCAAAATACAAGCAATAGGTTAACAGCAGTTATGCAAACATATACATATATATATATATATATACACATATACATATATTTAAAGTGATATGCCTATCACTTTAAAAACTGGACAAATAACACAGCAGGATGGACAGTGTCATTTTAATCTGGAAATCTGATATTGATGTGATGATGCACCATTATAAATACACGGCATGCTCTCATCAGAGTGTTACATAAAACCTCCGTCATGCATGTGGATCAAGCCAGCCTCCATTTCTCTCCCAAACACACAACTGACAGCAAACCAACCTCCACTTCCACACACACACACGCGAATGCACCTTCCCTACACAGGCATTTACCTAAATGTTGAACGTTATTACAGAAGTAGACACATGTCCCAGGGTTTGTGTATGTGTTTGTGTGTGTGTAGAAAGTGAACTCAATATACAAAGAGAATTCTGACCCAGCCAGCTGGGCACATAAGCTGCAAGTGCAAAATCCAAATAATCCTTTACGACAGCCAGCCAAAGGAAGGGGGTGAGAGGAGAGACGAGGGGGAAAAACAGCAATTATCCCTTGCTATTGTGTGTGTGTGTGTGCGTGTGTGTGCGTGTGTGTGTGTGTGTGTGTGTGATAAAGCCTTTACAGAGAATGATATGCAAGTCACCGGCACGGCAGAATATCAACCACAGCAGACAGACATACACACACACTGCATCTTGTAATGAGCCTATACATTAGGTAAAAGCCAGGAGGTTCAGTCCTCACCTTCCATCATGGTTGCAGATTTTCATTCCTCTATCTCCAAAGAGCCTGGAACGAAATGAGGAGAGGGAGAAGCCCCTGGTCAGCGGAAAGATGGACAGATGAAGAGAAAAAAAGGAAGATTTCCTAGTGTCCGCCCGTGTGTGCGTGTCTTAGGCCATGGATGCTGCTGATCACTGCGGCTGTCGGAGGATGCTGAAAGGGAGGAGGGGGAAAAGCACACCAGAGAGAGAGAGAACGACAGAGAGAGGGAGGAGGGAAGAGGGAGGGAAGGACGGGGCTGGGAGGGAGGCATAGAGGGACAGAAGGCGGATCTGTCACTGATGTCACAGTCCAACTCAACCAATCACAGCAGGGCAAGATTCACGTCACACAACACGCAGCTTCTATCAGTGTTTCAGCACACTGGGAACACACACACCCGAACATGCAACCCCCCCTCAACCTCCACACACACACCTACACATGCACACCCCAAACCTGCGCGCACACACACCTAAACATGCACCCCCCAAACCTACACACACGCGCGCACACAACTAAACATGCACCCCCCAAACCTACACACACGCGCGCACACATACAACACGCGCATACCTCGTTATGGTGCAGCGTGCTGCTCCTGAAAGAGTGGAGAGGGATTATTTAAGTGTTGGAGTGAGGCAGCAGCAGACAGGGTTCTTCTAGACAAATAACTATTAGTCAACTCACTGTCACGCTTCTCTCTCTCAGTGTCTTCCTGCCTCTTTCTCGCTGTCTCTCGTGCCCTCCCTCTCCTCTCCTATTCCTTGTCTCACTCTTCTATCCCTCTCCAATTCTATCTCTCGGTTTTTCTGATCGTCTCTCTCTCCATGAAGCTAACAAGCCAACTTGCTCTCTCTCTTTCTCCCGATAACAATCAATCAAATCTTGCGTCACGTCTGAAACAGTAGCAGCCCCTGTGGGCGGGGTCAGTCCACACCAGAGAGAAGACAGGCGCACGAGCACAGGGGAGAGAAGGATGAGAGAAAGAGGGAGGCGATTCATTTTACATGAGGAGGTGGATCTCTGACGGGCCGATCAATGAGAGACAAAAATGAAGGGCGTGGGGTTCCAGGCTAACTGCTCTTCACTAGCCGCTACAAGACCAAGTGCCAAAATACAAGGGGAAAGCACAAATCAATCATTTTGAGCTTGTATTTATTTTATTCAACAACTGATTTATACACTGATACAGTCATTAGAACTTAAAATAGGCAAATGCGTATCCATTCACACACTCAGAAACTTAATGACACTGCATTCAAATACATAGTCTTGCATATGGAGTTTGTGCCCCTCTCTGCACCTGCTATAATGGTTCGCTCTCCATGCTCTGGGCTCCTAGGATAGTCTCGCGTAGCCAGACCTTCAGACTGATGGCTGAAGGTCTGGAATTCATAGCCACTTTCTTTGGCCAAGGCCC
>JBBPDB010000108.1:10521108-10534275 GCA_037974465.1 Brachypetersius altus
ATATTCAGCAATATTTAAAACCAAAAAACAATATTACCAAATATAACAGACTCAATGCAAGAGCCCACTACACAAAAAAACACCACCAATTTATCGGTAATGCAAGTGCATATAAATTAAAAATAAAATTTACAAAGAAACATCATTCCTTATGTAC
Organism: Brachypetersius altus; assembly: GCA_037974465.1. Taxonomy (NCBI): domain Eukaryota; kingdom Metazoa; phylum Chordata; class Actinopteri; order Characiformes; family Alestidae; genus Brachypetersius; species Brachypetersius altus. Next base: position 10,521,266 of record JBBPDB010000108.1, read on the forward strand.
AGTCAAAGGTAATAAATACACTGTTATGAACAGCAAAGGACCGACTTGAGCTAATATAAACAAACCAAACAAAGAGTCATGTGAAAAGGGCATGAGCAGATGATAGAAGTGACCTCATACGTACAAGGACATACACACGCACACACACGCACACACACACACACGCACTTTTGCATGCTACTTTGGCGATATTCTATTTCTACTAGTGAGCCATAGATCAGATGAACAGGAGAATAATGGGTATTAAAGATAATAAAGTAATACAGGTTTCTGAATGTGGTCAAATATAACAGTAAATTAGCCATATGCTTGACCAGCGTCGGGGTTTCGAGGTGTAAAACGGGAGGGTTATATTTAAAACACTAAGAGAAATGTGTCACTGGTCTTTGTGAATACCTATGAGATTTATGTAATCATGTCATCTAATAAAACCCCCAGGAGATGTGTTCTGTGACAGTGACACTGATTCAATTGACGTCAATGTATAAAATATGGATTTTTTTTTGTCTTCAAGGCTGAACACAGGGAACATAGGAAGATTTACTTAATAGTTCAAATTTGTCAAATTTTGTCAAAGCCAAATTTGCTTGCAAGATGTCCTTAGAGATAAATAACGAATATTATTAAATCCCAAAAGCTCATGTTGACAGGTCTAACTGCATAGCTTTCATTACTGGCTAAATTAAAGTGAGGGCATTTAATGTGGCAAGCGTGAAAAGAAATCTCACTGGGGTCGAGAAAACCAAAGGGCAAGGAAGACTGCACCAAATTCTGAAACCGTGTACAGTTCCAGCTCTCAGTTTTAAGATTGTAGGAACTCTTCACTCATAGGTTTGTTAGATTCAAAATTATGTGAATAATTTGTGAATTTAAATGCGAAGTTTTGTGACATTTATATGGGTATGAGTATACAGGATGCTCTCATAAAAAATAAAATAAAATAAAAAAAAATGACAAAGTGCATCGTTCACTGGAATATACATTTCTAAGTTTTCTGAACATATGTCAGACATTTGGATTATTTAGTCATATTGCCAAATATAAAGGAAGACACTGAGTTTTCTCTTCGGCTTATAAAATGATTCTGCAGGTAAGCTGTCTGGTTTGTCTTTAGAAAACAACAACAAAAAAAAGAACATCTTCATGTACAGTTATACTAAAGTGTGTTCAATAAATAAAAAAGACTATTAAAAAGACAATAGTAAAAAAGGCACACAAAGTCTTTAGACAAATGGTACAGAAAAGTAAACAGTTTCTTTCTTTACAAACACTTTTTCATCAGTAGTTCGTGTACTACCCCGACGCGTCCCGATAGATAGCTTTAGAAAAAACTTGGTACAAAAAAAACTCCAGTCCTCTCAGTAGTGTCGACTCCTCGCAAAACGTTCGCCTGTCAGACAAACAAAGGTCTGCAGTTGGCCCCGATCCTTCATGTTTCTCACAGTCACCTGTCAATCATTCAGCTCCAAAATGTCTGCAGCATTTATTTCCTGAGAGCTCCAACCCAACTGGCTCCAAACACAATTGCAAGGAGGGCCAGTCGTCCTCCTCCCGAGAGGGCCAAAAAAAAGCTCCCTCTCTGGGCTTTGTTAAAAAGCATCAACTGCAAGGTTGCAAGGACAAAAAATGGTTGCTACCCACTAACGCGGGCAGCGAGGTCCTATGTGTCCACTGGTGACGCATCTTGGGTCACAATCTGGATGTGTGTGGTAGCAGGCTCCATGTCCTCCCCCTGATCTTCCTCTTCTTCTGGCTCCTCCTCCTCCTCCTCTTCCTCCTCATCCTCGTCTACCTGACTCTGCTCATCCTTTTCCGTGCCTTCTGAGTCCTCCTCCTCCAGAGTAAGCTCGAACTGGAACTTGTCGGCCCCTGGCCCCCCGCTGTGGCCCTCCTTGTCGGGCTGGTAGAAAGGCGGGGAGGGGCTCTGGGGGATCATGCTCTGGTACCAGTTCCGATTGTCCTCTAGTGTGTCCAGAATGTCTTGCGCGTCAGGGTGCACCAGATCAGCCCATGTCTCCCACAGAGGATGGACAATGTAGTCAATGAACCAGACCTGGAGACACAGATGAAAGTACACATTATAAGTGATATTCTTATTGCTACTAATCATAATAATGCGTAATTTTACTGTTTTCTTTCAGACACTAACCTGTGATTTCTCCACGGAGGCAGTGTGTTTGTCACACATGGGGCTGATCTCCATGCCCCGCTCTCTCTCACGGTCACCCTGGTGGAAAAACTCCTCCATGATACGGTCCGTCCACTGCCTGTACAACTCCAGAGACTTGGTGGGGTTGCTCAGATCAGCACAATGCACCATATTCCGCAGAACCTAAATGGGAAGTCAATAGGTTTCTGATTAGAACAAATGGGTTTACTTCTTGTATTCGTAGCTTTGTGGCCAGCCCTCTTAAATCTTAATACTTCATACGAGTTAGGTTGGACGCTTAGTTTCAGAGTGAAAGAAATCAGCGCTCATCGTTTACATTCATGCTGTTTATCTAAATGATGCAGTTGGTAAAAGAACAGAGGGGAGGACAAGAAGAACTACTCAGAAAAACAAAGAGAGGAAAAGGACAGTCACAGTATGTGGCTTCCCTAATAATCCAACCTTCCCTAGACAGGTTTTTCGATCAAGAGTGGCAAAAGGTGGAAGAGGTTCGCTGCTCTCACCAAGACAGTAGGTACATACACCCTCAAACACGTGGTAAAGAACGTGAAGATTCTTACCTGTATCCTGTCTGTATAATTATCCAGAAGCAGCACTCCTGAGCTGGTAACTTTCTTCGTTTCCACCATCGTCTTCAGATCAGCTAGTAAGCTCATATGTTTAGACATGTCTGTGGCAAGTACCTGGAGACCATATGAAAAAAAAACAAACTGAGTCTTTGTACAAACATTTGAAAAGAGCATCGTAATAACTGCGACCTTAAACAATAATTGAAACTGCCGTTTACATTGTGAACATTTGTGTTTTTTTCTATAAAGTATGGTTATACAATGTTGCAGTGATGATATCTGAGCAATCCACTAGTTTAAGAATAGAAACTGAATCTCACCATGTCGATGACCATCTTCCTAAGCGACTGCCTCTGCTTCTTCGTGAGGTTCTGGAAGATGTCACAGTTCTCCTCCTGAAGGAGCTTGAAGCCCACGGCTAGGTGGTGATTCTCCAACACTGACTCATCGTTATACATGAGGGCCAGCTCGGAGTCTAAGAAAGTAAAAATGGAAAAAGGTGGAGGAACGTTTAATCATCGAGGCAACACTCTGCTGCACTGATGCTGGGGATATTCTGACCACAATCCACAGCTAATGGTTTGCATCAACTTACTCGTATTGATGAGGAACTGGTTAGAAACACCTGGATGGTCAACATCATGGATGGCCGCTGCAAAAATAGCAGCCAGGATTTCCAAATCAGTGAAGACGGCCTGGGAGGGGGGGAAAGAATGTAAGTAAATGAAGTTCAATGAGAGGAGATCAGGCTTAACATATATTCCCTGGTGAGTTCAGTAAAGCCCCATAGCACTAAATGCTAATTAAATTGTGATTCATGTGAGAGGGAGTAGTCTCTTTTGAGGTTTAAAACATCTGCCCTTAGAAGCATGAATGACCGAGGGATCTTCTGCCATCTGAAAAAGTGTTCTTACATCTAGGGCAGGTGTGGAGAGGAGAATATGTGTGGACTGAGCCACGTCGGCAGCATGAAGACTGTTGTGGTAAGCCACGTCCGAGTGGTAGTGATCCTCCAGGGTCATCATATACGTCACAAACGTATCAGCAGGGATTTTAAACGTCTTCAGCAAGTCTCGTTCCTGTCAAGGAAAGATGGAAGATGCTGCTTAGCCTAAAGATTTAAGATAGATGTGTCACATACATGTGAATACCAAGTGGAAGCGGACTGACCTGGAAGATCGCATACATGATGCACGTTAGGGGGCGGTTGTGGGAATACTCCGACACGGTGAAGATATTCAGTCCCCATTTGTTCAGATCCTCTAACTCCTACAGATGGAAAACGCAGACAGATGCTGGTGAGAATTCTGAGAATCAAACAACCCCGCTCAACCAGCTTTCCCCCGGGAGACAAATCTGACAGCTCATCTCCGGTTCTACCTTAGACAGCAGGTCTTCCTTGTCAGTTTTGACACCGAAGCGGGAGATGCCGCAGTTGAGGCTGGGTCCGTGAGACACCTTCTTCACACCACTGATCTGAGTCATCAGCTGCTGCTTCTTCTTCTTCTCCCGAGCTTTCGGTGTAGGAGGAGGGATCTCCACCTCGTTCTGTTTGTCTGTAGGAAACATCCAGAACAAACAATGTTTTTTTCATCAGTAAAACTTTGGATTTGCAGCAAAACTGAGTGCAAAGGTTTTTTAATTCTTCTATAAAGTTACTATTTCAAAGATATGTTTTTTTTTTCAACAACAGTAACTGCTATCAGCGCTTCGGCCGATGCTATGTTATCCGTTGGCTGATTAGATAACTGATCTGTAAAAAGAGCTGTAGACATTTCATGTGGCTGGTTAACATCTCATCTTTTGTAATGACCGTACAGAGACATACACCACAGACTCAAACCACTGTTCATAAACGGCTGGCTTTGTAATGCATTCACAAGGAAGTCACTGGAGAGAACAGAGCCTTGGTAAGAATAAACTGAGACCTACACTCTCTCTCACTGAGCCTTCTCTTCTGTCGCATTCAGAACTCAGCTTGCCTCCTCCCCTGCCTTAACTGCTGCAGCACTACTGCCCAGCCCACCGCAGGGGCCCCTGCCATTTCTGCACTTCATACAGTGCCTCCAAAGGTCAGCTCTTTTGGAGGATTCCACTGACATCGAATCAAAACAGCAGCGCAGTAGGGGAACAGGTTCCCAAGAAAGAACACCTCAGTTATAAAGCCCATTCAGATTCCGTCACTACTAAAGGAATAATGAATGCATGTAAGGGTTATAGTTTTTGAGCACTTAAGAGTTTTAAGAATTAGGCTTATTATATATTTATTCATTTTTAGATTTATTATCCAGTAACTGCTATGAGTCATCTAGTATGTAATATGAAGCTAATATGTAGTTGTAGAGATGAGGAATGGAAGCCTGGAATGTAAGGGGCTCTTTTCCTTTCGAGTGGCAGAGGCTAAGAACGAAGAATTTCTTTATCTGAAATATTCTCTGGAGCCAAGATTCCACCCGAAGCCAGCACTCCGTCCCACGGGGCTTATTCAATTAGTCCAAAGATAACGACTGTCTCCATCTCGCTGGCTTCCTAACACGAGTGAATGAGAGTGATAATACAAGGTAATAGTCTCAGAAGTGTCTGAGCTGGGGGAGAAAAGTGAGAGGTCATTAATTCTGTACAGTTCTGTACAGTCGTTAACATCTTCCCTCTCACACCTTGTACACCAATCACCATTGGAAACTACAGCTACAAAATGGCTGTACACAATGTATCGCACTCGCTGATCTCATGGACAGCTAGCAGTGGATCTGTTCTGGGGTTGATGGAGAGATGAAGGAATACTCCTCTTGCTGAATTGATTCTGTAGGACGGTAGGATATACTATATTGATGGACTTACATTGAGGACTGATCTTTTATGTAGAGGCTCTGCGGCAGAAGAAAGAACCTTTCCGGCATTTTACATGCTGGATATAAAACCAAAACTTATTTTTTTGACATCTCACCGTGCTCCTTTTCACCCAGCCCTTTTCTTTCCTCCCTCCATCCAGTACACAGTCACATGTCACCCTCACACCTCAGCCCCCTGTACTTTATCAAAAATGAAAGAGAGCTAGGCTCGCTGCATAAACTGGCTCTGAGCTCCAGATGCCAGAGAGGGTGCGAAAGAGAAAGACAGAGAAGGGGGCATTGAGTTTTGGCCACATTTAATCCCATTAACTGCGCCATGCTTGCTATTTTCCATGCGGACGGAGCCAGAGCAGAGCAGCGACACGTGACGGAGCTCACAGATGCCTCATAACTAACAGCCTCAATAATCCCAGCAAACCCAAAACACTATTAATCCTAATCCCAGAGCCCAGACTATGTCTCATTAAGACGAAATGGGCAGGGAAATACTATTCGAAAACAGGTGTGGAAATAATAAGGGTCCCTCTATTTTTAAATTTGAAACAATAAACTGAAATGTACCTCCTTTTATGTCAGCAGTGGTTAAATTGCAATTTGCAAGATGATGCGGCATATTTCAAATTCTCCTGCCGGATTTTCTAAAGGGCTCATATAGTTTTCTGATTTGTATAGTTTTATGTACTGACATAAAAAAATATTTCATACGTAGTCTGTAGACCTTCTATTCATCCCTTAGAATAAAGCAAGAATAAAGCAAGGGACCTGGGTTCTCACTGGCTGGACTTCAATGCAGACTAATTATGAAGCTTAATTTCTATACATGAGCCACAATGACTGGGAAGTTGTTATATGTTATATTCTAAAACCTTACCAGTATTTTACAGTACTTTAGACACTCCTTGGTTATTTGTGTTTTATAAATTAATAGAGGTTTTCAATTTTGTTGAAATAAAAAGTGTAGAAAAAAACATTCCTAGTTCATCTTTCATTTTCCAGTAAAATATTTTGTCATTTTTGAAAGTATAAAACAGTTGTCTTTTACTTTTAAAAAATCTTGATTAATCTTAAAAAATAAAGAGTAGTTTGCTTGTTAACTAATATAATGAATTAACTAATGCAGAGAACAAGTTTGGAATAACCATTTTGATCAATGTGTTGGACGCCAATTTTTGCGCAGTGCCGTAAAAAAAAAAAAAAAAATGCATGCTGGTTTAAAATACCTCAAACATGTATGAGCTCTGTGTGTGTGTGTGTGTGTGTGTGTGTGTGTGTGTGTGTGTGTGTGTTTGTTTCGCTGTAATGGTGTTCCGCTCTGAAGAAAAGCTCTGGATGACTCATAGGTTCTGGTGCCTGGCGGTTCCATTACGGGGGTTCCACCGCGAACATCTCTCTACAGCAGGATCCCCCCCAATCCTTTACCTGCATCTCTCCCTTCATCTCTCTCAAACACCCCTCCCTTCTTGTTTCTGCTGACTGCAGCAGTGGGGATCTCTCTCTCTCTCTCTCTCTCTCTCTTTCTCACTCTCTCTCTCCATGAGTCTGCCTATACAGCAGCTGATGGCGCATCATGTAAAAAAGGCGAAATGAAACAATCCATATTTTCCCAAACAATCCATATTTTGACCTTTCCGTTTCATCTGTCTTCTTTCTTCTTTCTCTTCCCAACTAGTTCATAATCGTGCCCTTTTTGAGTGAATTTCTTTTCTCTTTCCCAATGTTCCTGTTTTAATGTCTTTTTAAATGCTTTTTCTCTGTCCATCATACACATTCAGCATAGTCAAACACCCTTTCAATCTTATAGGCCTTGTACAAATATCCATTCCTAAGACTTCCATGACATTTAAAGCATGTGAGTGAGAGTGTGTGTGTATGGGGGGTGGATGATTACCTAGGAAGGTGTTGGAGATGAACTCTGACACCTGGTTGCCAGATCTGCTCATCTCGGAGAGGTGCGTAAGCTCCCTGTTCAGCATTCTTTTGAACTGGAAAAAAGATGGGAAATAAAGTGTTAATGTTTAATGCCAAGCGTAAATCAAAACCCCACAAAAACAAACAACATCAAGCTTTTATTGATGACTCCACACTTATATCTGCTATTTACATGTATTCAGTTGGATTCTAAAGTAAAAAACAGGTATTAATGTTCATGATTAAGAGTCATTCATACAATACTTCATCAATTTGACATCAAAGCCAGTGAACAGAGTGTACACAAGGGTGCGCATCACGAATGTGAACTGGAACATTTGATAAAATACTGCCAAATAAAACATGTATATAGTAAAAAGTGACTAAATATATATTATATGAGAACACCTAAACGTCCAAGGCCAATTCTGCGGACTGCAAATCTAGCAGAAATAAATAAACAATTGAATATATAATTAAATAAGTTGGGAAGAAGGGCAGCCATATCCTGCGTCACATCAGAAAAAACGCACAAGTTGGTAAAATGGGCATTCGACATTAACAAAATAATTGTGCTTCAATGTTTTATATACATTTGACCATAGCTGGGCTCATTTTAAAGCATTTACGCCAAGAAACTAAAAGGGATCCCGCCACTCTGCATTCCAACAGAGGCGCCCCAGACAGACGAGCACAACACGCTCATTCTCGGTGTCTCCCCCATCACCAAGACCACCAAGCCAGCCAGCAGAACACACACGACATCGCTCCGGTCTAAATACACACCTTAATGTAACCCCAGGACACAGAGAGAAGGTAGTTCGCCTCAGGCATTTTGGATTCTGGTTAGTATCCGGGGAAAAAAAAAAATTTAATAAAATCCACAATAGCGCACTCGTCTCCCCTGAAGAAGGGGAGAGCCCGAGAGAGAGGCAGATGACAGGGATTCTTCAGGGTGAAAAAAATCCCTCCTTCTCTCCTCTACTCTGGGTCAGCGATTGCAGATCGAACAGAGACTGAAGTTGCGGCTCTGGGCCAACAGACTCCGGCACGCACTCTCCATGGCTGCGGTGGTCAGGCAGGCAGCACCTGTCCAGGCTGGAGCTGGAGCGTCTGCTAGCGCAGAAAAATTATGGAGGAGGTGAGGCAAGGGGAGAGCAGAGGGAGGGAGGGAGGAATGAGGAAAAACACAGGGATGCTCATCTAGCTGGAGGGGGGCTTCCTCTGCTGGATTAGTGCTGCTCCACTGGTGCAGCAGCAGCTCTCTCTCTCTCTATCTCTCTCTCTATCTCTCTCTCCCTCTTCTCACTCTCCAGTCTTGCTCACTTTACCCCCTCCCTCTCTTCCACTCTCTCTCTCTTCCTCCCTGCAGCCTGTCAGCCCCAGCAACACACTGGCCACGGCACACACGATTTGACAGAAAGATGGTAGAGGAGGGGGAGACCCCCGCTTAGTTATGCGAGGGAAATAAAGGGAAGAAGGAGAGAAAGGAAAAAAGGAAAGAGGGAGGGCTAAGGATGTCCCTTCCTTTCACGAATCCCTCTTTCACTCAGGTAGAATATGAGGCCTGCAATTTTATATAGACTTTTGTAATCAAAATACGCAGGCAAGATATAATGGAGTAGGAGTGTCTGTGGACTTGCTGTTTGGAGATGCTTTCTAAAACAACGACCATGTACAGACCACTGGCTCTCTCCCACACAGTGTGTGAGGCAACCTCAGACACAGTCCCAGACTATTTTTACCCTCCAGGCACAAGAGACGCAGGCAGGAGACAGAGAGAGCGGGAAAAAGAGAAAAGGAGGGAGAGACTGAGAAAGTGAGAAGGAGTGAGAAAGACAAAGAGAGAGAGAGAGAGAGAGAGAGAAAGAGAGAAAGAAGAAGGAGAGAGAAGAATAATAGCCTGCTTGTCTGCTTTTTTGGTGACATCACCCCCCTCTCCCCAATTCTCCCCCTCCCCGTTCCCCACACTTTACTCCTCTTTTTGCTCTCACTCTTTCTCTTATTCTCTCTTACTTTCCATTTTTCCCTTTCTCGCATCTCGCTTTGCCTCCATTCCTCTTTGAGTCTCATTCTCACACCTGTTCTTTCTCCATCTCATCTCCATCTCTCTCTCTGTCTCCAATCTGAGCACTACAAAATTACATCTCGACGCCATGGCAACAGCATCACGTGGCCCAGACTGTTGCAGAAGCTTCTTGTTCTGTTAGGCATCTCCCTGTCTGTCTAAACATGGCGGCTGCAGAAGCATCACAAGGACAACTCTGCTGTTCAGCACTATATAGCACACACGAGCAACCCAGACACACAAACACACACACACACACACGCACACGTATACGCAGACTCTCCGGCAACAGGCAGACAGCCAGAATCAATGGGGTGTCCTTGCTGCAGCCAGGAGGGCACAATTCACTGGCAGGGAAAGCCCCAGTTAAAAGGATTCACGCCTGACCACCCTGACACTAGTCAGCCTGGTTGGCATCCATCATAAAAATGGATACAAAAATTCAAACTGGAACACTTTATATTTAAAAAAACCCTAAAATCCATCCACATTACAGAACTAACATATCAACTTCTATCTCCGAAATGGAAGCTGAACACTCTAATGTATGTATTACAATATTATTATTTTGTACCATTTCTACTGATCATCACAGAAAATGGAAATAATAGTTAATATGACAGTGTTCATATAATACTACAGTTCCAGGATAAGAGCGTATTAGTAGTGTATACTGGGAGAAATGTCTCCAAATCCTTAGGTTTGAGACAATATGGGAATGTAATTCTCATCAAAAAGAGCTGGATTTCTGAGGATTAGGTGCGTATATGTGCGTGTCTGTGTGTGTGTGTGTGTGTGTGTGTTTCAGTGTGTGTCTCCGTGAGAAAGAGAGTGGGAGGGAGAGAAGAGACGAGAGAAGACGGAAAGAAAAACAATAGCTGAGGATCTCTCTGCATTCTGCTGCAGTGGGGGACAGCCTGTGTGTGTACGTGTCTGAGCTATTCTGGATCCTCAACGTTTGGTGTCATCTTCCCTGCCATTTTCCACAGCAGCACACTGCAGCTTCTTCTCTGCCTCTGCACACAGCTAGAGTGCACCGTCACTCCGTGCACACATACAGCCGTTGTGAATGAAGGTGGCAATTCTCAGAAACCGTCATCTTTCAGCCTAATCCCTCTAATTGCTGCAAATCACACCTTGTTCTTTAGGACGTAACGGGAAGGAACAATATCACCGCTGTCTTCAAGAGGGTTACTGCACAGGAGACTGGAAGCAAAATATTTCTAATGGTTCATTTACCATGAACTTTTCATATTAGAGGCAATTCGTTTTTAAGTTCAATAAAAGAAAATAATGACAAAACAGAGATTGACCATAACAACATCCTCCTTTCTTCTAATCGACTTGATCTGGATCATTTCGTTTAAAGTAAAAACATTTTTGTCCTTATATTTACTGAAAATGACATTTTTTACATTTTGATTCAGTGGAGCTGTGTGGGATTTTCCTCTCTTTGTTCATTACCCTCCTCCTCCACAAGTGGGCAGTATAAACCTAAGAAGGCCGCATCTTACTGGTTTCAATTAGCCTTTAAGGCAATTCTGAGAACATGTATTAAACTGAATCCAGTTCTATAGACCATTGAAACATTTGACCACATCAGCATATGTAAAGAAGGGCAATTCCGTCACATTTAGCTACATTTAGTTCAATTCTGAGATCCGAGGTTAGTTCTACTTCTATATACTTTAAATATATACGTATATTTACAGCATATTCAAGTAGAACAGATTTAGGGTTTTTCTTTTGAACTTACTTGAACCTCATAACCTGTGAGGTTCGGAAAAGCCCCTTCTTTACACAGCACTAGAGGTGTGGGAGATTATTAGTCATGGTAGTGTCATTCACAGAAGTCTGGACTGTAAGAGCGGCAAGTCCATTCAACTCATCAGTGCACACACATGCAACATCAGCATTAGGAAATGTGCTGACGCATTTCAAGGTGACGAACAAGTTCGTGAGTAAAACACACGTTATGACATAACCGCCTTCTTAAGAAAGGGGTAGAGTGTAAAAGTGTGCCAACGTACATAACGCATACATAACAGTCAGAAGTTATGAGCAAGAAGTGTCTCACTTCCCCTAAATGACTGAAATGCCCCTGTGTTTGTGTGTTTGTGTGTGTGTGTGTGTGTGTGTGTGCGCGCGCTCTGGTGTTCAGGTAGTCCAGTTTTGTTAGCTTGATAGAACACTGGAATTCAAGAAAGTTTTTTTTCCTCCTGCTTCTCCACAGTATGTGAAATACAGCAAATGCAAAGCTCACTGAAGCACTATGGGAACAAACATGCTCTCAAAGATCATAAGTAAAAGGGAACAAGCTACACAATTATGAGAAATACAGTTATGCTGGAGAATTAAGAATTAAGGAAAAGGTGGCCCCTGTTTATGAATTAGTTATAGACGTATTTATGAATGCTGTATTTTGGCGTTAACTATATAAATCCTGATATAAACTTCTGATTATCGCAGGCCATTAGTAACTATATGGCACATGCCAAAACAAACTGTACTTAATCCATGCAATACACAGCACAGCTCATATTATTATTTATGGTATTGCGCAGCCTTAAACCGGACAACTTAGGAGCAAACTTCAGGCAGTCACACTGTTTGACAAGAACGGATTCGCCAGCTCTTGTCCAGCACTGGCCCAATGTTCTAGATGTCTGAGAAGCACGTAGAAATGCATTAACATCTAAGACATGCACACGGCCTGAAGGAGCCCAGAGACCATCGAAATGGAAAAAACTCCAAGATGAACATAGAAGCAATAAAAACAATGGAAAAATGGCAAAAAACAGCAAAATAAGAAAAGAGTTAGAAAAAAGAGAAAAAACTTACAGCAACTCTTTACTCATATAAGTGCCGCCGAGCGAAAACAAGAAACGTAGAAAATAAAAGCGCACTTCAGAAATGGCTCACCTTTTTCCAGCAATTAACTTTTCCAAACTTTCTGTGCTCCTTTCTCTCAAAGCAGCAAGCTCCCATTTTGAGGCAGCGGGTTCAGTCCTGCTGTGTGCGCGAGTGTGTCTGTGCGTCTGTGTGCTGGGGCTAAGTAATGCTGAGGTTTGGCATTTGACAGACGCAATAGTGTTACTGACTCACTTTGAGCTGTGTGCGCTGACTACTCTCCAGTGTGTGAGCATGTCACCCTCTACACACACGCCCTCTAATGCAGGGCCCTCCCTCTACTGCCTCCAGCGCACATACACACACACACGCGCGCGCACACACACACACAGAGTAGTAGCCATAAACCAATTGCAACATAGTGCACAGTGTAAATAGTCTTTGCACTGGAACTGGACCAAGCATACCGATGAAATGTCAGCTCTTCCTGCCATTAAGGTAAACAGTTATGCACATTCACAGACACACACACACACACACACACACACACACACACACACACACACACACACACACACACACACACACACACA
>JBBPDB010000108.1:10556801-10569065 GCA_037974465.1 Brachypetersius altus
ACCGTTAAAGTACTGAACCGATAAGTGGTATCGATAGAAGTAGTAATACCGTTAAAACCTTAACGATACCCATCCCTTACTGAGCAAGTCTCTTTACTTTTTATTTGAAGCTTCTTTTTAAACCCGTGTCTTCCTGCACTAGTCCAGTCATTCCAGTCAATTAGGGATAATCATGAAAGAAAGAGAGAGAGCAAGAGAGAGAGAGTGAGCGAGAATAAGAGAGAATGTGAGGTCGAGAAACAGAGGAGGATATGAGTGAGAGACAGAAAGAAAGGGAAGAGAGGACACGAAAGAGAGAAAGAGTGGTGAGAGACAAAGTTTGAGATGAAGAGTAAATAAAGAGAAATAAAGAGTAAAGAAAGGGAGGGAGGGAAGGAAGGAGAGGAAAAAGAAAGAAAGAGACAGTGAGAGAGAGAGAGAGAGAGAGAGAAAGAGAGAGTAAGAGAGAGAGAGAAAGAGAGAGAGAGAGAGAGAGAGAAAGAGAGAGAGAGAGAAAGAGAGAGAGAGTCAGAGAGAAAGAGAAAGAGAGAGAGAGAGAAAGAGAAAGGGAATGCTAAATGTTAACCGAATGCCAAAACCCCTCTCCTCTTCTCCTGTCATTGATCTAATTCTTCCTGAGCTGTAAGTTGAATGAGGACAACTGGCCCATTAGCCATTACTGGGTGGCTAACCAATCAGTCTGCTTAGCAGGACATGCCGGTGTGTGTGAGGTCAGCCGTGGCCCTGTTCTGGAGAAGTGCCTCGATGCGAATGCGCACTAACCAGCTCCTAACACCACTGATCCTGGGAACAAACTGAAAGTGTGGGAAAAAGAGGGGCCAAACAAGGCCACTCACACTGAAAGTGACAGATCGTCACAACATGCATGTGAAGAGCAAGCAGGGACCCCACTGACAGGCCTGGAGCTCAGACCACTTCAAAACAGAGACATGGACAGAGAGCAAGACTACCACAGACCTACCGCTGACACTGATGCTCGATTTAGTTGACTGGTTCATGCTATTGTCTGTGGCTCCTTTTCTGAGATTTTAAACAGAAAACTTAACTTTACATAAACATTGTGTTAAAAAATAATTGGAAAAATACACTTTTGTGAGTGAAGAATAGACAGGTCAGTGTGTTGCAGTTTCAATTTCACCGAGACCGGCTTTTTCCTGATGCTTCTCCAAATCAACTTTCCAAAAAAAAAAAAGTGCAGCTCCGTAATGAGAATGGTCATGAATAGCAGTGGCAAGAAAAAAATCCCTAAGTATCCAAGAGGAACCAAAATCAAAAGGGGAACTCATTCTGATCTAGACTGGACCAGACAGTGGAGTAAACTTGTAAGTAAAGTGGAGTAAATTTGTGATCACTGTGATTCAAGTAATGCGGCCCCTTATAGTCACACATGAACACAGCACACAGTCACAGATATAGTCAATTTTCTTTAGCTACACACTTGCACTTCGAGGCACGACCCTATCAGTGAAGTGCTGCCCTGTCAAGTGAAGTCATTTGGGTTGAAAATTTAAATACAAACGCAAATTAAACAAAGTGCATCAGTATATATGTGTGTTTGCTTTTGGAACAAAATCTCCATCTTACGATCTCCTTTTTCTGATATTTCTCCTCATGAAATGTCAAATGGTGTTTATACTGTATCAGAAATTCATGATAAATAACCAAAATTGCATCAAATGAAACATATATTTTTTTAATCCTGTAAAAACCCTTTACAACATACATCAACCCCCCACTGTGTTCCCACACAATGCATCCACACAGGACACAGTATGTCTGCTCATGTCATTACTGCCACAAACAAACAGACAAACTGATGCAATTGGGCATGACCACACATGTACAGGAACAAATGCAGGCAGGTACAAACACACAGATCACACACAGAATCACACACACACACACAGAATTGCACACAAACCCCTATCCCATTCACTGTGTTGGTGATATATGAAAGAGTCCATTTGTCTTGGCCTCAGATGGATGTCCTGTGGCTTTATTGTATCCTGCTGCTGAAAAGTGACATCAGCAGGGGGCTGCAAACCAGAAGAGCTGTACAGGTGTAAGAGTTTGTTCACGTCTGTGCATGTAACAAACAGGAAGTGCTTGCTCTATATCCTGCATACTATCAGAAGCCAACTCACTAAGAGCTTTCCTGTCATGGTGGGCGACCTAGATGACATCCAGCAAACACACAAACACACACATATCTTGGTCAGTAATGTGAACACTGCACAGGCCTAATGCTGTCACATCATCTTACGTTCAACTCAAACTGCACCCAAATGACCTGCACACACAAAGCCGGTGGCAAAAATGGTGGAACAGGTGGGGTTCCATTTAAATCAGTGTTTTAATACCAGTTATGCTGGATGTACACCTTAACCAAAGACCTTTGATACATCAGATCTATAGCATTCTAAACTACGTATATTAGCGTTTACGCTAATGCTATGTTAATGTTATTCTGACACAGACAGTGGTAAAGCGTTTTGTGATTTCGTCACATTAGACAGATCTGCTGTCCGCGCAGATCACGCAGATGTACAGCTTTATCACACAGAATGCATTGTATTAAGAGTGACAATAAAAAAGAAAGATTATTTGCACTGCAGGTGTATATATTTAGCATTGTACGTTTATTTTCAACCATTTTAGACTGCCTCGGGAAAGTGGAAGTCACTGAGTGCCAATCTGTCAAAATAACGTGTCCATTCTGCATTGGCCTTTTCCTTTTTTGAGAAGATTTATCAAATTTACCACAAATTTCCTGATCATTTCTGATCACTGAAAAATCCCTGGTGTGTGATCTCTCTTACATCACTGCTCTTTCAGTTTTAAGAGACATGCAGTTTGATGTAACATGTATGTCTGAACAGAATTAATGATGCATTCAACTAAACCAACTATGATTTACTGTTTTTTAGTACAACAATCCCAGTTGTTCTATGATTTTACCGATGCCATTTAGTATAGATTAGGCTGCACCCTGTGTAGATTAAAAAGGGGATGTGTTCTTTTATTATAGTTAATTTTAAAAAAGCAACATTTTATAGTCACTTGTGAACACAACACAGCACACAGTGTGAACAATGTGAAATTGTTTCTCTGTATTTAACCCATTCACCAAGTGAAGCATTGGGCAGCCACCAAGGTAGCATCCAGGAAGCAGTGTGTGGGGACGATACCAATGGTGCCAGGGATTCAAACCCACAATCTTCTGATTGCAGAAGCAACATCCTAACCACTAGGCCACCTTGATAAATTGATAGTATGTTAATATTTCAGTTTTTTAAAAAGCTAGTCAGTGTAAAGGTTTTTAGTAAACTGCTTCCCCACTTTTGGCCAACACAGTTGCAAACCATGGTGTTAATAGCTCTATAATGTCAATACGTTTTGCAGCTATGAAAACTAATGCTGAGCTCATGTCTTTAGCTAAGGAGGGAATAAACCAGACCTCAGCGACCGTTTGGGTTGTGATCTTCCAGCGTTACACCCTAACGTTTCCACTGGCGTGCACGTGAGGCTGCCTCTCTCGTGCTGGACCCCCCTGGCCGTGACGATGACACTGACGCAGGTTCACTCTCCCTGGGGTTAACCGCTATAAAGCCCACTATTGTGCCTTTCTACGCAAGCAGCCTCCGAAAAGCCCCGGCCAGATTATACGAGCTGGAGAGATTGAGCGCTTTATTGGGGCTAACGTGGCTCACTCTAACAACATTAACACTCTGCAACTTCTGCCAAAGAAAAAGTTCGGCAGGGGCAGTTTGCCTCAGGGTGCTGCTTTAAGATCAGATTCTATCGCCTTTGTCAATGCTGCTCTAACACACCAAGCCTAAATCAACAAGACTGGCTTGCTGAGACCGTTCAGGCTCTGCCCGGCAGTCAGTGTTGGAGACACATGCTGCATTTTTTCCCCCCACATTTCGGATTTCTGAACGATCCTAGATCACGGCTCTACACTGACGTAAGCAGCACTTTTCTGAGGTCTTTTAGCTGAGGAGCATGTGACAGGCCCGTTCACACCCCTCGTGTTACTTACGCTCTGTACTTATTTGGCGTTAAGTATGCATACTGTATAGTGAGAACGAACGAAAGAACAGAATGAATGAAAAGTCAGCCTTCATCAAGGCTCCTACAGTGCACTTTGCCCACTTTTACTAATAACAGAAGGTCATACTTAAGGTCAAATACTGCATAAGCAAGTCTGTTAGAGACTATACATGTTATTTAAGTAAACTGTGGGATAATACATACGTACAGTTTGCACAGTGCTCGTTGAGAAAACTGCTTGAATTCTGGTTGTCCACGGTCTTGGCCTATTAGTAAGGAGAACAGGAAAAGAAACATGCTTTTCCTGTCTGACTGTCTTTTGTTTCCAAACTTCTGGCCCTTAAAGGATAAATATGGTGAGCACGAGAAAGTGATGCTACACAAATGTATGAGAAAATCACGCAAACAAACAACTTTCTTTGTGATGGCCTATTTCAGTTAATCATTCTTGTTATTCTGTCTGAAACGGTGATGCTTCAGTAAGGAATTCTGCCAAATTATAAACATAGGCTCTTCTTACGGAAAGTGACAGAACACCATGAAAAATAAATAATAATAGAAAAACGTTTTCCTCTTGGGGAAAAGGAAATGAACCTTTACTGGATGTAAGACTTCACTGCTCGGCAAGGTTTATACACACACACACACACACACACACAGAGCTGAAGTGATCTGCCCTGCCCAGTCCTTTAACTGGAAGTGTCACTATATCTGACCCGCGGCTCATAAAGGGGGACACTGTCGCCATGGAAACCAAACAAGATTGCCCTTTAAGGCTGCTTTTCTGCCTGATATCATTCCTGACTAAAACAGCACACCAGTAATATGGCTCTCATACCAAGGACACCTTGACCAGCAGTTCCGGGCAGCACTTTAAGGGCTGGACCAGCTGTTGGATAAGACCAATAGTTCCCGTACGCTTGGGCCTTGAGCAAACAAAATCTTAGTGCTCAAACACTCAGCTGCCGTCAGATTATGATCGATGGTGGGAGAGTTATGGTGGAGTAATATGTGCTACAATAGCTGTTTCCGTACATAGTCGAAACGTACACTCTGACATGAAACCCAGTTTAGCATGGGAAGAATTATGAGGGCAGATACTGAGAAACATCATTTCAAAACACTAAATCAGCCCAAATTCCAAAGCAAGCCCAATCAGTGCCTGACGCCAATCAGAAAGGCCGGACTAGCCCAGGCAGTTGATAAGAGTATCAGTGTGGGCAGACGGACGGTGCAGAGTGGTGACCTTCACAGAGGACTCGGCACAGAGTCCAGTGCATCAGTCATAAAGCCTAGTCAGCATGTAGCAAAACATTACTGTTATGACTCTGCAATGTGTGTTAATCTCATTAGCTAAAGCTGAGCTGAAACTCTTAACGGGGAATTCTGATCTGAAAATCTCCCCTTTCCTCCACATTATTTTCATGAATCAATGAAAGTGTATGTCCTAGGTTAACAGGATGTATAAACTCCATAGATCTGTAATAGCTAGCTTGTACACAACAAAGGCACGCCACTGTTGCACACAAATATTCAGCTAAAAACTAGAAGCTTGACGTTTAATGGAAAATCTAAATTCATTAGGCAACAACTGAAGGTGAAGAACACATAAGGAGCGGAGAATGGAAAGGTAAATTTAGCAAAGCTTTGGTTCCAGGTAGACCCACAGACTGATGGTTTCTACTGGAAGAGACTAAGGCTGCATGGCTTTTAAAAACATTTAATTAGGATCCATCTTGCAATGGAAATGCACTGGGAAACAAGCTAAACATTATAAATACAATAAAAATGTGTTTGTGTTAAATATTAGCCAGTGTTGTTTTGACCCAAATCGTTTATTTTCTTGGATTTCATGAATACCTTGATTTTTCAAAACCCCTCCAGAAACTCTGCTGGAGCAGTGATTGGTCAGGATGCTCACAGCACACAGTAAGAGTGATTAGAGGGCTTAGTCGCTATACATTGTAAAAGAACATAAGAAAATAAAGGCTGATTTATTGACTTGTGTATTGAGGCAATATCATTGTTCCCAAAGCTAAAATCGTGATTAATGATTAAAAAATATATACTGTGGAGCCCCTGAAAAGACTGTGAAAAAGATATTCATAGCAAATGAAAAGTGTGTGTGTGTGTGTGTGTGTGTGTGGACGTGCATGCCACAGGCACTGTGATAAGAATAGAGCCCGAGAGACTGACCGTTAGGGGTGTCACAAGGCTGGAAGAATACTAATTGCTGTATTGCTTGGCATAAACACCTTGGGGTGCCCACGTGGCAGCGTGCAGCATGCCGCTTCCAAAGAGCCTCTACCTACGTCAAAACGCAACTAACTCCCATAATCAGCTTCACTCTAAGTATTTTTCATAATCTAGGTCTGAATGAGGCCAACACTTTATTCAAGGGGCTACATTTATAAAACATGTACTACATCAGCAAATATTTTGAGTCCAGTGTGAAAGAACATTGCATGCACTATGAATCATTGTGCAAACAGCCAGTAACCAACTCCTCTGCACAGTGCATTTACTCAGAAAGCATTCATCTTATAAATATCAAGGCCACTGAACACTGTGTGATCCACTACGGCTGCACAATACATCCCCTGTTAATGATTAGTCCAATACTGGCTTTTTAAGTACTTATATGGTAGAAAGCTGAAATATACAAATGAGCTCCAGACCAGTCACTAACTTGCTGTGAACATCCATCCATATCACAGATGTTCCAGAAGAGCTTCTGTGAGAGTCTGTATGAATCACAACATCCACATTTGGTCTAAATAAGATTAGGCTAATCCTTAAGAGTTCTTATATTTGAAATATCAAGATATGTTGCAGAGATAATTGCAGTTATGATATATATACTAGAATGTGATATTCTGTTCATATCATCTAACCCTGTATATATCTACCCTTTAAAAGGTCCTAAGCAGCTCTTAGCTTGGATGTATGGTTTTAAGAATAACTTTGTCAGCATAGAACCTTATCATTTACTAATTAAATGCAACTTATAGCGCACAGTTTTATTGTATTTGCTGAAAACAACATTGTAGTAATGTCTAACTCTTATATAGACCACATTTTATGCTTTACGCTTTTAATTTTTAATTTTTAATTAAAATTTCATGTTAATTTCACCAAATAAACAACAGCTGTGCATTTGAAGATGCAGTACTCTCTATAGATGATGTGCACTTAAAAATATATGTGACCATATATGTGACCGGGGCACCCAAACAATGTCAGGTAATGGTTTTATGCCATAAAATCAGTGGCATTTAGGAATAATTCTCAAAGCTAAGCACATGACTAAGAGAATTTTCATTGACTAAGACTTCATTGACTGACTAAGACCTGGAAACAGCAGAGCTGTATAAAGTTTGAATCTTGTAACAAACACAAAGGAGCTGGCTACAAATGAAATAGGTGCCAATACATTGTCTGTGTAAGAATGTGTGAGTGTGAGTGTGAGTGTGTGGTAGAGGCGACACAACAGGATACAGAAGTAAGAACATTGTTCTCTCGGCATTACTCAATCTGAACAGTAAATAAACACATGCAGAGGGAAGTTTGGGACAATCACATGGTTACGAGAGCGACTCTCATGGAAATAATTCAGCAAACACCAATTAGACTCGCCATCATTTACACCTATGCATGCTTTTCATTGTTAGCTCATCTCCTAAGGGGAAAACAACCAATGCTATGTTTGTTTCCTATGGGCACTGGGACATAAACAGCGCTCTGATCTTGCAGCATTCCTTCCGCAAGTCTTCATCATTGCTCATAGCAGTGGTGATGCAGGCCGGGGCAGAGCTGGAAAGCAGCTAAGATTTACTCTTAAAAATTCCAAAGGAACAAAAAGCATAAGCAAGTGGAAAAATGCTGCCACAGCTGGCCTAGCTGGCTGGCAGTATAGCCTAAGTGGGTACTGCGTCATTCACAACAGTGATAATGGAACGAAATGACAAGAGTACAGGAAGTGAAGTTCTTGGTAAATCACCCAGTGCATGCCTGCCTATCAGTAAGAAAAGCCCCGAACTCTGTAGACCTCCACAATTTCATTAACACAACAGGCTCAAACTGCCAGATTCTGAAGTACTTTTTGGGTTTCCACTTTATCTTGTGTTTCCAGTGGTCTTCCTTCATTTAAAGTTAATCAGTCTGAATGTATCATTTCAAAATGGTGTATACCCACTTGTAACATTTTTGAATAGAACAAGCTTTTTTTTAAAAAAAAATAAAAGTAAGGGGACTAATCATTACTTGCATGAGCAAGGCCTGCTCATAACAACACATTTCATGAAAAGATGAAAGTGGTCAATAATGCAATAAAACATTTCATATAGACCCCTTAAATAGCCAAGACCCAACAAGTACCCACTGATGAGTCCTGATTTTGCATTGTTTCTTATGTCGTTATTGCATTATGAGCCCCAAGTGTAAATAACTGGGAACATTTTACAGAAGGCCTGCATTTGTAAGGCTACAGAAATATTTATACACGTCTATGTCAGGTTTCCTCACAGGCTTGTATGAGTGTAGTGTTGTGTAATGCTGCTCATTCCTATTAGAAATGTATTGAACCTGGATTTTTTTTTGGTTTAATATCTTTCTACTGTCTTCTGCGCCACACAAATACAGACAGTCCGAAGGCAAGAAAGCAACGTCTGTGATTCTGTGTCATCACAAAAAGACAACTTTTAGGAAGTATCCTCCCAACATCCTCAAGGCTGAAGAATGTTCATGTAGAATTTGTTTCCCTTTATTTGAATGACTAATGTTACATGTAAGAGGAAGTTCAGGAGTTCTCTATGACGAAGTCTTGAGCAGGTCTGGGTTTCAGTTGGAATTTGCTCCAGTGTGCAGCAGGAAGTAGTGCAAGATCATACCTGCGACCTTCCTTTTCATAGCAGCAGCAGGGAAAACACCTGCACTAACTCTATCAGGACTTCACACATGAGCTGACACACACTGATATGAATGCACATTCACAAAAGCGTACTTACATTTTCTCACAAGCTGTAGGATATGAGGTAATACTCTCAGAGCCACACCAACCAGTTCACTCTCTCACCTAAACGCTGCATCTCTTATTGCCCCTCTGCTTCACACGTGTCCTGGTCATTGCTCTGACTACGATAGTGTGGTCGGAAAGCCGCGCTGGGAAAGCGATCCATGTGCTACAAAGTGTGCATAATTCATAGTGTTTTCCCTGCAGTTTGTGCTGACAGTCTACAAACTGATCTTCCAAGTAGATCTTTACACTTCCCATCATGAGCATGTCATCTTTAGCGGTTTGCTATGTTTACGATTACGGCATTTAGCAGACGCTCTTATCCAGAGATAATTGGTTAAGCAATGGTTAAATTCAAAGCTGGCCAGAAAATCTTATTAAAAAGCAACCATACTGTTACAAATGGAATTTTGTGTACTTTTACGCCCTAATATCCATACACAACAGCTCTGCGAAATCCCATTATTAGAGGACAAGCAGATTAAACAGCAGATATATCTTCTTTGCTTCCTTAATGCTGCCTCTGAAAATATTATTAACAGAGATATTTTATCTTGCTGCATAATCCCAGTTTGTCATTTCTGACATTACATGTAGAATGCAGTATATGCAATCTGATCTTGTTTGCATGCAGTTTGCTGATTCCCCGTCCTGTTCTGCAGATGATTCAAAGTCTAAACTGAAGCTACATGGTCTAATAGGACTCACTCTAGGTAGACTGCTGGAGATACCTTATTTAAAAGAAGGCCCTAAACTTCTAAAAAAGGCCCTAAAAGTCCAAAAGAAGGCCCCAGACGTCTAAAAGAAGCCATTACACTTCCAAAAGAAGGACCCATATTTCCAAAAGAAGGCCCTAAACTTCCAAATTTAGTCCCGAAACTTCTGAAAGAAGACCCTAAATTTGTTTCTCCTTTAAAGTTCCCCAAAACTGAATTGCCATTCATTAAAACACAGGTAAGCTCATCCCACAGCGTGTGAGGGAAACACAAACGCACACACACATTCACACTCGCACTGAAAAACACCTCAGTGTTCCGGTGTATTCCAGCAGTAAGCGAAAAACAGGAAAAATCTGTGCTCTCCTTCCTGCCCACTGACCCTGTTTGTGTGACACACAGGAAGCAGTTTAGAGCAGATGAGGGGGGTCAGCGCTTCCCTCATTGTCTCCGTCGCCTCGGTTACATCACCAGCCTGACACAGACTGGAGGCGGCCCGTACGGCCGAGTGTGTGACTGTGTCTGAGGAGAGGATGTTTTTTGTGGGGGCATTGGGGATTCTCTTAAAAAAAAAAAGGAATGTGGTAAGAGAAGAAAGAATGAAAGGAGCGATTAAGAGATCAAGAGATCGATCGCTTCCCTTCCTACTCACTATGTGCTCAAGACCTCATCAAACTCGGAAAGAGGCAGAAGCGTTCAATCTTAGATTCTCACACGAAAGCCTTAATGTAGTTACTTCATCAAGCTCATTTAAAAAATAAATCTCAATGCTGCTGTTATTTTTTGTGTTACACAAACCAAAACTGTGTCCAAGTTCTCAAAAAAGTCCCCACACATAAAACACAGTCATTCACTGGTTATGTCTTAAGTTTAGTCCAACTGAGTGGATGGTTTAGTGATTTAGTGATTTTAGAATGTGATTAAACTAAAGTAAAGTGGCCCTTATAGACACATGTGAACACACAGCAGCACAGAAAATTGTTTCTCTGCATTTAACCCATTCACCAAGTGAAGCAGCGGGCAGCCAGGAACACAGCACCCGGGAAGCAGAGTGTGGGGACAGTACCTTGCTCAGAAGTACCTCAGTGGTGCCACTAACGGTCCTGGACTTCAAACCCATGGCCTTCCGATCACAGGGGCAACTAATCACCAGGCCAACTGCCCCAAAAGGACATTTCATTAGAATGTCAACGTTTTACACCAAATGTAGTCACGTGGTCAAGACACTTCTGGTGTCCAGTGATATGAACCAAAAAAATAACAAAATTATTATGTTATTCATAAAGATCTTGGGCAAACAAGATATACATCACTTGATTAGCCTTGAGAACATCCAAAATCCAAATTTCAGAAAAGAAAAATTAATTACATTTGGGCTAAATTGTGGAAAACATTTTTAGTCAACTACTCCCTGGTGTTCAACAAAAGTACAGTATCATTGGGCAATATGATGATCCAGTCACAATATGTCATAATGTGATTTTGTGGATATCAGCTGTACTCCTAGACTTAACAAATGCGCTTGAATTTAAATCATTTCTTCAATATGGCACAAATGCCTACATATATATATGATAATGATAAAAAATCATTACATACCATGTATCACAAAAATGCTTTGAAATGTCATTATATACCTTTGCCATTACACACACTTCTAATGTACATTGTACAAATTTGTCTCATTATTATTTTCATTTTAATCGTAAGTCTGCTTAGATTTGGTCATTTCCTGGATATTCTCGGGAGATTAGAGGCTGAGGCAGCCTCAGTCAGACATCCTCTGATTTATCAGTTAGGATTTTTCTTTTAGTTTTTCTTTTATTATTCCAGACTACACATGCTTTATTCTGACAACAGATTTTGTAAATCAATATATTCTTGAGTCTGGCTATCATTTTTTAACAATATTTTTGAATAACCACGCATCCCTATCCCCCCCCCAAATCCCAATAAAAAAAATAATACCAGTCAGTCTTATTTCATTTAGCTACAAAACACTCCCACAGAGCATTTGAAGTACTTTGCTTTCAGCAGTGATTTACTGGTTAAGTTGGTCCACATGTTGCGTTTGAACACATGCATTTCATTTGTGTTGATGTTTGAAAACAGCCCTAGTAAAAGTGATGCATGGTGCATGATTGGAGACCAAATACATACCAACTGTAATAAAAAAAATACATACATACATACATACATATAGTGATGCTCCGATTGATCGGCCACCGATTATGATCGGCCGATATTGGCTAAAAATAGCTTGATCGGCGAACCCCAAAAGCACCGATCGAAAAAGCCGATCACTTGACGTAAATTACTTGCACAACTTTTTCACACGTGCAGCGCGGCGCACAGGTAAACAACAGCAGACCGGAGCTTACCAGTGGCAACATGAGTTCTCCCATCTGGAAGTTTTTCAAAGTGTCCGATAAAGACGTAAAGTTAGCCGTTTGCAATGTATGTCGTGATGAAATCCCTCGA
>JBBPDB010000108.1:10569165-10580189 GCA_037974465.1 Brachypetersius altus
CGTTCAGAATTATGGAATTCATGGGGATGAAATCAGAGGGGTTTTATTTCTTGGTTTGTGACTGTTTGCCACAAAACAGAGTCAACTGGCTTACCAGACAAGGCTTAAAGAAGCAACGTTAGAGTTTGTTAGCATTAATGCTAATGTTAACGCTAGAGCTACTGCTAACGTTCAGATTTTAGATACAGAAAAATAAAAAAGCGAGTAGAGTTGCACCAAACCGAGCTGGTAGATTATAGATAAAAGATTCCCATTCCCCTGCCATTCTGTGATCGGCAGTGATTGGCAATCGGCAGATCATGATCTTGGTGATCGGTAATCGGTCATCGGCCCCAAAAATGCTGATTGGAGCATCTCTACATACATATATACATACATACATACATAAATAAATAAATAAATAAATAAATAAATAAATAAAATACTAGACGTGAATGGGCCAGCAGCGACATGCACACTGAGCTCATCAGAGACACGCGCAATGTTAGATTGCTAAGGCCTGACTGCCTTCAGGAAGTGAATATCTGTCCACCTGGGCTGAGAGGAAGTCAACAAAAGCCACATTCGAGCAGATTGACGTCAAACACAACCAACACCTGACAGGAACACCTCCTGCCGAGTATACACCTCTTACTCGCTGTCTCTCATCAGCCTTTGTCTCTTTACTTCTCTCTTACATTTCTAATTCAAATTTGTATACTAAATTATAAAAATGACTACATTTACTTTTAACTGCTCTGTAATTTCATGGCATTCAAATGAGGCAGGGTGTACTTTTAGAAAAAGAATTGTCATTAACATTAAGTGGGAAAGAAACAAAATGGCATTTACGGTTAAAACCAATCGATGCATCAGGGCTGGCATATTGAATGGGCTTGTCAAATTCACAGGTGGGCCAAACCATTTCAATCTAAAAAAAAAAACATCTAAACAATCTAAACTTGATTAAAACTTTAATATGCTCATAATTTTCTTTCTATTACTATTTTGAACAAGTCACACATTTTACAAGTAATTTGCAAGTAGTGGTGTTGAGTTATTTGTTGTATGCCAGTGACAAAAGTGGGTGGGTCTTGGTACACAATTGCAAAGCTACATCAGATTGCAGAACTAGTTCTCCATTCTTTGAATGCAACTCATAGGCAAAGAAAAGGGGATTTTCTTTCCACGTCAACATGTAAGATCTACAGTTCAGCAACTAGCATGTAGTACGGCCTTTCTTAACTCTGAAATGACCAGACACTACGAAACCTGCATTCTGTAGATGTACACTCTGGTAAACTGCCATGTAACATGAAACTGAAACACCAATATTTCTCAAGTGCTGATACTTCCCTTCCCTCATTACCTCACTGAGTCAAGCACAGCCAAGGATTTCACAACTACTGCAGCATTCGCTCTGTTTCAAAGAAACACTACGATTTCTCTGTAGGACCCGGCTTCCACTGGTGCTGATGCTCCGCTTGCTGATGCCACATTCACAGCCACCCTCAAGGCCAAAGGAGGGGAATTCAGTTGAAATTTCCCAGCAATTATCACATGGCAATGGCGTTCTGGTCAGACCTGATATGGTACTGTGTAGTCTGTTTGGCAGATGTGTGTCTGCCTTTCTGTGTGTGTGTGTGTGTGTGTGTGTGAATGTGGACGTATACACGTCAGTGTGTGTGTTTGTGTCCAGAATTCCCTGTAGTCTTCTATAGCCCATTTACTGTAACTGCAGTGACATTAGGCTTGAGTAGTAAAGGAATCGTGCGCACCCGCATGCACCCAGCATGACCATTCGCCATTTCCTATGGTCTTCCAGAGCCCATATACAGTAAGTAGACTCAACAACATCAGATATGGGTAATATAGTGTGTGCTGTGTGTGTGTGGAAAAGCATGAGCATGAGGGCAATGAGTTCTTGCCATTTCCTGTGGGCTTCCATAGGCCTTATACTAGACTCAACAATGGGTGGCATGTGTGTGGGGTGTTTGTGTGTGTGTGTGTGTGTGTGTGTGTGTGTGTGTGTGTGTGTGTATGCACACGTATTGCCAGGGCAATCACCAGAGGCCAGCATAAAGATGAGTGATGAAGGCGAGGTGCTGGGAGCGGTGTAGGCTGTCACGTAGTAAAGCATAGGGTAGCAGAGGACAGCTCTACTTCTCCAAGGCCACAGCAGTGCAGGGTTTAACATTAACACAAGTTTTTGTCAGGAAACTTACGTATAACAAAGATTCCTGCAGTTCTTTTAAAACTTGTTCAAAATCAACCATAACAGCAGCAAGGAAACAAAGCTACGAATCCACCAGAATGCCACTATTCATGTAAAAAAACATAATTTGAAATGACTGATTTTATAACTAAATTATATCCAATTAAACAGAATGTATAGCCATATAGTTATCTATAGAAATGAATGCTTGACAGCATATACAGGAAAAAAAATGCCAAGACTTATCAAAAGTATCAAAGAACACTCAACAAGACTTGAACACTAATGAAAATCAGATACAGTGATAAAGCTGCCTGTTTCCTTCGCTCACCTGCACTACTCAATGCATTCATCAGCAGGTCCGTGTTGGAACTTGTGAATACAATCCCCTGCAGAACAGACCTATGATCTATACTATCTTTACTATCTGCTATATTTTTTGAAAATGTTAACTGATTTAATTAACACATCAAATTGAAATTACGTATTGAACGTATTTTGCTACGTATAAATATTTTACCTCTGACAATAAAGTCAACATTCGCTGCACTATACATTACTATTTTTAAACATACAATTGTGCAAAAGTATTACTATTTTATTTGAAAAAGCTGTTTGGAAAAAAAACCACATTAAATTGACCATGGAATAAAATGGTCCATTTACACCAGTTTAAGCCGTTCAGGTGCTTTACAGGACTGGTTGTATGGAACTGTATATGCTGTCTTACCTGAGAGGCAGACTCTGGTGATGGGAGGCTGGGTGGTAGCAGGCGATCTCCTAAATGAACAGAAGGTAAAGTAGGTTCATACTCCAGTAGGGCTCATAATAAACAGACACATTTAACAACAAGTGTGAGAGTCAGTGTGTGAGTATGGTTTGATGAAAAAAAAACAATGTAATTCAAATTCAAATTCATAATGACGATGCAAACGTGTACTACAAATGATATGAATTGAGATATTTAATCTATATTCTGATATAGCAGAAAATTTATATCATACAAAATTTGTTAGAATATTTTACATGCTGGTGCCCTATATATTTTATTTGACATTTAAAGTCCCAGACATTTTGGGCTCAGTGCTTTCCAGTGTTTCCAGAAGGAGAAGCCAGAGGCCGAGCTTGATTTGATCTTCATCTGGGCCAGTCTGGTCTGGGCGGGCTTGAGCAGAACCTAACAAAGCCTTTTAATAGAGCATTCTAATTGGTTTGACGTAGCTTGTGGTAATTCAAAGGAAAAATCAGCCCTGTGCATAATAACAGTGTGGAACCACCTTTTCTCCCTCCAGTCATCAAGTCCAGGTGGGAAAATGTGTCACTGAGGGGCATCGAAGGACACACGGAAAGTCCTAAGCGTGCATTTGGTTTCCGGCTAACATTTAACGCCTTTAAACTGATGAAGTGTCAAGTGGAAAATGGGCTGAGGAAAATGTCAGAGTGTCTATGGATGCAGGATAGCATGCTACTCTAGCTTTTGATAATACTGCACTCTTGTGGTGCAACCAATAAACAACAACTCTTCGAGTTCAACAGATGGTACGTGAGGAATAAAATCATAAAAAATAAGTTTTTAGGTCATAGATAAGTTCGCTTTTTTATTCTGTACAAGAGGTATTTTGTATATTAGGCCAAATACTTACTTGTTTGATGCACACTGTACATTAGTTAGGACAGTGAAATTGTTCCTCACACTTCGAAGGCCGGCAAGAACCTAAATAGGCGAAGACAGAAAGAAAGAAATTAATGGCATCTGAGTGTTTTGCATGAAATGAAACTCAGCAATTAGGCTGCATAGAAAGGAAATGGCTCTTTTGGTGCTGAGCAATCACTGTAGTGCTGTTAAAATGACGTAAGAAGAAGTTTACCTGAGCAAAAGGTGTGACAATTAGGTCATCCCCATGCCTACGAATGAAACATGATATGATGTTATCCTCGGATCTGGCTTTGCTTAAAACAAAACCAAGTTATGCAACAGAGGTGATGTTACACTTTCAGTTCCAAGAGCTGTCAAGAATGGGCCGAAACAGAAGGTCAAGGACACTAAATGGCTTAAAAATACGCTAGAGATCCACCAAAATCCCGGGGGCCAAAAGTACTCTGGCTAATAAGACTTCAGTGGGAAATGTGCCATTACATAATGGCAGGCTGCCACTGCCAGCAGGAGCCATCATAAGAAATCAGGCCGCATTGAGGCAGGTTTGGGCACGCAGGCCCTTACTTACCCCCATTCAGCGCCATGCACTCAACTGCCAATCAAGCCTTTTTATGCCTAATTTGTTTTACGAACTTCAGAAAAATGCTCATTTCTGTTAAAATGCTGATTAAAGGGCTGCTTTGTACAGTACAGGCCAAATGTTTGGACACATTAGACTAAATGCAGGTTTATTAAAGTTTTTTTTTTCTTATCAAAAGACTTCTGTTTAAACACATAAAATGTATTTATATACATGAACTTATTCCCAAATAAAAATGTAGCATTAAAGCCAACAGTCATGCATATGTATCTTCTTCTGTCCTGAAGAGTATATTAGGTTGCTTCTAATGACAATGCTGAGAGTTTAAAAAAACAAACAAACAAATAAAAATTTTGGTTACTGTGCCTACTCTACACATTACATTACAGCACTGATGTTTTTTATTGCTTTTTTAAATTGGAAGAACTTGTAAATAGGATGATTACTGCATTAGTGATGTGCAAATCCAACCTGAAATCAGTGTCAGTCGATCAGGGCATTATTTACCTAATCAATATCAGCTGCATTAAGCCTGATCCAAATCTGATCTATTATTGCTCCTTTTTACTTACGTCATTGTTTCAGAGGTGACATAAACAGACATTGACCACTGCTTATGGCAGTGAGGCTCAATAACAGGCTGTTTAAATGAGGAGTGTAACTATTTTACAGTGAAAAATGAATGCAGTGCAAAGCCAGTTATGCTCAATGCTAATGTTCTGAATGTAGTTCAATTTGCTGCCTTTTCTCAAAACACAGTTAAACTAGCAATTCATAGAATGTGACAGCATGACTATTACACACTTAAACTACTAGGCTCCGTTTCCAGAACAGGGATTAAGCCTAGTCTTGGACTACCTTTTCCCACTCAATGGAAAATTTCTACTCACTACACAATTTAATCCAGGACTAGACTCAAGCCCTGTCCGTTAAACTGACCTATAAGCTAAGAGAATGGGATCGGCTTTAAGACAGTCATTTCAAAAAGATGGTCTAAATAAGCTAAATATACTACATTCACCTTTATGCATTTAGCAGAAGTTCTTATCCAGAGGGATTTACAAGCACTTTTACTGCCATCTACAGGTACAGTGTGTCAGAATATGTACATAATCAAAATGTTTTTACTCAACTGTACTATATGTATGTGAACTGCATAATATACAATATCATGAGAATAGCAGGTTTGACTCACAGCTCTGAGGCGATGGAGGAGTTGCGGGACATGGATTTGGGAGACAGGTCATAGTCGCTGTCTGAGCGGTAGAGGAAGGACTCTCGCCGCTGGTTGTGGCCGGGAAAGTTCGTGTGCAGGACCAGGCCGGAGCCGGGGGAGGCCTGGGGGTCCAGCGGACTGCAGCCTGCCGAAGGACCATTCTCCACATCGAAACTGCAACAAATACAACCAAACAGCAGCTTGAGAAGACAGAAATAAACAGTCCTACTTTATGTGCTGCGCTGTCAGTTACTACAAACATTTACAGCACGTGTGCTCAAGGCAGCCTTAGCAGAAGAGGATCCACTTAAAATCCACTTTAGTGTTTACAAAACCAATTCAGCCACCTTTTAGTATTTCCATGGAGTGCTAATTATAGACTCATTATATTAGCAGATAGCTTTTATAGAGCTATTCTGGATGGCAGTTCCGTATGTGAGATTGCTATGAAAATTTGACATTGTTTGAAAAATTCCAAAACTACTCCTGCACCATTAATATGCATTGAAGTAATTTTTTTTTCTTCTATGAAGTTACATGTTTTGACATACAAGGTTTCGTTATGAAACCCACAGCTGTACTACATCAGAAGTAGTTTATTTAGGTGTGCCACCTAAAAACAGTCTGGTTGAAACACTGGTTGAAACATCAATGTCTGCAAGTCGATTTAGTACATACAAGCACAAAACATATATTATAAGGAGAGGAAGGAAACCTGCATTTTCTTGACCAGATTACTTATTCATCAATAAGCCTCTTTATTAAGATAAGACAACCCTTTATTAATCTCATATACTGTAAAAGTACACAAATATGACGTTTGTATATACGTATATATGTACCTAATTATTGTGTTCATACATATGTGTAAATAGATACAGATATACACTACCAGTCAAAAGTTTAAAAACACCCCAGTGTTTCAAGCATTTTTTACATTGAAATTCAAGCAGTTCAAGTGCAATAAATAGCATGAAATGGGACAAAGGATGGTGCAGAACTGCGACAGGTTTAAAAGTGGTAAGGTTACCCAGAAGTGGGAAATAATTCTGGAGCACCATGCAGTTCCTCTGGTATGTGCCTAGTTAGTCGGGTTCATCCTACAGCAAGATAGTGACCCAGAACATAAGTCCAAGCTCTGCCAGAACTACCTTAGAAAAAAGAACAAGATGGAGAGCTGGAAAACATGGAGTGGCCAGAAGTCTCCAGACTTAAACCCCGTCGAGCTGCTTTAGGATGAACTGGACATAAGAGTGAAAGCAGAGCAGCCTATAAGTGCCGCACACTTATGGGAACTTCAGCAACATTATGGGAAGAACTTTCTGCCGAATGAACAATGAGACACAGAACTTTGAGCTTGAATTTCAATACAAAAAAAAGAAAAATTGGGACGTTCTTAAACTTTTGACTGGTAGTGTATATTCACAGCATATATAAATATTTACACAGTGGATATATGTATGAACACAATAACTATTTACCACACATGTGCACTTTGTTGTTTACAATTACAAACAGTAGCCCATCTGTTTCTCACATTTGTTAGTCCTATTTGTCCTGTTGTTGATCTGAACCTCCACAAGACCACCAGTGAGCAGTGATTATTTGGATGGTGGACGATTCTCAGCACAACAGTGATACTAACATGGTAGTGGAATGTTAGTGTGTGTGTGTGTGTGTGTGTGTGTTTATGTGTGCTGCAAAGAGTAGATCACACACAGCAGTGTTGCTAACTTCCATCTAATGCCAGCTACAGTGGCTCATTGCTGTCTCTGAGAAATTGGAAACTGTGAAGTCTCTGCCACTTTGTCATATTTTTCTTTTTAAAAGGCTTGTGATTCTACAGGATCTGCTGCTCGATTCACAAATACAACATAGTTCAGTGTTAGTTACTAATTCTGCAGACCCTTTTTGCTTGATGCTAACAGGCTTTCTGGGAGCTAACAGACTCACTTTCTGTTCATACTACACTGACTTAGTAATATACAGAGTAATATACAGATATTTACTGAAGCAGTCAACTTTTAAAACAATGAATGATATTTAAATGTCTGTTTTGAACTTAAAATGTTTTCAAATGAGCTGTAATACAATATACAGTAAACATGCAAATGTAAACATTCAATAAAGTATGATCTCCCTGTACTGTGGCCTTGGCTACACAACTCCTGCCCCACCCCCTCTACTGGGACAGCCAATGAGAGCGGCAGTCATTAACATACAGAATCATCACCCAGCACGGCAGCTGTTCTTCACAGAGGAGCAAATGACAGGATAAAAGCGCTAAACTGCTCGTTTAAAACATTCTGAATGTTCCAGCGCAACAAGATTTGCTCCTGTGAAATAAAGTGTGTACGATTTAGCAAAGGAGGCAGTTAGCAGTTGACTGCTGCTAACTGCCTCCTGTGCTACATCATACTGAAGGTGCAAAACTCATCATTCTGGAAGGTTTACATACCATCCACCCTATTGCACTACTGTTACAATAGTCTATTTATTGTGTCGTCTATTGTCTCTTGTCTCGGTCGGTACGTGCACTCTGTTGTTGAATGTTGCTATATGTTGGTCCATCACACTATACCTCATCAAACAATGTACGTGTCCACAGCTGAAAATAAAGCTACCTTGAACCATGTACACCAAAAGACAACCAGACAACTGAAGAAAGAGGGAGTAAAATGTGTCTTCTATAAGCAACGACAGTGGCAAGGATGGCTATGGCAGCTGTTCTCTGTATGCATCATGTTCACTTGCAACTTTATATACACAAGATAGCCCTCATTTCTTCAGTTCCGTCGCAGCAAATGTTTCACAGACACTGATTATTTTAGTCACTGTTCCAAATGTCAACCTCTCAAAATCCCTAGTTACTGATTAAGGATCTTATTTAATGAATCAAAGTATAAAAAAAACACTGGTGTAAGCAACACTCTTGCAATGTGACCAGTCAGATGGCAAAACACTACTAGAAGTACATCAAATTATTGCCTTTTTGTTTAAGAGTGAACAAGAGTGAACAACAATTTGTTTTCTTTGAATTATTCAAGTTCTGTAAACACTGCATGATTTCTCTTATTTTGATGTTTTGTCATTTATTTCTAAATATGCTTTAAAGAAATGTATTTTGATTTAGAAATTAATATACATATATACAAGTATATATATATATATATATTTATATATATATATATATATATATATTTGTCAGCAGTTCTTAAACAAAGCTGTTCAGTTCAATACTTGCACCTATAAAAGATGTCTTATTTTGTTCCAGAGCTGTATATGGCAACAAACTCTAATCTTAAAAAAATTAATAAAACATGATCAGTTGAGCATCGAGTCTGATGTCATGTTAGAACTCCTGCTTAGTGATTCTGATCTCTGCGGGTATGATATAAGTGGAGATCTATTTCTGGTCGCCGTAGCTTTCAGTGAGATTCCCAAATGAACATTAAAATGATGAGAATTTCAAAACTGTAACTAATTGGCTATGTCATAAAGATACCGGGCAAGAGTTCAAAAACCTGCCACAGATCACAAAAGAGACAGATTTTTGAAGTTTGCACAAGTTTACATAAGTAGACCCTTGAGATGGGGACACTCTGGAAAAACTCCGAGGTTCTCAGTGCTGAGGGAGGAAGCAGGACGCATCCCTCCAGCCTCAGGAAGTCCAGTGGAGATGGCCTCAGCCCACTTCAAACAAGTCGTGGGCTGTGGAAACGCATCACACATTACCCAAATAAACAGTTCTCAACACACCCGCCATTACCCCCATTGCAGTGTGTGTTATCTCACAGGTGGCTGGGAGGAGATAGTGGAAGACAGTTCACAGATCGGCTGGTCTGACGCAGCATGTGAGCTCAGATGGGACTTAAAGCCACAAGTAGCAGTATCAGTTGAAACCACAGAGGAAGAAACAGCTGTGTTAAGACAAGCCAAAGCACCACTGTCTATGACGTTAAATGTTTGCTTTATACTAAAACTACAAAGACCAGCACTTCAGTTTCTTGATTTTACTTTTCACTACCTAGTATATTAGAAGCGGTTGCTGAATAATACAGACTATTTTCTGGGTAATAGGTCATAAGACCACATCTAAACATTTTTCTTGTATTTTAATGTGAAGACATTTGTGAGTTTAGGTGCAGTCACATCATCAACCATTTACCAGCCTTACCTTATTCCTTTACTATAGGTTTTGCTGATTTATAACTTGATGTTCAGTGGACTTGAGATTTAAGTTGGCATGCTTCCTAATTTCACTATAAAACTTAATTTCAAGTTAAACATGTTTCCTTTAAAACTTCTTAATGATCTGATTGCCTGGCCTTTATTGTACCTCCTTAATAAAGCAGTCCAACACGTCTAGATTGCGTCTAATAATTTCGGTGTGAAGGAGCAGGGCTACAGTGCCATAGGCTAAATATGTGGATATATCTAAATGAATTGGCTTTTTGACATCACAAATATTCATATTAATAATTCATCAATAAATCAACTGAAAAGTGTGAATATCCAACACTTTTCTGAATTATTTTCCAACCCATTCCGCTTATAAATTTGTTTTTACATGTGTAATTCATTCCTACATTTTACAACTTCTTTGAATCCTTTTTATTTCATAGGCAGTTACTGTGCTTTTTTGACTGGTATATGTAAATGACCTCCGCTCTGATTGGCCCTGTATTATGCCTCATACATAGCGCAGTTTGAGACACTGAAACGCTCCTTATAACTTCAGTGAGAATGGAAATAATCCGTTTTCCATTAAAGGAGCTTTGGATAATCTACAGAAAAGCACATACAATTATGCCCATACACTTATTCTCCAATTCTACAACAAACTCTATGCACACACACACACACACAGTGAGGCTTGTGTTAGCAGTATCTCCTGAAACGGAGTCTCGTGGCTGACCTTGTGACCAGCAGGCAGGAGATCGCGTCAGAGAGGGGCTCCGAGCCTGGCAATGGCTTTGTCTCTGCTACCATCACGTAGCTTATTAAGCCCCTTACAATGGCTCAGCAACATCCCACTATTGTCAGCCCTCCTTCCTGATAGCAACCAGCAGCAACACTGTGCCACACCACTGGTCTCTGTGTGTGAGCTGCTTAGAGGGACTCCAGTATACAAAACTTAATGGTGTTAAATGTGTACAATGTTAAAGGCTGGCTCATGAAGTTGAAAAGTTTTTGTAAAGTTCTATATTTTTCAACACATCTACATCTTGGCATTTCACCATCAGCACCAAGTAAACCACTCTAAACAACTTTGCTGATGTGTATTGATCTAATGCAGTGGTCCCCAACCTTTATTTGGTCACGGCCCGGCCTTTAAGGAGTGGCAGATAAATATACGTATATTATACAAATAAAT
>JBBPDB010000108.1:10580289-10595631 GCA_037974465.1 Brachypetersius altus
CTCCAGGATCTGGTCCAGCATTTTCTGCTGATGGTAGAGTGCCGTCTGTACTATATAGGTTTCAGTATTTGAGGTTATCATTCTGTCATTTTACTGTCTATCTTTTTAATTGCATGAATATTTCTTGATGAATGGAACTACAGAAATGACTTCAAATAAAATCTCTTTACAATAATATTCATTAAAGGACATTTATTTCTTTGTCCTATAAAGTTACTCTATCACATGTTTTGCAGCAACAACATGATATGCATCTCCTGCATGCATAAATGAATCAAACAATTTAACCTAATACTGAACGCAGAGAACAATCGTAACTTTTTGGCCGTAACGGCACTCATTCAGAGCAGCGGACATGACCCCAGCAACACCGACACAAAGCGATTCACGTGGTCATTCACGCAGTCCTGGAATGACATCACTTATGACGCGGGTCTTTTATTGGAAGGGGCGTGTGCATGAGGGCTCGGTTTACCTTCCTCATTGTCACTGAGTGCAGGCAGGAAGCCACGGGGCAGCCATTGTTTCCCTCTTTCACTCTGAATCTCATCTCCTGGAGCCTGGCTTGCAACTTGAGCTCAGGGATCAAATCACAGTTCCAAATAACCAGCCTTCAGTTCACAGAACCAGAAATGGACCCCTCTTCACCAATCCTTTATTATGAAGGATAACAGTGAGTTATAAGCTATGCTGCGCGCTGTCACTTTGCACTTATGTGTCTTGATTACATTAATCTGATTCTGCTTTTCAACCTACCCAGCTAGATACAGCATGTAAAACATGCCACAAGCCTAACAGCTATAGGTGAGTCAGAAGAAAAAAATATTATGCAAAGCTCAGAGAGGAAGCCTCAGGGTGTTCTATACCTTCAGAAAAATACACGTCTGTAATATTGACTTAATTTTAATTCAATAGAATTATCTTTGTTTTGAAACAAGTATAGTAGTACTACTCATATTTCATTGCCGATTTTCAGTGGGAAACAATGCGACGAAATTGTTTCAACGGCCAACAGAAAATTAGCCAGGATTTTTTTCTTCGTCTTGTATCTAGGTAGATAAGGGAGCTCATCCACTGGTTGGACTTTCAGTCCTAATGTGTCAGATTAAGCATTATAACCTGAGAGTGGAATCTACTAGTCAATTTTTGTTATTTGTTTTGTGAACATAATGGAAAACTAGGCAAGAATGCACTGAGGGTTGGTGTACAGCACAATCCCTTACTGAAGCACACCCACGAAATCACACACTTTACAGATGAATCAAACTAGGTGCATTTGACCAGTGAAATCAACAGACTGTGCTGGACCCCTCCAGACCTTCCAGCACTAGAGTTGTGCATCCCAGTTCTAGTCCTTCTGGAAGACCTTGGTGCATTACTGACTGCAAATACAAGCCAGGATAGGAGTCAGTAGGTTCCTGCCAGGACCCCTTACTGTATTTAGCTCTTGAAATATTGCATACATGGTAAAATATACATTAACATGTCTTCAACAGACTTCAGGTGTCCATGTGTCATCTAAAATGGCAAGAAAACACTTCTAAACAATGCTGTTAGTTTTGTACTAACAAACAACTAGAATACCATGAAGTTGTTAGCAGAAACGATTGTATTTTGGCTATGCTTTGATATTTATGGCTCAAACTGAAGGCCTAACTGTACTGGTCACTCCGTGCCAAACTGTCACAGCTGAAACCAACAAAAGTGGATCATGTGCTTGGCTCAATAATGCGCTTGGCTCCTTAATTAGAAAGTTATGATACAAGGAAAGGTACTCTAGGGAATCAGATTTCGTTTGTGAACAATGTTATATTTAATTACTTTGTAATACACAAATAAACAGATTAGAGACGTGTTTGAAACGTGTTTCTGAGATGAGATGACTTTCAATGGATGTTTGGATTCTGACACAATTCAACAAATACATGATCAGTTTCCTCTTTATTCTGCTCTGCCTTCTCTTAAATATTTGCACTTTTACTGTACTTTTAAAGCTCGTATGTATTCTTTTACATTCTTTTATTATATTGATCTTTGTTATATTTTCGATTCTGTAAAGCACATTGAATGACCGCCTGTGTATGATAATGTGCTATATAAATATATAAAGCAGAACTTGAACTAAACATCACATGCTGGTCTTTTCTTGTATCTCATAAATGGTTTACCAGTATGGTACGAAATATTGTAAATACTGTTATGCAATCATAATATGTGACATAACATGGCATGTTGTCCATATTGTGCAGCTCTACTCCCTACTGACCCCGGCAGACCTTTTCCTACAGAATGAAAGAACAAATTATTTTGAAATTGACAGAGAAGATTGTTTGTGATCATGCTACTAGTCCATCAGACGGGTCGATACACTGCCAGATGGCCTGCAGGTCAAGGAAATCCACATGTGGATATGAAAAAAGAAAGCAACCCCCTAAAGCTCAAAACAGATGATTTAAGGTTAAATATAAAAAGCCTAGCAGGGAAAATCGAGGGTAATTGACCAACAGCTTCCATCAAATATTGTCTTAGAGAAACCTTTGGCACCCGTATCTGCCCCAGCATAAAATACTAATGCCTAAGGTTCTTTAAGGAATTATGCACAACAGGTTCTCCAGCATAGAGAAAAACATATGCAGATAAAATTTAAACATTTGAGTGTTTATGGTTTCATAAGTAACCATTGCCTTGAAGACCCCTTTTACAGCTTAGGATCATTTTCTAATTCTGCCAGACTTTAGAAATGATGTAACGAGCCTTCAAACATCCTGCAAAGAACGATTCAGAGGCTCGCCACACCTACACTTACATACGTTACTTTCTTTAAGACAATACACAATAGGCATTATGTTCCAGTTATAGCATCATTATCTCAGATCAGTTTCATTTGCTTTCAATATCCCAGAACTTTTCCTCCCTTCTATCAGAGTCTGGCAACCCAGTAATGTTCTGCTATCGGACGCCCAGCCGTTAAAATTTATTTAAAACCAGTGTCAGTTTTTCCTACACAATAATTCCTCCCCAGAAATCTCTTTTCCTACTTGGTCCTCGAAGGAAGTTTACCTATGTGCACACAAACAGACCGAGTTTGACTCACTGTCAACAGATGAAGCGCTCATGAAACTGCATCATAACATTTATGAGCACAGGAAAAAAGAAAATAAGCTTTTGGCAAACAGCAGCTTCCTGATGAATAATCCAAACCCAGAGTTGCTGAAAAGAGAGCTTTTTTCTGGGTACAGAAGGATAATCATCTCTTTTCACTTCATTTTTAGAGAATCTATCCATTCCTACAATATAGGAATGCCGTTTATTCCCTCCAGGATCTGGTCCAGCATTTTCTGCTGATGGTAGAGTGCCGTCTGTACTATATAGGTTTCAGTATTTGAGGTTACCATTCTGTCATTTTACTGTCTATCTTTTTAATTGCATGAATATTTCTTGATGAATATAGTAGCAATATAGTACAATATAGTAGCCAGAAGCAAATACTGCTTTAACTAGCCACATTAAATGCAGATGGGTTTGCTCTTAAAAAAACTGCACATCAACTGCCACCCAATTCTTTTTTACTTAGTTTGTCTTTCTGTCACACCACTCAATCACTTGCAAAGACTGGCTAGTCTGTAAATCACATTGCACACAGCTCAGTGTGGCCTTTAAAGTGACGCTACCATAGGGCAATCAGTCATGTTTCGATCTGACGAGGCTTATTCGCGCTCCCTTATTATAGATCTTTGAGATAATTGTACCACGTCAAACTGAAAAGGCCTCTGTCTGACTAAGTCAAACGCTTGCAAAGTATTTCACAGAAAATGAATTGTTCGGAAGAAATGACTATACTAATAACCTCCTGACTCATTTACCACTAACAACAGTCAGTCTCATTAATTTATTTTCTCTGGCAGGGATGCCCATTCTGGATTTCGTGGACTAGTTCTAGTAGCCCTGTGCTGTTCAGACGATTCTAAAGATACAGGGAATTGGAAGGTTTCTCTATATGCAGATGATATTTTCTTATATAACCAACCCAGCACAATCTGTTCCTCGTGTACTACAACAAAGGACAATTATAGGAAAAAAAATGCAAACACATTAGAAAAGTACTGATTTCCTGCTGTGGATATGAAGATGGTGCAGTATTATCCCTGCTGCCTTATTAACATATTCTTTTAGTTTAATTCATGTAGATGTCACATCTGCTACGTGTGGTTTAATAAGTTAATTGTTTCATTCTTGGAATCCACTAGGGAAGGAGTCCATGTAAAGAGGGAGTATTATTTTCTAGAAGTGTTGGATCCCTGCTTGACAAATGAATGAATGAGTCGAGTTTCAATACATCTTTTTTACATGCTTTTCAAAATCTTCCCTTTTAATGAAGAAATCATTTCATGGGAGCAATATGTTTTTACATTTTTGTACTTTTCAGAGACGCTATCAAACAAGAAAAGCTACATACAATACCGTTCTATAGTTTGGAATCACTTGGCATTCTGATAATTGTTGCAATTTTACATATTATTACAACTTTCACTCATAAACTAGACACCAAAAGAATGTTCTGAAATATTTCAATAGGAATGCGTTATAATTAATGCTGGGCAATGATTAAAATCGCACTGATATGTAAAATTAAATAATTAATGCAAAAGTAGTGTATTGCACGCCATTTTTAAGCTACTGCTATATGAACAAAAGTGCAATAACATTGTTTGCAAACACTTTAAACAAATTATGAGCTCCCTTGAACACAGTTACACAGCTGCAGTTCGAATATTTCTAAACTTAAACATGAATATAATCGAATCAAATATAAAACCAAAGCTATTTGCCACTGCAGAGCAATTATGTTATATTTAGTTTGCTATACCCTCAGAGTCCAAAGCATTATAGCAGCTGCAAAGGGGACCAACTCCACATGAAAGTCTATGTATTTGAATGCAAAGTCAATAAATTTCCTGTTAGTGTAAAGGTCAGGCGTCCCATTACTTTTTCCCGTACTATATGGACAAAACTAATGGGATGCCGGACCCTCACGGGAACGGGCAGTAAACCAGGGATTCATGCTGACGTGACTTTATTAAAGAAAACAGAGAATAAAAACCTGGCTCTGGGGCCGAGGGAAAAACAGGAACGAGAACGTAGACGAGAAACAGGGTAGGGATAAGGCAAAAACAAGGCGGCATAAAACGATGGACAGATAAACGTGCACAAACAGGACCTATATACAGAACATAATCAGGGGATGAACACAAGACAGGTGAAACACAAGAACAAGTGACAAGCAAACATGACATTCAAAATAAAAGTCCCAGTACATGAACACAAACAGAGTACAATAACCAAAAAGCAGTGGCCCTTAACGGCCACCGACCGAACAGTGACAACAGCAGTGGTAACCAAACCACCAACCCATCAAACCAATTTCCTGCAATACTGTAATTAGCTCCAACTTCCATCTAACCTCCTGTCCCTCCCCTTTAGTTAATGCTCCTGTCAATCAGGGACTTCTGAAGAAGTTCATTACAGCAGGAACTGGAAATTGTGGTTGAAACTAGACTTCTCAGGAAGATAGAAGTCAGGACCAGGGTCTGTGACCACTGCTGTACAGCCTTCTCAGTCATTTTAGAGCCTTTTTTAGTTGTTTTAGTGATTCTAGACACACAGCCTTCTACTGAGGACTTGAAATCTAAGAAATCGTACATGACTCAGAAGCCATCCTCTGAATAGCAATATGGATGACAGCAGCTCAAACCCATGGGTTAAGCAGATTTCAAGTGAAGTGTGGCTGAGTATATAGGGTCATAAGACCTGGACATCAAAACCTACAGTCTTAAAGGGAAAAAGACATTTAATTCTCTTTCTTGTTCTTCTGGAAAGGTAAGCTGTTCTCAAGCTGTTGTGTGTTTGGTTACATTTTTTTTTTTAGCTGTGATACTGACCCCAATTTTAAAGGCCTTCTGCTAACCCACACCTGCATTCAGACTAATGTGCTGTTTAATGTTCCAGGACACATATTGCCATTCACTGGTCAGAAATCAGTTAAGCACTTGTGCGACTGCTGTGAGATCTAATTTGTTTTTACCTCTGCAGCCATGACATTTACTTTCTGTTTGTCAATGACCCATCTGTTACAGATTCAAGGGCAACTAGGGTGCAATTGGTTTAGAGGTAGCAAATGAAATGAAGACAATATATAAAGGCCAAAGCACCAGCAGACAAAGAGAAAACAGAAATCAACAAAGAACTTCTAAACTACAGATTTTTGACATAATCTTTGCAAAAGCCACTATACATACATCTGACCTCAGCGCTTCTGTCCGTGCGTGTCCCTGCGTGCCCCCCCTCCCCCCTCGACTTCACGCCCACCCCCTCGACTTCACGCCCACCCCCTCGACTTCACGGCCTGCTTCGATACGAGACCCGTTCGCCAGTCCAGGGGGGGTTCTGGGCAACCTGGGCCGGTGTTGTAATGGTTGCACGGTAAGGTGAAAATTTTTGAATTTGGGCGTGTACCAATAAATTAATGTTGGTACTCATTAGAGAACTAAAGCAAAAAAATTATGTCAACCCCTGTATATATTGTTCTCTGATTTTGCATATTGCTTGCCTGTTTTCCATCATTATCAGGGTTAATAACTTACTATAAACTGCATATTAACT
The DNA here is from genome assembly GCA_037974465.1 of Brachypetersius altus. Lineage (NCBI taxonomy): Eukaryota > Metazoa > Chordata > Actinopteri > Characiformes > Alestidae > Brachypetersius > Brachypetersius altus. Next base: position 10,586,950 of record JBBPDB010000108.1, read on the forward strand.
CTAAGACCTTAAAGCATAATTCATCAGGACACCAGAACTACTATATTAGGGGGTGACGTATGAGTGAAACACGTGAGACGCCAAGTGCAAGTGGCTAGGGGTGCTGGAGCCTATCCCTGTGCTCATAGGGTGAAAGGCTGAGAAACAGCCTAATTTACATATGAACTGCTTTATTAAAAATAAGCAAAAGTGTTTTCCCTTAGATGACAGCGCAGTTAGGTAAGCATTGCTCCAGCTGTTGATTCTCTCATGACGTCTTCAAGGTGCACACCATGAGCAGCAGAGGAAAAATTGATGGGGTGGGGTTATTTGGTACACTGGGAGAAAGTGAATGACGTTTTTGAAACACGCTTCCTTGACTGACTCTAGAGGCATCCGTCTCCGTCACTGGTGCAGAGAGACTGTGGAAATCCAGGCTAGGTGTTGGGAGACATTCAAAAGTCAGCACCATTATGTCATCAAAGTGAGGAAGAAAGTCACACTTCAATTTACAACTGACCCATTTCGAGCTGATGAAATCACACCAGCTGCTAGACTGCTTAAAAGTCAAGTGGCCCCTGAAGCTCCTTATGCGATAAAAGTGCCTGGTAATTTCTGGAAGGTGCTTAGAAGTGGCCATTAATTAAAAGCTCATCACCTCATTCCAGTGACGATGGGGTGGGGGGAATAGATAGCTCCACCATAAGTAATAGGTAGACTGGCAATAGCCGCTCTGAGCTCTTTGCTGTTTTATTGCGGGCCTGATCTGTGAGGCAGCAGAGATATGTTAGACTCCCATCTCATTAACCTTGCCTTCGCTTATGTAAGAGCTTGGGCTTAAGTTACACTCTACAAAAAGAGACTTTCAAGACGTAGGAAGCTGGGTCAGACAGACATGCTTACAACTGTGGAACCAGCAGATATGGGTGTTAACTTACTCCAGTAACAGCTTGACTCAAAAGTCTAATTTAAAGTTTTACTCATTATCACAAACCGTTCTGCTCAAGAGCTAGGAGGCTAATACAGCTAACGAGTATTGGAAGCCTTTATACCACAGCTGGGGCAGCTGGTGGCCTAGTGGTTAGTAGTTGCCCCTTCAGAAGGTTGTGGGTCCCAAGAGTGCTTGTGGTACCACTGAGGTATCCTTGGGCAAGATACTGTCCCCGTCCACTGTCCCCCGGGCGCCCCCATTGGCGGCAGCCCACCGCTTCACTTGTTAAATGGGTTAAATGCAGAGAAAGAATTTCACAATGTTCATGCTGTGTGCTGTAGTGTGTATACATGTGACTATAAGGGACCACTTTACACATACTCACTGGTATCTGACACTGTATGAAATAGACATCCATGGGAACAACACCTACCTTCAGCACCTTCTGCAACCCTGGTTAAAGATAAGTGGCTCAGATAACGGATGGATAGAAATGACACGTTTTAGTGATATTCCAATTGAACATAAAAAATACAGATCATCCATAGGGAACACACTTCTGCACATAATGAAACAAAATGCTGCTTGTTTTCTGAATTGGACTGATTATATTTTGTGTTTTATTCTCAGTATGTTAAACTCAGCAATTAACTAAAAAATGTGCACTAAAATTTCCAGAAAATTTACAAGTGTGTTTTCTGTATATCATGTGTACTTACCTTCTGTTAGAACACCAAGCAAACATATGATCAAGCCTTTAAATACAACTGTAGGTGCACTGTGTGGGTTTTCTATTACTGGCTGTCGCCTCTCTGTAAGCGGCACTATAGGGCCACCACTGACCAGATATCTTGAGGGTGATATCTTTTATGGATAATTCCCAGCAACGCAGTGTGTTGTTCCTAACGCACACACTATCAGTATATGACCATTTTGGGATAACTGTAGCGCTGAGAATGTCCACCACTCAATCGAGGGCCCATGGTGGTCTTTGTCCACTGTCTGGCTGATAAACTGTGTAGGATCAGATGGGCTATGGTCAGTAACTACTAACCAACAAAGTTTCTCTAGTGTTTTTCTGATTTTATGTACAAAGTGTTTTGTCTGATGTTTATATTGATTGCGTTCAATATAAAAAGGTATAGTGCAACAAACTGCTGGGGTATCTTTACAGATAACATACTCTTTATAGAGAAACCTCTGGAACTGTGAAGAATAGTCATCATCATCCTGGTTTTGCATTCAGGTTCTCTCCCAGTTTCCTTAGTTTTCCTTTTTCTTTCATCTTCCTCTTGCTTTATGCATAGGCGGCCAGCGGACACGTGTGATGCATGCGTTGTTTTTCTCACCACCAAATGCTCCCCCTCTCCCGGTCTCTGTGTTCAGGAACACTGCGAACGTGAAGGGACAGATGGCAGCAGTTGGCAGGGCTGAGGCCATGTGTGCTGCGGGCACGGCCGCTTCGCTCACAGGCCCCGGGATACTTGGGGGCAAAAAGGGGTCTGGAACTGCATGCCCCATATAGCAACAGGGAGTCCAACATAGACGCAACCTGCTTTGGCTTGTTTTAAGGGTGACACCAGTGACTACAGCACCATCTGTTAAGAGGCAGGTGTTCTAAAACACTTGCTGAAAACTCATTACACTCATCAATGATGTTGATGGTCTTAATGAATTCTGCAAGGGTTCACCAAAGTTCCAGCATGCAAACTGTTCAGTTTTGGACTGATGGAGGACACTTGCACTGGGGTTTGTCCTGATCCTGCACTACCTCAGTTACCACATCGTAAGTGCTAGCTAGCAATGTTAGCACAAAAGGCACTACTGATTTGATAATACAGTCACAGTTTCTAAACCTTGCAATATTTTGTGGTGAACTAAGGTTTAATGGTATAGAAGAAGCAGTCACTGGATCACATACTACTGATCACTATCAGCATATTTGTGGAAAAGAAAACAAGCCTGAGGGTTTAAGGATGGCGCAAATACAATAAAGAGAAAGGGTATTTGTAATATGCCAGTTTTAAAGAAGCCAAATAAGACACAGGATTGTTTTATATGTCTTTAGTGTCATATGAATGATATACTGGGATACAGAAGCTCCCTTAATGAGCAATGCTTTGTAAGTCTGAGTGTGGTGGTGTTAATGCAGAGCCTTTGTAGTAACAGCAGTGCTGTCACGGAGTTCATAGTCCTGTCAAGCTCTTTAGGAGGAAGACCTGTAAGCCCAACTTGACCAAAGAGTACTGAGAAAAACTGAGAAAATACTGAGACGCATTCTTCCATGATGACTACATCATCCAAACATTACTTTATCACATATAAAAACACACATTCAATAACTTCCATAACATTACATCTGACTTTCAGTCCATTTGGTCAGATTGTGATGAACAATGTGACAGCAGGCCTATTTCAGATTTCAGACCTGTCATTCTTCTAATCGAGCCTTTCACTCCATAACTGTGAAGACTAAACTGAAAAAGCTGCAATTAGTCAGAAACCAGACTGCAAACAAGAAGTACTGTAAAATACTCAGCAGACCTACAGGAGCAAAGCGACGTTCTGGTAAATCTGGTTCAATTTTCTACTTCCCTTTGGGTAAAGCAAGGTAAAGATGACAATACAGCTCACAAAAACATACAAAAGCTGCAATTTTTGTGGTAGATGTCTATAAAAAGTGCACACAGGCATTTAACAAAGAAACCAAACCACTGTGACATTATGGAGCAAGACTAAAACTATCCAGGTTTTATGTTGCTGTGCTGTCAGAAAGCCTTTGCCCAGTTACAATATTAGAAAAATGCTTCAGCCAAACCCCACACAATGTTTCAGCCTTCTATTTATATCTATAAATACAGTGTCCTCACCACAGTGTGGTCCATCACAAATGAAGTGAATCAGGTTCCACAGAAATGTAAAGAGTCATTGCTTAGGAGCTGTAGCAGCTTCAAACTGACGGAGAATATGCCTCTCAGCGATATACCAAGTAAAATAATAAGCTTGCAAGAACTCTAACCTAAACTTATAGCCGTACTCTCATCAAGACCTAAGTGGGCCTGCTGGATGTCAACACACATTTTGGCATAAGGAAGTGCCAATATAAAAACATATGTGTCAAGGCTACCTTGCTTCCCTATTTTACTTTATTTGGAGAACAGTTGTAGAACAAAAGACCTGAGTTTGTGCATTATTGTTGTATACAGGACAGGGCCAACATACAACATACAAAACAGACATTCAGTACTGTGAAATGACTTTGCCCGCCAAGTCCAAGTCAAGGCTTGTCTACTAATTAATTTATAAATTAATTAGCACGTAAAAAAGGGACCTATGACTTGTTTTCTTTGTCAGCTCGGGTTGTGTTTCATTCTGTAACATTTTACCAATTTCTTATTCTAGAGGTTCTACAGGCGAGTCAGAGGCATTAGGTATTGTATATGTTGTGCCAAAAATGCAACAATGCGGTGAAAAAAAATTACTTTTAATACTTAAGTGTTTTTAAAAGCAAGTACTTCAGTACTTTAACTTAAGTAAAAAATTTGACTGCACGACTTTCACTTGTATTGGAGTAACATTTAACCAGTGGTATCTGTACTTTCACTTAAGTACTGAATGTGAGTACTTTGTCCACCTCTGCCATACACCCAACCATGTGCTGTACTAAGAAATTAAATTACTGGGGTCATAGTGTACCAAAATGTGTACAACAGATAGCCATATGTGTACAATCCTGTGCTGGACAAGTAATGCGCTGTTTGGTGCAGAAGCCAGAATTTCAGAACTTACATGGTGCACTACACACTATATGAACAAAAGTTTTGGAACAACCGATCATCACAGCAACAGGGACTTTAATGACTATGCTTTCAAATACACAAACTATAATGTGGAGCTGGTCCCCCTTTCCAGCTAGAACAGCTTCCATTCTTCTTGGAAGGCTTTCCACAAGATTTTGGAGAATTTCTGCCCATTTATTCCAAAAATGGAGCTGTACAGAATACAAAATGTCTTGGTATGCTGAAAAACTAAGACTGACCTTCACTAGAAGTAAAGAGACAACTGTGTTCAATAATTAAGAGATGTGTCCCAATACTTTTGTCCATATTGTGTATGTTACTAGTGCTAAAGTGCCCTAAAGGATGTTTACTCAGTCCTGCTGATTTGTGCCCAGTGTTTGTAAATGTGAGTGCCAGCCTTAGCTTTCTTCACCTCAGTTTCCTGGCAGGCTGTCTGTTTTTTGGCAGTACACATGTCCTGGTTTATGCTTTCTCCATGCCCTGGGAGAACAGTAGATTAGTGTTCCCCACACCGGATTTCCTGAGCTATCTAAATGCTGTGAGCACTGCTAAGAAGTTGTTTTTTTGCCTGGCATAGTGCATGACTTCCTCATAGCCCCTTTCTTCTCAGTGACTTGGTGGTCTGGGGGAGATAAAAAAAAAGGAGGTGTGTTGATGGCCTACTTTCCTGTTGCCAGTTCCTTTTGTCTCATTACTGAACTTTTGCTCTCAGGAAGTTTATCTGAAGGGTTTCCAGCTCACTTTGTCTACTCTGCTCCCGGTAGCTGCGTAGCTGTGGAGGAAAGGAACAGTGTGTCTAGATCTCCCCCTCCTCAAAACAACCCAGCTGTGTGAATCTTTCAAAGAACATTTTCTACCCTGATATTCCAGTACTGTTCTGCATTCATGGTGTTACAACATCAGTGTGGGCTGGTTTACGATAATACAGTGGTGGCAAATGAAATAGTTCCATGCTGAGAATCACCGCAAAGACCAAAAAGTTATTACTAATAGTTTTTTAAATGTTTGTTGAAAGAGTACTTGTCTTGTTCTGAGCTAAAATGGTCTGTGAATCTGGTATTTTGTAGACATTTAATTTGTAAAAAATGTAAATACGCTTAAAAAGAAAGGTTCCTAAATATAAAAGAACACTTAATTGATTTACATTGAATGCAGATATTCCCTAACCCCTAAAACAGGCTTATTAAATGGCTAATTTAACTTCTTGAGTCTCTGGGTACAAGTCTGAAGCAGTTTTGCATTGTACAAATGTAAAAATCTTCTAAATCAGCCAGATTTGACTAACAACGCAAGCACTACACTCTACAAATCCAGGGTTTAAAGGAAAGAGGCAAAATAGCTTAAAACAGTGCATAGCAAGTATGCTAACTAAGTAGCATAATTATTGAAATGTTACTGTTTTCAAAGAATGTGAAATGTATTAAAATGAATTCATTTGCATGTTTTAGAGAAACTAGCCATTGTGCTAGCTCCTATACTGGCTTTCCAAACTTCATGCTAACCAGTCTCAGCTCTTTTGCCGCTTTTGCTCATTTAACCAGCTGCATTTAATGAGTGTAGTGACTGCAGTGCAGACTATGAGTTATACTTAACAGACAGAAGAGTGTAATTGCTGTGGACTATTTAGACCCACGGTGGTGTTAATGCTAAAAGGTTCTGGTCAGATCAGCTGGGGGTCCTTTCTTTGTGGAGTTTGCATGTGGGGTCTTTCACTTCCCTCCTATAGTCAGAGGACAGGCATGTCAGGTGAGTAAGGGATGCTAAATTGCCCCTAGGTGTGTTTGTCTGAGATTTTCCTGTTTGTTTCTCAGCCTTTTGCACCATGAGTCCTGGGACAATGAAACCCTGGTTAAGATCAGAGGTTCAGAAAATGGATTGATGGTTGAAACCTCTTTGGGCAGCGCTTTTAGTATCACTGCTAAAATGTTAGCATTGCAAGAAACAAAGAAAAACAGTGAAACTGTACTGCCCTACAAAGCCAAAGAGCAATAACTACTTTGGTCAAAATTGACATTTGGCTACAAATGGGGTTTAGGACATCTCCTTTGTTTTGTGAGAAAATATCCCGTTTCAGAGAAATGGTGGTGGCAAAATTGCAGTAACTACAAAATCTGGTCAGTTTAAAAAACTTTAAAGCCATTTTTCTCAGTTTCAGCAATGGTGTAGTTACTGCACTTTGGCTTTGTAGGGCAGTGTAGTGTTCAGGCCCTGATGAGCCTTCAGAGCACACACTCGGCATCAACATTGCATCAGATTTTTTATGGTTTACAGCAGTTTGTAAAAGAATAAGTTTCATGTGCTGAACCTTTAAAACTATTTATTAGGGATGTATTTTATCTTGAGTTGGATTTAGGTTACGGCCGTTTATGTGTGTGTTTTAGTTCTCTTCCTGGTACGAGAAATATAGGTTTGTAGGTCTAACAGGTATTTTAGAAAGATCTGTTCCTGGTGAGCCGCATATTTAGGTCAGCATTAAACAATGCTTTCGGTACATGAACCTGCTTTACGATCTCATACGTAATAAACATTTGTGCAATTTCCAAGGGCGTTCGAGGAGAGTGTCCTCAAACGTGACAGATCTGTGCTTTATTACATGTTTGTTTTGTGTGTGTGTGCGTGTGTACATACGCAAGTTTTATTTCCAGATGTCCTCACCTGAGGTCAGTAGTAACTACTCACAACAAATACTTTCTCAAATGCTGAAACTTTGGCTTGTTTTTAAGAGTATTCATGAGAAAAGTATGAGAAAAGTCATTTTTGTTTTATACAACAATTTTCCTTCTTTGGATGTAATGTGTTTTGGTTCTGTTGGTTTACCTCTGTTGCTCAAACCTCTAACCTTAGAGTTTCAAGCTTTTGCTGATGACCAAAACGATCCCAAAAAGAGCAAAAGAGTAAACCTTCTATTATGATAGAGACTGAATGTCCTGCTTTGAGTAACTGAAGTAACTTCTCACAAATGAAAAAGATCTCAAATCAAGCATTGAATTGTTAACTTATATGGTTTTTTTATGACAGAAAAAGAGCGTATACATGTCTCTTCTACGTGTTAAAGTATAAAATGCAGGTTGCATGGTTGCACTGATTGACTACGTCCTCTTATATCTGGGACCATTGAGTGAGTGTCTTGTTTCAGTAGAGCTGTTTTACTGATGAAGACTTGTTGAGTCAGTTGTACTATGATTAAACTTTTACAGGGAAGTGGTATGTTAAAATAGTTTTCTCATAGTTCTAAAGAAGGTGTGTGTGTGTGTGTGTGTGTGTGTGTGTGTGCGTGTGGCATTAACAGGGTTTTTTGCAACTATGCTGTCTGGATTCTAACAGACAGTCTCTGGTCAGACCCGCCTACAGGCTATTCAAACTCACATCAAACTGTATTTTCAGTGTTTGGATTTTACATGACTGTACATGACATGACTCACATTCACTACAAGTGTAAAAGTAATTGTATCCACCGAATACCAGCAGAGATGCGAGTGCGGAACAGAATGGGAGAGAGCCTGCCACAGTAACAGGAGGGAACAAAGTAAATTAGAAACAGTATACACTATATGGACAAACGTACTGGACACACCATTTAATTATTGAATTCAGATGAACCTTACTTCCAGTGAAGGGGAATCATAATGCTTCAGCATACCAAGACATTTTGGACAACATTGTGGCCACAGTTTGGGGAAGAACCTTTTCTATTCCAGTATGACTGTGTCCCTGTGCACAAAGCAAGCTCCATAAAGACATGGCTGGAGGAGTTTGATGTGAAAGAACTTGGCAAATCAGATCTTACAGGATGGATGTAAAATGTGTTAACAAAATCTAGCTGAATTACATTCAGATGTTAAACATGAACTGACCTACCATGTATCTAAACCCGTTTAGGTGCACTTGTGTAATTTACACACTCACACACACACACACACACACACACACACACACACACACACACACACACACACACACACACACACACAC
>JBBPDB010000108.1:10603209-10617985 GCA_037974465.1 Brachypetersius altus
TGTGAAGTCAGACAGGCCACACTGTGGCATAGATATAATGATCAGTGTCAGTCAGATACCACTGTTTCTTCAAAAACGCTCAGCATATGATTATTATGATTATTATACCAACTATCATGCAATTTATAAATAGCTTCATCACAAAAACTGTACAAGTGGGAAAAACTAAACACAGATTTGAAATCAGCATAAAAAAAACAAACATATCTCTGTTGAATTGCTGACCTGTGTATTTAGTCTGTCACTCATCATTGTGATATTAACCATTGTAAAACTGTCATTATAAAAGTCAAAAATATGTAAATGAGCCCTCTAACTTATTACAGCGAGCTATGAGCATTCTGACCAGCCTCAGATTGCTCACACATTTATATAATCCTGCAAAGGTAAATCATTTGCAGGCCTGAGTACCTAAGTGGCTCAACTGTAAGTGATAGAAGTGATTGTGAATTTCAGCCCCCAACTGTCTGTGGTGAAACCAAGAAAGCATAATTGGTCCCCAGTGTCGTCACTCAGCGAGACACTACTCTACTACTGCTGATGTAGCAGATCTGACCATTAGTGTTCTCCTCCAAGTACCTCGACCTGTCAAGTGTTGCCTTAGCCTCCCTAGCTGGAGGTGTGTGTGATAGAGACCTAGGTAACAGGAAGAACTGTATACAACCAAACTGGACAAAATTTGGGTAAAAAGCAGCAAAAAAATGTTGCAAGCCAGTCTTTAATCATGTGTTTCAATAAACAGCAAAGCAGTAGTTTATCTTGAGTACATTTGGACTATTCTTTAGCAAAAGAGAAAGATGTTGCAATGGGATCCTTCCTAATATCATTCAGACCTACTTTATTTTTTAAATAAATTAAATTAACCACTTTGTTCTGCTTTTCTAAATTAAACAGTAAAGTAAATAAAGATAGTCCAAGAACATTCAGCACACAATGTTGCACAATGAGGCCGTCTTCAGCTGTCTCAGTTTCAGTTATATTATTGAAACTGAGACAGCTGTATGCAAGCTACAATATCCACAGACTTTTATAATACCAACACCAACAGTGAACTGTTGGTCATCCAGAGCAATGTATTCCATTATTTTACTTTTTTTTAAAACATACTGACAGGTCTTTTTTTGTTGTTGTTGCTTCACTGCATTCTGTGTATCGAGTGGGAAGATGCATTGTCAAATGGTATCAGAAGAGAAATAAAGAGAAGTCAAGTCTGGATCATCATCATCATGAGTAGTCTTGTCTAAACCATGACAAAGTTCTATGTGGTCGATGGTTTCCATGTTGGTCTGTTGCTGCTCAAACCATTCAGACGTGTTAATCCCTTTCAATAACTTTCAAAGATCCTGACTCACTGGAGGCCTGTTTTATTTATTTATTTATTTGTTTGTTTGTTTGTTTGTGTATTTTGAGTGGAGGGATATTTTCGGTGGCTGAATTGTCTTCGCATGCGCAATTGTGATAATAATTAATACATGATATACTAAATATTAAACCACCTGGCCTGCATTTCATTATTACTTACTGTCACCCATTTCCCCCTTTCCCCAAATGGCTGCCTGGGTGACATTTCTAGAGACCAGAACAGACAAAAGGACAGCTGCCTAGAGAGAGAGGGAAAACAAGAGACTCCATTACCCTTGCTCTTAGACTTATGCTCTCTGTCACACACAAACGGAAACACGAAATGTGCACATGCACACTTGCAATCAAACGCATTCATAATAGCATGTATAATTTTGACATGTATAAAATTGAACCACTACAGAGAAGGACTGTATGATTCGCAGATGCTTGGAAAGATCATCCACTATATCAGTTCAGAGCAGCAGTAGCTTAGTAGTCTAGCTGGGACACTAAACATGTTCTATTTACTAAACGCTCAAAATAGTCCTTAGCGTCATATTTTATCCTGCCCACACAACATCAAGCATGATCTTATCTCTACAGCTGAGGACAAGAGGGAAAAGAGCATTGAAACAGTTGTGTTTGAATGTACATTGTGTATATATATATACACACACACACAATTACACTAATATATATATATATATGTATATACAGCATGTTGCTCTGATGTGTGCTAATCTTCCCAGATTACCGCATTCGGTATTACAATACAACGTACTGAATGTACCAGTTAAGGAAACCATTCTAAGGCTACTGATCAGAAACAATAAAAAACAGGATATGAAAAACAAAACCATGAGCTCCAGCCATTGTACTAGGCTTCCAGCTGCTCTCTGAGAGCAGGTACTGACGTTGAAGGGTGATTAGGCAGAATTGGGGGGGAAAGCTGCAAGCAAGGGCAAGGAAAATATACAGTCATGCCAAGAACACTGTTTTCCACAGAATGTGTCAGACTTGCATGAAACATACTATTTCTGAACTCAATGAAAGAGGATAAGCTCATATCTCATTCACACCAGTGTTACAGGCTTTTCGTCATCGCTGGCTTAACGTCAGCAGGTCTCAGCGCACCACGTCAGTATTTGCATCCGACCTGCCCCGTCAAATCTCCCAGAGCTTCTGTGCGCGCGAGCGAACGTCTGCAAGGTGTTTTGGGTTGGAGGACACCTCTATAGCCGTTCCTCTGACACCTCTGCCAACGCTACTATCAGCCAGAGGAGCCGAAAGCTGCTGAACTACGCACACGCGCGAACACACAGCGCTCGGCTTGACACATGCTCTCTGCAGTCATGCTGTGGCTTAAACCACAGACCTCCTCAGCAGCTTCCCACAGATTGTGACATAAACATACAACGTCGAATGCAGAAGTAGATCAACTTAGAGCCTTTTTCAAAACAAGTATCGGAAACAGCCCGTACTGGCTAAACACGATTCTATGTACAAGCGATCTGACTTAGTCTTACACAGTAGCTTACAGACACAGATACCTATTCTTATATTCAACCATTTCTGTATAATGTGAAAGCTATAGGATTATACTGTCATGATAAAGTGGACAGTTGCTGCTGTGCAACATTGACCATTTAACACATCGAGCACTCTGATAATGCCATGATCCACACATTACTGTGATACACACATTCTGTGTGAGTCATTCACACTGCAGGTTTGTGCATGGGGACCTACAAGAAGGCAGGCAAGTCATGGTTTTCTAAGTAGAGTACACTGATACCCCAATGACCTCACAAAAAAAGCAAAAGTCATGGCCAACCTACAGTGCTCCTGGGCTCCATTTTTCTCTTCCTTTCTTCTCCTCCTCATCTCTCCACTTCTTTTTCTCATCTTTTTTTCCTTTCCTTTCTGATCCTCTATTCTCCATTCTTCACACCTTGTATTTCTTTTCTCATGCTTTCTTTTTCTCCTCTTTCCCTCTCCCTTGCACTATCCTTACTTGTCCTTTCTGCACCTCTCCTCTCCTCTGTACTCTTCTACACTCCTCTTTACTCTTTCTTCTATTTTATTTTCTTCTTTCTTTCTTTCTGTTCCCTTTGCTTTTCTATTCTCCTTCTTGCTCTCCTCCACTTCTCTATTCTCCTTTTCTCCTATTCTGTCCCCTTCAATTTTCTACTCTCTTCCCCAATTCCTCTCCCCTTTCCACTTACCAGGTGTGTGCCACGGTGAAGCGGCGTCTGTGCCGGCTGCCCTTGTTGACCATGAGCTTGCGGAAGAGTCGTGGGGAGCTGCGGGGGGACATTTTCGGAGAGGTGATGCGCTTGCCCGCTGCGCCCAGCCTGGGGGGCTCCAGCTCTAGATGCATGTGCTCCTTAAAGGTACGGATGCAGGGGTCCGGCTCCGGAGGAGCGGTCAGCTCGCTGGACGCCATGCTGCCAGGACTGGTTAACCAGAGCTGAGGATGAGCCTGCTTGCCTCTCTCTCTCCCACTCTTGCTCTCTCTCCCTCTCTCCCTCTGACTCACACTCTATAGGATTCCCTCCTAAGACTGAGGTCGTGCCACGCAGGCTGATTTTCAGTCCTGCAAATGAGCTGATTTTCAGTTGCCAGACACTGTAGCTGTTCTATCTCTTTTTTTCTTTTCTCTCTCTCCTTGTACTGCATGAGGATTTCTCTCTCTCTCTGTCTCTCTGGAGCAATCCTCTGCTTGTGCGCTTTAGTTCCACTGACACACTAAGAGGAGCTTTCGTCAGAGCAGTCACACCTCCTTCCTGTGAGAAAGAGAAAAAAAAATACACTCGTGCTCCTCTCTTGCGTGCGTGCGTGCTCTGTCTATATTTTCTTTCTTTCTCTCTTGCTCACTCTCTCTCTGCCTTTCTCTCCTCTCTCTGTCTTCCTCTCTACCCTCCCTCACTGCCCGTCTCTCTCTCTCTCCCCTCCTTCACTGTCTGTCTCTCCCTCTTTCTTTCTCTCTCTCTTTCTCTCTTCCCTCCTTCACTGTCTGTCTCTCTCTCTTTCTCTCTCTCTCTCCCCTCCTTCACTGTCTGTCTCTCTCTCTCTCTCCCCTCCTTCACTGTCTGTCTCTCTCTCTCTCTCCTCCCTCACTGCCTGTCTCTCTTTCCCTTCCAAACTGTCTATCTCTCCTCACTCTCACAGTCACTCTCTCTCCCTCCTCTTTCTCTGTCTCTCTCACTCTGCCTTTCTCTCCCTTCTCGCGTCCTTTCCCCCTTCTCCCTCCTTGCCTGTCTTTCTCTATCCTTCTATGTCTCTCTCCCCTCTCTCACAGTCACGCTCTCTTCTGTCTATCTCTGCCTTTTGTCTCTCTCGGTCTCTCCCCTCTCTGACTGCTTGTCTTTCTCTTCCCCTCTACCCTCTCTCACTCTCTCTTTCTTGCCTTCCTTCTTTTCTACTCACACAGCTGATTCCTATTATGCTTTGCTATGTCTCTTAAACCTGACTCATGCACTCTTTTCAATCACTCTCTGTCTTTCTGTCTCTCCGCCTCTCTCCGTCTCTCTCTCTCTCTTTCTTTCTATCTCTGTCTCTCCTACCCTCCCTCTTTTGTCTCAAAAGTGCACACAAGTCAGTCACTTTCTCCATTCAGGAATCTCCAGAATAAATAATGTAATAGGGGGCTGAGAGCAGAGCTCTGCTTGGGCCTTCTAAACTGGCCCCCACCCTGGGTCAAACTCCATAGACACAAAGAGAAAAAGAGTGAGACAGAAAACGCTGGAGAAAAAGATCCAAAGGTGACGCACCTAACTCTGTAGCCCCAGGCAGTCTTCATTCAGAATACGCAGCATAGCTGGAGAGGTGGAGAAAGATGCACACTTAGTGACGGCGAAAAAGCCCCGCCTCCGCCAGCTGCCGATTGGCTGGCCAGGGTGGAGATGGTGGGTGAATTCTGATTATGGCTTTTGGCCTTTTCGCAGCTTGGCACCGGCTCAAGATGGCAACAAGGGGAAAAACAGCCAAAAGCAATCTGAGCTCAGAATTAGCTATGAGGGGAAGGTAAATACACCAAGTGAGTGGGTACCAAATAACTGCTGACTTATTTTTTGAGTGAGCTGGCTTGATTTAGTAATCACGAATGAGGCAAGGACAAATACAGTGAATCCCTAAAGCACTGATGAAGTGGGAAAAAAACACTGGTAGTATCTGAGGGCTCTGCGTGGCAGGCTTCCATTCAGCCACAGCTGACTCATTTCACCTCGGCTAAAAAAGAAGGATAACCACAAAAAGGGATGTGAACTTAAAGGAACTCCTGAATGGGTTTGCATAAAAGAATAGAAGAAATCACACGAGCTAAACCCCCTCCTTCAGTGGAGGCACAACAAATTGACAAGGTCATTACAGCACCAGTATGAATGCATCACGTGAGAACGTCCCCGTAAAGGAAGCGATGGTATTGTGAGTATGGAAAAGGGAAACACTGTGCTGCCTCTGCAGCTGGGAGAGCAGCAGGATTAACTGTGGCTCTCCCAGCAGAACAGCCAGTGCACCGCTCTGCCTTCAGCAAGCTATCGGCCTGCCAGTCAACCAGCGCCATCAGCCTAATCCTCTCCATGGAGACCAGGGAGAGTGAGGGGGGTGGGGAGAAAATGAGATGGATGAAAGAAAAAGGCGGCATGCCAGAAAAGACGCAAACATGGGGATAAGACGCAAATTTCATGTACTCTACGTCATCTACAATCGATGCTTTTTACTGCAATTATTTATTGGTGGCAATTTTTTTTTTGGCAATGCACTATGAAAACTAAAGCACCAAGAACTGATGGCATCTTTTGTTATACAGTGAATGTATAATAACACTTCAAATCAATAAACTCAGACCAACCTCATCATGATAATAATACCGTACTGTCTAGAATTAGACAGTATGAGTTATTCAATGTGAGTGACAACAGCTCACCATTTATCAAATATTGTCTGTACTCAGCAAATAAAGAGAATATATAAATTCGATGTGAGCCCATTACAGTACACCCACTTTTGGAGTCCAGAAGTTTAATTACAGTTTTTCTCAGACCACAGCACCCAGTTCCAATTAAGGTTCCAGTGGCATCTGACACTGGCACAACTTCCAGGCAATGAAGGTGATTTTATGGTGGATTTGGAGACTTCAAGATGCAACCAAACCAAACTCTGAAACTGTGGTCCTTGGAGGTGTTGTTTAACATTACTGACCATCCTTGCTATGGCTGCTGACAAAATTGCACCCATTATTGTATACTGCAGGCATTGCATCATCATGTTAATGCTTTGTCATATGTAGAAAAATAATGTTTGATTCAAATCATATTTGCTTTATAAGTTGTTCACCAAATTACCACAGTGATGACAAAACTAATACTGGCTATATGTTATTTCTGTTCCTGCTCGCCACATAGAGTTCTATGTAGAAATGATACACTGGCCTTCAGTTATATACTGGTTTTTACTTAGTGGTTCATCCAAGCAGCTCAACTATCAGTTTATTCCAATGCAGAGGTGAAGTGGCCAAAGGTGGATGTATCACAAGTTTAAACATGCCTCAGCATCATCAGATTTAAGGACTAAAATGATCTGTTATCTTATTCATGATATTCCTTTTGATGCTCCTTCATCACTTACTTTCTAGGGGCTTCTCTCAATGGATATTTCACGGTTAGAGAATGGGTGGTAAAACCCAACAGTTCGAGGTTATTCACATGTAACATGTTCTCATTAATCAGGAACTCTGGTGGCAGCCATCTATTAGCCTGAACATTTCTAGTTTGTTTCCATAGATAACAGCGCACCTTACAGCGTCAGGAACCACATGAGCAAGTCGATGTAAGATCACTTAACAGCTCTACACAGTTTGAGGCAAGGGTGTGATGATCTAGTCATGCAGTCAGCACAGTGCTAATTGGATCTGTATGAGATTCAATTACTTGTTAGCTACATTAGCTTCACAGCAAAACAAAGGAAGCAAGCCTCAAACACGAAGTCTATTTTGGCTGACTAGCTGCATTAGGAGAAAGCCTGTGCAACTGTGCAAATTACAGTATTTTTAGTTGCTAAATTACTGCTTTAATCTGGCCAGTAGTGACTATTATGGTGATTGCTTTAATGTAAGGTGTGAGCTAGACTTTTCCACTGAAGATGTTAATGTTGAAGACTAAAAGTGAACTGAAGGGAATGGAGTTGAAGAAACGGTGATAAGCCTGGATCGGTGGTGATAATTCTGTTATGTGGAAAATTGTGGTAATCAGGCGAGGTTGCAATCGAGGTTTTGCTGTGGAGCTGCGGCACTGGACTTTTGCTGGAGGTCATCTGCAGTGGTTCTGTAGTGAGGAGCTTCACATTCAGAATTCATGTTCTCCAGGGCTGTCTGAGGAACTGAATGGGCTGCTCTGTGAGGTAGTTTTAGATGGGACCTTACATAATTGAAAGCATTACATAAAACTGCTCACTCACAGCTGACTGCCTGAGATGGAAACGACGTGGCTCTCACAAGGGTCCTCCTACCAGTCCATTTATAAACTAAAGAGAGTACGGGTGGGCAGTGTGGTGATCTGTTAACATTCTAGCAATATTATTAATTATATCCTTTATTTCGAGAACACTGCTCAACTGACTATTCTGCTTCATAAAAATGAGATTTAGACTGCATTGAGTGTATTAATCAATAGTGACACTGATGTATTCACAGTTTTTTTAGACACAGCTTTCATTTTTTAGTGTTTTAGACCATAAAATGCTTTAAAAGTCTTTTTCTAAAAAACATGGTGTTTCATAGTGTCCTGATATGCTATACCTGCATTATCTCAAAGAGAATATACTAAACAAAACATGTGATCCATGATACAACAAAATGATATAATACACAACACTGTAATACTGTTGAATACAATATAATATGCTGCATTGCTGTATCCCTTGCGCAAATAAATTGTAATATAACAATATAAACCATAGATGCCCTCCCATGGCTACAACACAGTGTAAGCTTCCCAAACATTCCCAACTGCCATCATATTAAGTGAATAACAAATCATAGTAAGTAAAAATGACAAAAAACAAGCAAATCAAATTGAATTTCATGATTTACAGAAATCATTTTAACTACTCTTTAGTTCAACGTCCTAAATACTCAAGAGATATAAAATAATACTGCCTACCAACAACCAAACAATAGGCTTGTGACTGGATTCAATCTACAAGTAGTCCAATGTGATCTAATTAAACAAGCAGTAGGTCTACAGCCTTGACAAATTTCCTGCTGTCTGAGTAACACAAAGTTCCATGAAACCCAATCATTTTCCAACAAGAAGATCACACATTAAAATGGAGAGTTTACTATAGATTTAATATCATAATAATAAATAACATTTGACTGTTCATGCTGTAGTTTTACAGCGACTTTCAACACCAACTCAAAGCCTGTACATGAATATTACACTCTTCTTTTAGTTACCATTACCTGCTGACCAGGTCATCTTACCCTGATGCTATTTTTCATTCACGATCTAGTAGTAAAAAGGGTAGTACTATTGGCAAGTAAAACACAATCTTTGTTGGTTATAGGAGAAAAGATGAAGAGTGAAAGAGAAGTGAGTGAAAGATTAAACAAGCTTTTGAGTCTCTCTCTTGGCTGCATATAAGAGAATGAGAGAAAATCTCTTTGTCACACATGATTTCAGACACGCAGCACTACTGTGTGAGAGAGCCTCAGCTAATCCCTCGATGACGCACCTCTGCTCAGCACTCGGAAAAGATACACACTGTAAATTATAATAAGTTGACTTAAGCTTAAAACTATTCTAAGTTTTATTAAGCGACTTTACTTGATTGATTAGAAGTAATAGGTCTGCTTGATTTCTGAAGTTAAGTCAACTTTACAGGACTGAAAGCAAATGCAATTAATATTGTATCACACACACACACATACACTAACAGTCAAAAGTCTGGACACGCCTTCTCATAGAATTCTCTACATTGAAAACAGGAACACACGGAATGGTGCAGAAAACAAACCAGAATGTTTTGTAACAGGGTAATAAGAACCACTTGCCATATTGTGGAATAGAGCAGTAGTGGAATAGAATTACTAACTGTGGACCAACCCGACCATCACAACTGATGATCCCTAACACATTAAGAAGGCAAGAAATTCCAATAATGAACTCTTGACGAAGAATACCTGTTAAATACAAAGCATTTCAGGTTGATTCCTCATGAATCTGATTGAAAAAATGCCAGGAGTGTGCAAAGCTGTCATCAGAGCAGTAGGTGATGTTTTCAATATTAATCTACAATGAAGCAAACAATAAAAACAAAGGAAATTGTTAAATGAGAAGCTGTGTCCAAACTTTTGACTGGTGGTGTACGTACACACACACACACACACACACACACACACACACACACACACACACACACACACTCTTATGAAGTTGTGACTGTGATGTTAAAGTGTAGATTTCTGTCCCTGAGATCTCCAGATGTATTGTTACTGTGCCTTTAGCACTGATACATGTAAAAAGTCTCTCTTGTAATTGGCTGCCTTGTATTGTGCCTCATTCCAAAAGCAGTCCAAGCTGAAGAATGCCTTATAACTTCGCCATATGTGGGTGGGGCTAAGCTGCTGTAGGCCGATTAAGAGGATATATACCAATCAACCATTACATTAATATTAATAATATTATGTAATATTGTGGAGCTTCCCCTCCTGCCACCAGAACAAGTCTTAAATGACCGACAAGCCATTAGAATTTGCCCCCTGTCCTGCTTCTAACACATCAACTTCAAGAAGGAACTATTCACTTACTGCCTGATATATTCCACACCTTGAGAGGTTCAATTGTAACAAGATTACCAACATTACTCACTTCATCTGTCAGTGGTTTTAATGATCAGACTGTAAATGCCTTTGTTTTTTGTCACAAAACGAAAACAGTGAATTCAGATTCATTTCAGTTTGGGAGTAAATTGTATGTTTTGAAACTTCATCAACTTGTAAATGCCACAGAAAATTCAGTTTTCTGTGATATGTGCCCTTTAATCTATACTGAGTAAACAACAAAGAAACAGTATTTTCATACATATGTGTATAAAGTGCTTCATTATCTAAAATAAGTGTTTAGTGAGGGTTACAGGCCTCATAGATGCCGACTTCCCTGCGCAGCCTGTAATTTAATTCGCCTTACTCCGTTCTCAGTCCTGTTCTCAGTAAGCAAAATGTATGCTTACAGTTCAGCTTACATGATCGACTTGGTCTGTCGAGATCATTTTGCAACTCCTGAGAAAATCTAATTGTTTATTTTGACATATGGTTCAGGTCCTTGTCCTACTGCAGGGTTTAAAGACACAGCAACTAACAGCTGACTAAAGAAAACGAGCAGCCTCTTTTATAAAAAACACACTGCCAGACTTTCCAAAGCTGACAAGATACTATTCCCTAAGCAGTAGCCTAATTACTATTATTATACTAATATTGAGGACTGCTATGCTCCAAGCTTTTCTCCAGAGATTAGAGCTTCTACAACAAGTTTGTTTTGCTGCTATACAGCTGTGGACTCACTCGCCGTATTGCAGGAAGTGC
This sequence comes from Brachypetersius altus, assembly GCA_037974465.1. Classification (NCBI taxonomy): domain Eukaryota; kingdom Metazoa; phylum Chordata; class Actinopteri; order Characiformes; family Alestidae; genus Brachypetersius; species Brachypetersius altus. The sequence continues at coordinate 10,614,137 of JBBPDB010000108.1, forward strand.
CACAAAATGTGAATCTATTTGAAATTCATTGTTTACATTGTCTAAATTTATCCTGACTAGCCCAGTCAACATCAGTCTATGTTTTATCGCATTGGGCCTCTTTTGACCAAAGGGCCAGACACGCCAAGCAGACGAAGACTAACTATGCACCAACTAAGAGAGACTGATCACCTTCCATCAACTCACCACTGTCTCTCACCTCATGTAAAATATGCACTTACACAATCAGAAGACTTGGGATGAAAATCAAGCTGATGACTGAAAAAAATGAAAGCTGATGACTGAAAGACAGTGGAATGGTGGCACAATTGGATACAGCTGTCGTCTCACAGCAAGATATGTCACATACAAACCAGACACTAACAAGTGCAATCGTTCTTTCATTGTTCGTTTCAATGTCTGCTGCTACTAGGTATCTGAAGATACCCATTGTGTACATTCTGTCATATGTGAACACACCACAGTGTGAACACCATGAAATTCAACCTTCGCATTTAACCCATTCACCAAGTGAAGCAGGGGGCAGCCAGGAACATGGCGCCCGGGGAGCAGTGTGTGGGTACAGTATCTTACTCAGGGCACCTCAGCGGTGCCTCACCGGTGTTAGGAATCGAACCCAGACTTTCTGATCACAGGGCGAATGCCCTAACCACTAGGCTACCAGCTACCATACATACATACATACAGACACAAACTTACATTTTTATATAATATTTTGTGTAGTGTACAGTTTTTACATTACAAGTTATATTACGAGTTTTTACTCAATTTGTTATGCTACTTCTACGTCTCCTGTACTGTCCACTTTGGTGCTCTAACAATGCAAATTTCCAATTTGTGAGAATAATAAAGGGTTCTCTTATCTCATCTTATCTTTTCATATCTTAAGATAAGTTCAGATCCAGGGTTCAGTTCCTGGCCTGGCAGGTCCTTTCTTTTTGGGTTTCCTCCCACAGTCCAAGGACATGCAGTGGAGGTGCTAGATTGGCCCTAGGTTAAAAGTGTGTGTGTCTTTCCTGTGATGGACTGGTAATCTGTACCGGGCATTTCTGTACCTTTTGCCCTGTGACCGCTGGGATAGGCTCCAGCACCCCTCATGACCCTGGTTAAGGATAAGCGGCTCAGATGATGGATGGAATGAATAGCCAAAGGCATTGAAATTCATTGTTACTTGGTCTGGTGTTAGAAAATTCTTGAGTGCCATTGCTTGTGTTGCGTTCCTTGTGCTTGATTTTCTGCTCCCTCACATCTGATTGGTAGCACTAAATCAACACGCTAGATTGACCCAAAGTGGCAATGATGAGAGGTGACAAGAGCCCACAGTGCAGCACACACATAAAGTACAGACATTGTTCATCCACTAACACTCACATGACAGTGACTGGCATTCAAAAATCCGTGTGGTGCATCGGGGCCTTAAGGCTTTTATCAGACTATGGCAATCAAATCATGCTGTTCACAAGATCACATCTTAGTTCTGCGATTTGTAAATGTGCATGTAAGGTAAGCATGTCATTTCAAATCTGAAGTAACACTGGTCTAACTCAAAACAGCAAAAAGTGTGTCCCTGTCTTTTTTTTACCTGCAGCCTGCTCCCTATGTTCTACACTTGATGCAAATGAATAATGTACAAAATCACTGTGGCTTTAAACAGTGACCTTACACCTCATTTGGTCCCATTGCTTATGGCTGCTCTATAAATGCCTCCCCGCAACCCACCTGGGGACACACACCAAAATCAATGTCTGCTGCACTGGTATCACGTCAGCGGCAAAATAATTGTGCTCCTAAAATAGCACTTTCTCTCTCACAGCCTCCTTTCCTTTCCTCGTCCGTCTGTTGAAAAGAACATTAAACACCTCTAAGAAGAACAACTATGGCAGAACAGGCAGGGCAGAGAACTAATCTGTGTGTGTGTGTGTGTGTGTGTGTGTGTGTGTGTGTGTGTGTGTGTGTGTGTGTGTGTGTGTGTGTGTGTGTGTATGTGAGTGAGAGAGAGAGAGAGAGAGAGAGAGCGAGAGCGAGAGAGAGAGAGAGAACATATGTGTCTGTGCATGTATGTGTGGCTGACTTACTATACCAATTACCTCCCATTCAAAATAAATCTTCTATGTCACATTGCCTTTAAACATTTTAATTGTTTTTTTTTACCTCTGGGTCAACTTACGGAGTTTGTACACTTTCATGCAACAAAAAACAGTCATAACTCTACACAGCACTTTTTCAACTTTTCTCTTATTCCTTACAGTTAAAGAGGCTATTTTCTTGATATTGTGCCAACTGATACTGCCCTGTATTGTACCTTATCCAAAAATCAGTCCAGACTGAAACACTCATTATAAAAAGGTGGGACTAAATAATGGTCTAAATAGACAACTACATGTAACACACCACACATCTGTTTTTTGCGGCTTTGTTTCACTATATGGACAAAAGTATTGGGGTGCCTGACCATTACACAAAAGGAACTTTAATGACAGTGCATTTAAATACAAAGACTTTAATATGGAGTTGATTCCCCCTTTGCAGCTATAACAGCTTACACGCTTTTTCCCCCCTCTAATATATTGGTTACGTCACCCATGTACCTTCACTGGAGTCTAGCCCAAATCCTAAAAACAGGTGGATCCCAGTACTTTTGTCAATATCGTGCATATAGGCTTTATCGTTTGAGAACTATGGTTTTTTTTGCAATGCTTTGACCTGTGTGACCTTTGTGACCTTCTTTCTCTTTATTTATCTTGAAAGTATATGGAAGCTGATTTCACATGCAGTAAAAATTCTGAAAGAAATAGTTTACTGGCACTGCATCAGCATGAAGAGAAGACTACAGGAGTGTGTTCAGTGCTGCCCTCTATGGACAAAGAGTAAGAATGTTAGGTCCATCAACCATCAACACAGTCAGTATATCTATTTTTGTAGCAGAGTCTATCGGATGTAGCAGATCAAAATCTGACCTGAACCAGACCACTATTGACCAAAGACAGAATAATAGACAACTCTGGTCTTGAATGACTGGTGTCCACACCTGATTCAAAGCTGCTAACTGTCAGAATAAAGTTTGTTCCCTCCAACAAATGCATTAATGTTTCATTGTTTTCAAATGATATCCCCAAAGTTTCTATTCTGAATTTCGTGTATTGGTCTCATGCTGCTCTCTCAGGCTCATGGACCTCACTGATAAAAACTGCTGTGTGCCAGATTAAAAACGTATAATACGCCACACTATAGGAAGGAAACGCAAATTCAGAAGAAATACTAAAGCTGGGGCAAATATAGGCAATCTGATAAAGCTGGAAGATGGGCTATGAGAAATCAAACATGAAATCTGAGTCTGATCACAGCCCTACAAATATTAAGAGCACGGTACCATCCGGACACCAACTTGATACAATTAAAACAACTAAATGTTCACAGTAGACAGTACACAATGAGAGAATTAAGAGATATAAACCCATTCCGTAAGTGTTGCCCTTCCCTTCCAATCCCTTCCATAATGCCTTTGGTTAAGCCTCAAAAATGTCAGAGCTGTTTCATTCTCATCTATCTGAGGAGGTCTCTAAGGATCACAGAAACTTGACAGGTTTAGACTGCATGTCTCGCATCTACCCTTCAACAAAACAAGGTGATTTGCCTGGAATAGCAATGATGGTTCAAACACCAGAATTAATATGAATAGCATGTTGTTACACTGACTAATAATAGAAGTAAAATGTGTTTGCCGTTTGTTTCAACAGCAATATATATATTTATTATAGGTGGGGATAGATACATTTTTTAAATCTAGATTAATCTAATTGTAATCTTGGAATTAATCTAGATTAAAATGGCTCATTTGAATTCTGCCAA
>JBBPDB010000108.1:10618085-10634110 GCA_037974465.1 Brachypetersius altus
GGTGCTGAAGGTAGGATTCGAACCCGTGACCTCTTGGTCCAGAGGCAAGTATCCTACCCACTGAGCTACCTCCACCCTGCAATTTTGCAAGTTCTTCCACTTAGAAATCATGGAGGGGTCTGAAATTCTTATTGTAGGTGCCTTCCCACTGTGAGAGCATATCAAGGTTCTGGGGTGGCCTAGCCAGTCTCCAGACCTAAATCCAATCGAAAATCTTTGGAGGAACTGAAACTTCTTGTTGCTCAGCGCCAGCCCCAGAACCTGACAGATCTAGAGGAGATCAGTGTGGAGGAGTCGCTAAAATCCCTGTTGCAGTGCACACCTGGTCAAGAACTACAGGAAGCGTTTGACCTCTGTAATTGTAAACAAAGGCTTCTGTACTAAATATTAACACTGATTTTCTCAGGTGGTTAATACTTATGTGCAGCAGTGCAATACAAATACATTCTTTACAAATCATACAATGTGATTTCCTGATTTTTTTTACATTGTGTCTCTCACAGTGGGAAGGCACCTACAATGTGAATTTCAGACCCCTCCATGATTTCTAAGTGGGAGAACTTGCAAAATCATGGGGTGTTCAAATACTTATGTTCCTCACTGTATGTGAGATGGGCCAAATTACAAAAAAACTACAATTTTGCACTACTTTAGTACATCTTCGTGATGCACAATATGCATAAATTGTATTTAACTTATGTACCTGTATATGTGCACTGTCTATTTCAAAAAGACCATGAAATCCCATTGTCATTTAAAAAAAAAGGCTAGTGCAATTTTAATTTAACAGCTGCTGCTACTCACTGACCCTCTAGAAATTCATGGATATTTACCAGCAATGTTCTCAGAAAAATGTATGATAATGTAATTTATCACATTATCATATATGTGTGACATATCATCAGATTTGTGAGACTAAGTTTCCCCCAAATTTACATCGGCAGCCAATTGTCGCAGATGAATCTGGTATGTTCAAATATGTTCAAAACTATCATGACAGTAAATTCAGGCCCTTTAAGCTGCACTTGTTGATTGATACATACATTAAGTTGAACACACACTGCTTGTATAAGCTCTATAGCTCCAAGGAAACTCTAGAGCAGATGTTATCCATCAACTAAAGGGGTATAGAACCTCCAGAAAAAGCCTGTGGACTGATGAAGCTCCTTCCAATACCACTGGATTACATTGGGAGAGGTGTTTATAATCCAGAACTGATCAACAGCAGTACCTGATCCCACTAGTGCTCCTGGGACTGAACATAATCAAAACCTCACAACAATGTTCCATAATCTAGTATAAAGAATTTGCCCCCCACTGCAGCAATGGAGAGCAAATTCCTTCTTCATACCCTGGATAGTGGAGGAAATGTTGGAAAAGAAAGCAATTACAAACTTTTGGACATCAGTGGTAGACTCAGGTTGTGGGGCAAAACTAATGCATCCACTGCGCAACATGGGCTCCCACCTGCACACAAAACACTATGATGCGTCAAGCATGATGAAACAGTCTTCATCCTTGATTAACATTATCATTAAGCGATCCACAGTAAAAGTGCAAACACGTCTTTATGATTAATACAATTTTTTAAAAGCTCAAAAATAAAGTGTAGCTTAAAGTGAAAACTTAAACGAATTGAATAGATATGTTTTAACAAAAGGAAAGAGTATTTTACATTTTATTGTATCATTGTTGGCAACAGTTTACTTCGTCTTTTGTTATTAAATACAATTAGCCTAGTGTAATCTAATCTAAGATAAAAGGTACAATGAAAAATAAAAATAAATTCTAGCTTATGTTAGTAATGTGCTTATCGACAGCTTTCGAATACACAGTAAAGATTTGTTAGCAGCCAAAAGTGCGTTTTGAATATAAGCGTAGTTTAAGTGGTAAATTCAAAATCTTGACAAATGATTGGGCGGCACATCTAGATCACCATTAGAACACACATATTAAGAATGCCTGCCCCATAAAGGACATGTCGTGAGACTGTAGGGCTCTGCATTTTATTTTGATGAATGTCATTTTTTACTCTCTGTTAGGGAACTTCATTGTGTTTGAATTATCATCAAAAATGGCACTTCATTAGGTTTTTATTCAGAGGAGCACCTGTAAGATATCATATTGCCACTATGTGGCACCTCATCATATTTTGTCCCATATAGTGGCATCAATTAGAAAACTTCCATCCATTAGGAACATTTTCACACATTTATGGAAACTTTTTACAGCACGGAATCACATTTTTTCCACTGGAAGAGCACTTTATCTTTAGAAGAGCACCTAACTGTGCACTTCATCATGTTCTCTCACTTGTAGTACCTGCATGAAAAGGAACTCAATCACTTTTCCCATGTGAAGGGCAGCTTCCAATTGTTTTGGGTACCCTAGAAATGCTAGTGTTATGCCAGTGTTGGAGTAATCTCAAAACCCATCTTTTCAGACAGGCTTACTCACTTCAGTACACATCTTAATTGCTAGTGAATTTTACTCATATGATTTAATTATTTTACTTTATTATTTCTAAAACTGCTTATTGTCTATGTCTATTGTCTATCCTATGCTCTGTAAGGTGACCTTGGGTATTAGAAAGGCGCCCACAAATAAAATTATATTATTATTATTATTTAATGTATTTCCAATACTTATATATTTTTGAAACGGAGATGTTACTTGTTATGCAGCACTTCTTTCATTTGTTATCTTAAAGATTCAGAGTCTGCATAAGGCTCAATAGGAGTCCCTCTATAATCTTCTATAACCTTCTATAATTCTATAGTACAAACAAGATGATCTGTTTCTATCAAACACCTGGCTATAATACATATGGTCTATACCGGGGCAGCTGGTGGCCTAGTGGTTAGGGTGGTGCCCCTGCAATCAGAAAGCCTTGGGTTTGAATCCAAACACTGCTAGTGTCATCACTGATGGACCCTTGTGCAAGATACAGTGCCCACACACTGCTCCCCAGATGCCCCTCGTTGGTGGCAGCCCACCACTTCACTTGGTAATTGGGTTAAATGCAGAGAAAGAATTTCACTCTGCGTGCTGTGGTGCATTCACACGTGACTATAAGGGTCGTTTTACAAGACAAGAATATAAAGAATATGCAGCTAATTACGAAACTTAAGTATCTGAATTTATGCTAGAAAGTAACATTCCAGAATCAGGCCATAATGATTGACAGTGCTTGCAATAAATAGTTTATTCTGACCAGAAAAATAGACAGGAAATATTTATACACTGTACAAGCATTCTTTAGATACATTATACATTTAACAGACTCAGTCACTGTCAATAACATTCAATGGTCATCATAAACAGTTTGCAATACAAAATGGCAGACACTGAAAAATAGATGGGACGTTTCACACTCGAGGCTTTTTTTTCAGAGAATGTAAACATCAATGACAAAATACATTCATATTCAAATGTAAATAGAACAGAATAATTGTCATACAGTCACACTCTCAGTGGACTCCATTACGCCTCTTAAACCAGTTTAATTTGCACCGATTGCACTTGTTTTTACAAAAGCACCTAAAACACGTTCCTCTACTACACTAGACATGTCCTGTGTTTTCAATGGCTGAGAAACTAAGGTCCTTTCATCTTCCTTGGATACTTCTGGTCACAGTGCTTTTGCCTCACAGCGAGAAGGTCCTGGGTTCGATACCTGAAAGGTCCTTTCTGTGTGGAGTCTGCATGTTCTCCCTGTCTGCATGGGGGCTCTGGTTTCCTCCCACAGTCCAAAGACATACACGGCAGGCGAACTGAAGTTATCAAAGGAGTGGCTGTGTGTGCATGTGAATGTGTTTGTCTCTTTGTCTGCCCTGAGGGTGCAACCAGGGCGTGTCTCTGACTTTCGTCTTAGGAGCACAGCAATAGGCTCCAGCCCCCCCCGAGACCATGGTTAGGATAACCGGCTGGGATAATGACTGACAGACTGACAGAATGACTTCCTGTCAAAGCACTGCACATCAACATTATACTTCAGCCAATACACAAGAGGCATCCTCAGGATGAAAAGCAGCAGTAAAAACAAGTTGAGATTCAACCCATCAAAATGTGACATTTATAGTCAGACTGTGCTCAGACGGTTTCTTTTGCAGCTTCTCTTATAATTAAGGCCAGAAGAGTTAGCTCTGAAGCTCCTCCTCTAACCCAGCTTATCTCAGAACAGGTTGATTGGTGCTTTTCTCAAGAGGAATGAGGTTATGATGAAAAATAATGGTAGCCGATCCTTAACCCACATTAGCGGCGGTTGGATGTTTGCTGAAACACATAGCTTCCTCTAGTTCTCTAGAGCCACAAGACTCTATTTGATGTCACAGCTGGAGGGCGCTGTCTTCCACGTTTTCTCTCAGTGGTTCAGTGGCTGCATGCTGGAACTGGGGCAGATAGAGAGGAATGCTTCTCTGGGACATGAAGCTGGAATCACTGGAGCCCGAACACTTGCGTTCCGACTGTGGACTTGATTCTGTTTCGTCATCTGCTTCTTCGTACTGAAAATCCTCTTCTTCTTCCTCCTCATTCATTCCTAGGTAATACAGTTCTTTGGCCACCCTTTTACTCTCCAAAGCATCATCCTCTTGTTCTGACGTTTCAGAAAACTCTTCCACCGAATTGCAGGAGCAGGAGTTTCGAGGATTGGTGCTGTCAGAGCAGGACGGGTTCTCCAGCTCCCAGAGGCCTCCAGGAAAAGAGCCTGAAATGTCGGAGTTATTTGCTGAGAAGTTCCCCTCATCGCTGGAGCTGCTCAGACTTTCCTGCTGCTTCCTGAGGAGCACCGGCTGATCAAAGACCAGAACAGTAGAGTATGTTACAGATGACTGGCCAGATGTTTCTGGAGTTGCAGCTATAGTGGAGGCGTCAAGAGAAAGAGGTTCTAAAGAGCCTTCCATTCTTGCAAGTCTAGTGCTCCTGCCTTCCATATCCACAGAACAGTGAAGGAGGGCTTCCTTTTCCTGGTCTTTCTCAAGACTGAGGAGGCAAGGTTTCTCAACTATCTCCACCTCACTGACTCTCTCGGACACCAGCAGAAGCGGACAAGCAGTGAGGCCTTCTGGATGACCAAACAGGTTTTCTGTGCCTTCCATCTACAAGAAAAACATAAATGACTACGAATATCTTTCACATGATGGTCGTTTAACATAAACATGTGGCAATGGCAGATTTTACACATTATATTCTATATATGTAGAGACACCATATTTACATTTGTTGTCTGTTGAGGATGTTTACTTATTTTCAAACCACAAAATTTGTCCAGGCACAGATTAGGACAGTATAATCTGAAACTCTCACTTTCCCTCTGCCTCTCTCAACAACCCCCACACCCCCAACACACGCACAGAAGCAAAGCAACCTATTCATGGAAGGAAATCTTGCGTATTGTAAACAGTATGTGAAAAAATCCTTCCCTCACAGCTTTACTGCACTAACTACAGTGACCACAAGTCTGACCACATTTCCAAAAACATCACAAAGCATTTGAAGCCTGACCGTTTTGAAATCCATCCCTCTGGCCCAGGAGCAGTTGTTGGGATTTGGAACATCTTTCCACATCAGCTTTCGGATTCTGAAAATGAATTGAATGGAATTTAATGAAAATAATAATTAAAATGTTCTTTCATAAATATAGAAAGGATAAATAAAGTAGCAAGGAGTTTGTATGTCATCACCATAGTAGATTAAATTACTAGCCTGAAGGGAGCATATCTTAAACCAGAAATTAAGGAAACCTGTTGGTATGAGGCATCTTAACTGATCACAACAGTTTACACACTATTCAAGAAGTGTCAGCATCAATAAGATTATTGTCTCACTGATGCTGATAAAAGTTGACAACGTTGACAGGCATTTGAAATCTCAAATTAAAAACCAAAAAGTTGGAGTCAGTAAGAGTAATAATAAATAAGTAATTGCAGAATTACCCGACACTAATAACAAGCGGGTATACACGATCGTAATCATCCAAAAGCAGACTTTTTCTCCAAACAAGTAATTATTGGGTGCACAAATGCTAAAATGTCATTGAGAAATGATCAATGTCTCATTGAGCTAAATAGCAATTGGTATTAGACTCATAACATAGCACTTTTATTTCTTTTATTAACAGAAATTTTATTTTTGTTATTTAAAAATGCCATTTTTGTTTAAATGAATTTAAAAGGCCACTTTTGTTTATTAATCAGTGACTGTACCCGAATTATTCTTGTGTTTTCATTTGTTTGTTTAGTCAGCACAGTATTAGGTCACAATCAAAGGCTAATTAAATATGTGCACCCCTGTAAGATGGGTCAAAGAATTGTGGCAGTAGGTTTTGCAAGAAACAGAGGCTTGCTATTCATGTGTATGTGAAAGGTCCAAAGGGACAATGGCAGTTCTTTTCAAAAGCATCTAGTCATGACATTATATTTCATTATCCCCTCTCTAGATCAGGAACTGTAATTAATGGCAAGATTCCCTGCCAAAGCCTGTGTGTATTAGCGGACTTAATGTGACTCACATAATGTAAACAGGATGAAGGTCATTTATAACTCTACATACGAAGAAGTGCTAGAGATGTATTATCCTAAATGGTGCACATAAAGTAAAACCATCTGACCACTGTAGTAAGTAATGGACCAAAAATAATGGACCCAATAATCAGATGCATTTGCAAATCACATAAAACGTGCCCCCGAGTATAGCCCTCAGTTCCCACGCTATGAACTGTATACTCCAGTTCTGCCTTCCTCTTCTCTTTCCTGCTTATTTTCTGCTGCTGCTATGCTTCACCGCATGTTCAGTGAACCACAAGGACTCCTGGCCCCACCTCTGTCCCTTTTCATCTTTCATTCTGTCAGACAGAGTCAATAACAATTACCTGCAGACAACTCAAACCACCACTATATTGCATAAAATCAGTATTTCAGTGTGATAATCTTATTTACGTAATGTTAGTGGACAACCAATCACAGAATATCATGTCCACCTGCAACTTTGCCTCATCCCTTACTATTTTTGTGTAGCTCCATTTTAAGGTAAATGATGGGTTGTTGCGATGCAAGCAGCCATATTTAGAACTTAATGCAAACAGGTGCATGTTCTACATTGCATTTATCCAATCAAACAACAGTAGACCTGTTCTAATAAATGGCAAATATAAAACTTTCCCTAAATTTCTCTGAATTCATAACTCATGATAACAATGATGAATTACATTTTATGGAAACCATCTGGTATTTTGCAGAACTGTTGGGGAAAAATGAGTTTGTATTGTTCTGGTGGGGAGACTAATTGAATTACCCAGAGAGCTCACGGTTAGTTGCTAAGATAGCTGGCATGCTAACGAGACCGAGCAAGATAAAGTGCTAGGACATGTGGGTGACAAACCGAATAGAAGTATAAAAACATTTTTTAAAAAGTATTAAATATTATATAGTTTTTGTGTAGCATTAAATAAAAATAAAAAACAGCAAGCCCACAGGGAGAAGACATACTGAATGTAATGTTAAACTGTAAGGCATCAGTTTGACTTTACTCATCTGAATTATTTAATTACATTCTATCCATTTTGTTTCACAGATATGTCAGATAGAGTTACTTACTGATTCTGTGAGATGATCAATGTGACAAACAGCACGATGGAGAGGAAGGCGATGATCATGAGAAGCATGTAGGCCGCAGGGTCACTCCGTGCAGCTGTACAATAAGGCATAGTTTAGACTGTTACAGAGCTGTTCTGTATTTTTGAATCACAGTTGTCTGACCGTGCCTTGCTGCTGTTCACAACAGACGTTTTCACACTACATTGGACTTAGAACCATAAAAACATTACTCAGATATTTTTAACCTAGATTTATCTGGCAGTTAACATATAAATGAGGCATTCTGTAAAATGTTAACATAAATCTGGCTTAACAAATATGGGACAGTCTAGAACTTTTCAAATACTGAATTAAGAAAAGTCTAAAAAAACATGTGCTTTTAAATACTAAACAATATGTATGCTATACAGTTTCACCGGAAACTGTGATATTACTGAACCTATTACTGGGTGACTCATCATTTCTGAGAATATTTTACCATAAACTATGAGGCAACGGTGAGTACAAAGGATCTAGATGATCACATGTGCCATTAGACATAAATACTTACCCATGCTTTTCACTGGCTCCCCCTCACCATCCGCAAACACAGGGTACAGTCTGAACTCTTCTGTGCCGTAGAAATGCCCTGCGTAAAACATCACAGTCATTTTATTCAATAACTTATACAGTGTATACTGAAATACTATAAGCTGGATGCCAGATAGTATGTTTATTATTTTTTCAATAATTCATTTTTTTAGAACACCGTAACATTATTATAATATAAATAAATAATATTATAATAAAGGATTTACCTAACATGGAACAGGGTAACATCTAAGGATTACAAACTTACGGCAAAGTTGAAAGTCCCTAGTGTAGGAGGGGACTTTGATCCACTCTACTCTCCCAGTGCCCTGTCCAAGGTCGCCATTCAGCTCCAGCCATTCAATAACAAAGGAAACTAGCAAAGGCTGTTCAGATAGCAAGGTCCAGTACAAAGACACACAGGTAGCATTTGCTGTAGCATGGAACGAACGCACACCTTGTCCTGAAGATTAAAAAAAAACACGCATTCAAAACACTCAAATAATAGAGTTCACCATTATCACCCGACACAAACAGGCTTGGGTTTGTTTCCATAACAACTGGAAATTAACTATTAGAGCATTCTATGTACATTTACATCAATTTTTTTTTAACAACAAAAGCCTGTTACAGGCACAGTGGCCTCTTACACAAGCTAATACACTCATTTTTGCACAAAAACAACTGACAGCTTCAATCAAAGCAATTAGGTGCAAATAATAAAAATATGCAATGGGTGACCTGAAATAGAAGAATGGAGACACAACATGCAGCAGTCGGAACATTTTTAAAAACCTGACCTGCATTAAGAAAGCAATTTCGCTCTGGCGTTAATTATGCTACCAATTATTTCCCCATCAGTGAAATTAGTGCAGCACTACAGCAGGAATGTTAGGTGCATGTTAACTCACGTTTAGGCTGACGCATCAGAGTCATGTTGCTATTCTTGGCTGAGAAGCCTAAAGAATTTCGAGTCATGACTGTGACTGTATGGATTTCCTCTTTCCACTGGAATGTGTAAAATGAGCCAAGGGCTACATCATCAGACCACACGGCACCCCCTGAGGTCTGGTGCATAACTACAAGTCCCTCCACACAGTTGACTGGAACCTCTGCTGAGATTGGCTACAGGGAAGAAAGTAAAAAAGGTTTAGTTTAGTGAAGAAATGTTGTAATAAATATATCCAAAAATAATATGAATGGTTTGGCAAAAATGTTTGTTGTCTAATGTCATGATATAGGCATGCCATCTGCTGAATGCTAACTGCTGGTCATAAGATACAAACTGCAGCTAGTCTGTACCAAATTTAAGACACCAAATATGCATGGTTTGCATGCCTTTGGCGGTAAGAGGAATATTGTCTTGATTCAGTATACAAGTCTTAACATTGTTTTATCACTACTTTAACATATTTTGTTCATTACAACTCAAGACGTTTAGTGAGAACAGTGGCGTCTCATTCAGACAGTAAATAACCTCAATGACTAAATACATTGGAATAAGATTTATTAGGGTCTTGATTTATTAAGTCGTAGGCATCAGATTCAGGCACAGATCACATGCACAAGCCTAAACACGTACTTTATTGAGCGTATTCTTGGTGAAACACGAAATGCTCTTCTCTGTTTCAGGCATTCACATTTAAGGGAGGATTGAGAGTAGCGATTACACATTTCACTCCGGCTACTAAAGTTTCCTTTTTGTAAAAGCAGGTGTAAATTTGTGCTAAGCTCTTTAAAAATGTGTTGTTGAAACTTTCATTAACAACAGCAGACGCAGCATCGACACAGAGGGGGCAAACCTCAAACGTGCTAAAAGAATGTTTACCATCAGAATAACAGTGTTAACAGTCTTAGAATCAGATGTTCATGTTTAAGAAGTGCAGAATACACTGCATTTGCAGTCTACGTTTTCGTAGCTGAAGTACAATTACATCTCTGGAGAATGTATAGTTGGGAAAGAGCACACAGTTAGTGGGGAGTCTGTGTTGTTTGCATGACAAGCAGCAGACTTAGTAAATGACACATCAAGGCATGTTTTGCACTGCATCTTCACTCATTTATACATCTGGTTGTTAGTCTTTATTACCTTGAAGAGCAGAGTTACATTTGAGTAATTCTGTTCAGCGTCTTCTTGTATAACTCGCCAGAAATCAGGCCCCATCGCTGGTGCTGAAATCACAAGTTAAATTCCTTTAGTAAACACCAATAATGACCAATTTGCAATAAACTCAGTTTACATGCATTCAAATGATCCCATGTATATGTCTATGTATTATGTACTGAAGCAAGAAATTCCAAATGGATAGAAAGTCATTGCAACAGCAAAATGCCAAATAATAACCGTATTACATTTCCTCATCAGTTTGTTATACTTATGAGAGGTTTACCTTTACCACTGTAAATCAAGGACGTATGAGGCTCACTCCAGTCACTCCAGTAACCAGAGCCATTCAGTCTTCTGCAGCGCACTTGAATCTTGTACTGAACACAGGGGTCCTGTACCACAAGTTCAGCCCATTTCTCAAAAACTACCTGTGAAAGGTAAATCAGTAAATCTGTAAATGCACGGAGGTTCAGTATCCACTTGCTCACTGTAATCACAGAGAACATACTGCTTTAATCATATTTCTTCATCATTTCAATCTGAGCTCAAATAAAATGAATCAGCTCGACAAATACAGGTCATAACAAACCATGCTACTGCATGCCACCTCTGATTGAGCATTTGCGCTGAGACAGATGCTGTTCGGCTTTTACGCAAAGCCAGCTGAGGCTTCAGTTTCGAGAGGTTTCTACCTACCCTCCGCTGCAAGTCGCCCATTCCACGCAATGGAACATAGCGTAGCTCATACTGCAGATCATATGCAGGCAATCCAGGCCGCTCCCAACTTGCCCGCAATGTTTTATTGGGGAAGGTGACTGATTCCAAGTCTGAAGGTGATGATGGTTTCACTGAAGGAAAGAAAGAGTGATGTTGTAAATGCTGTTGTTGAGAGTCTGCATTTACTGTGTTTATACCTTTATAATATATGATGCAGAGATACAACAACAGTGTGGCAAAATAAAAAAACTTTACAGTACGGTCAATATTTAGGTGTGAAACTGCTGTTACGCTGACACATTAAAAACACTCACCATAGTCAACAGGAGCTACAAAGACAGGAAGTGACTGCACTGTGCCATGCCCTCCCTCCACCACTAGCCATAGCTTGTAACAGGAGAACAGGCTCAGGCCTCGCAAGGTGCACTCATGAAAACCTCCTACTCCATCTGGGCACTCCTCCACCCCGACTGCTGACTCCTCCTGCATCGGAGCCACTGTATGTTTCTCATGTGGGATCCCATCACACATTCCCTTATATTCTCTAAAGGTGAATACAACAAACACAATTAGTTTCTCTTCTCCTCAATTCTGCTATTATGAGCAGAATGAGTAGAGTGAATGGCATGAACCCACATACCTGTATAGAAATCTGACCAAAGCCCAAGCACTCTTATTCCATTTGCAGGTCATGGAATCAGTGTTTGATCGTTGATCAGTCTGACATGTTATATTTGCATCAAAAAATCCTGGAAATAAGCATAAACAAAATATATAAACAAGTGTAAATAAGTGCTCCTTTTTAACTCATGAACTTTAATAACAACACAATCATTCTGCTCTGTTTCTATGCAGTTACTCAAGCCATGGCACATGAACATCAATACATGATTTATAAATATAAAAAAAAGATATATATAAAACAATAGAATATGCACAATTTCTATCTGACAGGGCATCTATTTGGCCCAGTAACCAATTAGTCTTAGCACAGTACAGCGCAGTACGTGAAACATTTGTTTAAAAAATGATCTGGCTTTGATTTTTTAAATGCGCTCCTACTGGCTCCTTCATGTCTGTGACAAATTATTAGACATCAGAAAAAATACATATTGTGTATGAAATATTTTTACTGTATCGCCCCCCACTAGACACGTTCATTAGACATATGTACTAACTTTCTTTCCATTTATAACTTTTGCAATTAGGGCAAAACATTTGACAAAACATAACAACTTACCTTCTGTGTAGACCATTGCGTAAGCAAGACTGCACTTATATCTTTCTCCCCGTAGACAGCACATCAAAGTATCAAAGCCAGGCTGCTTTGACCGGATGGTGACTGCACTGACCCGCTCATTGACCACTTTGTACTGGCTTTCTGGGATCTCCTGGCCATTCAGCATCCACACTGCCCTGCTGGCGTTCCAGCTCCGGTTGTGAAAGACACTGTATACTGTTACTTCTTCCCCAGGCCTGGTGAACACTTCAGGTGGGATGTAGCTCACTTTAGAGAGGTGGAAAAACAGAGAGGCGGATGAAGTGCAATGTGTCAGGCTGGTTTGAGAAAAAAAAAATCATCCACAAATGGATCTAATTTCTCTTACAGAAATCTACTGATCCTTAATTCTGTGCAATGCTGGAATAAATCATATTGCAATATCCAGGGCAATACTGTCTCCAAACTCTTTTCATGTTTAATGTGAAACAATTCTGTCACTTTGACCCGTTGAATCGCTCCTGCACTAAAAAGTGATCTATTTACTTAATTCTAGAGCGCACATCACTGTTATGTGATCCCAGACATGTGTAAACTGAAAGACAAAAATGTGTTGATAATTTCATTCATGTGGAACTGTATACATTTAAATCAAGTGCATCAGTTTTTTCAGTGTACTGTAGTGAGAACTGCCATTATATCGGTCATTATTTAGAACATAGATTTATCTACTGACTTTGTAGGAAGCACACCTTACCCCTACAAACCTTAACCAGCCTTAGAAAAAACAAGCAAAACAAGCCCAGTCTATCAAATAAGTGGATGAAAGGAGGAATGGGAATGATTCAAAGAAGGCTGCTGTTTGGGTTTCGAGCTACTTTTGCTGTTTTGAATCTCTAGCTCCCTGGCAGCATCTGTTTCTGTGTCTTCAAGCCTCTTATTCCTCTAAGTGCACACACTGAACCTTCAGGTTGCCATGGCAAGTCAACCTAACAAGCATTGGACAAAAACATTATAATCCTACCTTCATAATGAAAGAAAAATACTCAACCAAGAGGCAAGAGATCCTCTTTTCTCCAGGTTGATATTCTATGCCAGTATGTGATCATACATTATCTGTAATACTGAAGAGTGTCTCTGATGATTAATTGCTTAGCAGATTATTTACGTACATCCAAAAGAAACTTTTACTGAAATAAGTAAAGTGGCCCCTTACTGAACCGAACAGCTTTGCCTTAATTTTTAAGAACTAATTTTTAAGAGAGTTTTTAAGAAGAATTTAAAAATAATTAAAAAATAAAAAAGTCATTGTTTGCCTGATCCAGTAGATCTCTCTGTGATTGCTCTTTTTTGCATCTAATTGAAAAAATGGTTAACTATGTGTGTAACTTAACCGGTCTATCTATGCTTTATGTAACTGTTATTGCATGATAGCTGCCTTGACATAATTTAACTGAAGATCTGTCTTCTCTTGTTGTAGGTTGAGCAGACCTCCAGAACATGCAGATACCTTCTCTACAACATCAGAAGAATCCGGACCTTTCCCACCACGAAAGCTACGCAGTTACTTGTCCAGTCTCTGATCATCTCCAATCTGGACTACTGCAACTCTCTACCGGCTGGAGGTAACAAAACCCCTTCAGCTGCTTTCAAGCGTCATCTGAAGGCACACCTCTACAAGGAGCACCTTGTTGACTAACTATGCCTCTCGTTTCTGCTTATTTATTTCTTCTCCATCTTCGCCTTGGTTGAATAGCGGACGTTGACTTAAGTATAGTTTTACAAGGTTTGAAGAATAGATGTGGACCACTTGAGCACTGATGAACATTGCTCTGAAGGAAAGCTTCAGTTAAATGCAGTTAACATAAACTGAAATAGCAATAATACTAAACTATAACTGGACAACCAAATATGAACTAATGAGTATGAGGATAGTTGTAACAAGTTACTGTTGCATAATTTCCTTACCTTCCAATTTGAGGTGGAACGGCTGACTCCAGTTACTCCACTGCTGCAGGTGTTGTGGGTTCTGAGAGCGCACCTGAACCGTGTATCCATAACTGAGCTCCCTCAGAGGCACCGGGGGATGTTGCACCTTAAGTAGCTAACAGACACCAATATAAACATTTTCAGATTTTTGTATGCGAACAAAAACGTACATTTAAATGTAGCCTGTCAAAAATGCCACTTTTGTAAATTTTACATCACAAATACAAAACAAAGTCTCTAAATACCCAAATCTGAAAAATCAGGCGAAATCTGATTTTAAAGGCAATTTCATCATTTTCACTCACCTTCCAATGTTGGAGAGTAGTGTTGGATGAGTAGCGGATCTCATAGTTAAGTGGATATCTACTAGACTGTGAGTCATTCCATGTGAACATCACTTCACCATCAGTGGTCACATTATAATAATGTAGGTTAAATGGTGGGTCTAGCTTACCTAGGAAGAAAGGTGATACACACAAAATTACTTGACTGTACAAAGATTCCTGACTTTAAGGGCTTCTAAAGGTGATTGTTAGACTAAATATCACATAACTCCAAAATACAAATACAAATCATTCTTTGTGTAACGTCCTATCACTCTCACCTGTCTGCTCCTTATTTTTTAACCTTTTATGTTACAAAGTAACTGTGTTATTATAGTAAAAAAAAAATCGCAATATCAAAATCTGACATATCAAAATTTAATTGAGACTACTAAAGTAAGTTTTCAAGTCAAGGCAATGAACCATTCCTCCTTATGTAATCTTCCAGGCTCCAAGCTATAATTATTCTCGACACCTTTTCCATGTGGCTGCATTTATGTCCATCCAGAAAAACACTACTTTCAACAGTAATTACTGTGCAATCATTAGCGGCAAGAAAAACTTGCTTGCTCCCACAATACCAATATTATTAACTTGCAAAATGGCAGAGCTTGTTAATAGGCACTATCACTACTGTCATTCTTACTCACTCACTGCATTTTGCCATTATTAACTCTGGCTTAGAACACTCTGCCTCCATATTTTTAAATGTAAATAGATCTGCCCTGACAAGTTTTAGTCTGTTGAAATCTGCTTTCTCTTTGTCAAGATAAGAATTAATTCATAAAATTGAACAAAAAATATCTGTTCAACTCTACTAATCAATATATATTTTATAGTTATCTCAGACCAGTTGAATTCTCCATAAAGATTCTATTAACAATGAAACCAGCAATAATGGCTTAACTGTGTACAAGCTGTCTTATCAGTTTGGTTTCTTTTTACATTATTCACTGAGCTGCACTCAATTAAAATAAGTTGTGGGAAACTCGGTCTCTAATGGAAAATAGCCTCAGGCAACCAAGTGTGTCATCAGCCCGCATCTCAATGAGAGCAGGTTTCACACACCCACAAGCGTTATCGATCTGCCTATGTGCACCTGGTCACCATGGTTTCAGAGACAAAGCAAACACACATTTTGTGCCTACGTTGAGGCTTCATGTTTGAGATGCATTTTACTGTGAAATAACCTGTTCATTCATTTACCGAACAGACCTCTGTGATGTGAAAGCAGGCCTGGAACAAACAACACATTGGCCCACTTCTGTAACGGTTCGGTCAGCGACCATTAGAGGCCGCTGCTTTTCTGTTTTTTGGTTCTGTTCATGTTCTGAGTTTGGGGTCCTGTAATTTGGTGTGTGCTTGTGTCACGTTATGTTCTGTACCTTGTGTTATGTGTCCCTGTTCTCCCTTCCTGTCTCCCCGCCTGCTCTGTGTTCCTCGCCCCCTTAGTCTCAGCCTTGCCCCAGTCTGACTGTGTTTATGTTTGACCTCAGTGTTTCTGC
>JBBPDB010000108.1:10649992-10674692 GCA_037974465.1 Brachypetersius altus
CTATCTATCTATCTATCTATCTATCTATCTATCTATCTATCTATCTATCTATCTATCTATCTATCTATCTATCTACTTAAATAAAATAGATTATGTGTATTGCATATTTTTCATCATCAGTGTTATAAACTGACTCAAAGCATAATTCATCACGACACCGGAACTACTATATTAGGGGGTCATGTCTGAGCGAAACACGTGAGATGCCGTGTGCAGCGGAGCCCCTCATTAAAATGCTTCTGACACCCATGCCTGTTTTTACATTCTCTGCACCGTATAGATAGACTTAGTTCTATCATAGTTCTTGCTGAAACATTTTTCCCCTCAGCATATTATGGCCTAATTTTTGTGCAGAAACAGTTATTAAATAAAAGAGACACTTAAAGTCTATAATGGTGACTATGTATTCATTCATCTGGCAAAATTCATTCAAAAAATTCAAAAAACTTTTACAGAAAAAATGGGTGCAATTACTCTGGATTAATTCATTACAGAGCTTGTAATTAATTAGATTCATTTTTTAATCACGTGACACCCTAGTAATAAGTGAATGTTAATATAAGTGAATTCTAAGCATTCAATCCTCAGACTCAGTCTCTCTAATGTGAGCTGTTTTGGGCTCCACTCAAACTCTAGGTGTTTTCTCTGGGGGAAACAATGGGAGTGAGACAAGGACAGCGACAAGAAGAGAAGGACAAAGAAGCGAGAAGAAGAGAAAAACGATTTGTCTTTTTTTCTCCATCTTCTTTTCTATTGCTTTATTCAAAGTAAGTTCACTTTCATTCGTGAAGTTTTTATAAGTGACTCATATTTGGCCTTGCAAGTCTTTAAGCACATGTTCAGGACAGAAACTTCTCATGGTGACCAAGAACAGTGTTTCGTCTGAGTACAGAGACAATCAGCAGATCACTTACAAAAGAAGATGCCTTCTTGCAAGAAAATGCAGCGTGAGTAAGCAGCTTAAGCAATTCCCAAGTGGTTGCTATGGTATTACTGGTGGTTGTTAGGCTGTTGCTAGGTGGTTGCTGTGGTGTTCAAGGTGGTTGCCAGAGTGTTGCTATGAGCTTACTAATGTTTCACAAATGAACACTAAAACTTCAGGCTGAAACCATGGCTGTATAAAAGGAGAAGCACAAAAACTTTTAGCTGAAAGTCAGGTGGTCCAAAAACTTAAAGAGGTTAAAGAGCAGTTTTGGGCTAGAAGGTTAGGTGCAAAAACGTTTATCTAAATGAAGGGGTGCATATGTTCTTGACTAAAAGAAGAGGGGCTGCAAAAACATTTAGCACAAATGAGAGATGCACAACGTTTGACCAAAAAGAGAGAAGCAAAAAAAGGTGCACGGTTGACAACATTTAAGTATTTTAAGTGTTTATTGTTTAAGTGTACAATGTGTTAAAAGTGTCAGGAATTGTACCTAGACCCTTCTTGCTGAGAGGGGACAGCTCTAGCCACTGCTCCACAATTACACCATTCATTTTCTGTGGGGAAAAAAAAGATCACTGCTTGGTCTCCAATCCCAAATTGGACAGTCATTTCAGAGCAAAAATGGTGCAAGTGTAGATGGAGAAAGGATGCCAAAACATCAGTGAATAATAAGAATTGAAGAACAACAGTGTGATTGTTTTACACACATATAACATCACCCACACACACTGCCATGCCACTACCATATTAGTGTTGTGTTGAGAATGATCCACCACCCAAATACTTTTTTTTTCACACTAACCAGTGTTGAATGGGATAGAGAGTGGCTGATAAACAGCATCAGATGACCTACAGTCTGTAACCACATACCTAGAGGTCAACCTGATTATTGGTCTGGCTATAAAGAGCATTTGAAGAGTTATTTTAACTTTTGTCCTTTTAAACAAAATGTTTTATGTGATAAATGCACAAATCTCTAATGTGACCATGACTGTAAAAATACACCCTTGATTCTGTGCCACCCTTGCAATCAAAATGGGTTCAGTACAATCAATCAACATGTTCCATTCATTGGTTTGGTCAAAGGCTGGACCACAGGTTGAGTAAACATCAAACTACCTTTTAGTAGCCTGTGTTTTGTTTGAAAGTTTATTTTTCTAGTGTTGCTGTTTTCCAAATGTTTATGTGCTCCATGTGTTTAGGTGTTTAATTCAACTGTGAGTTTATTTAATTCAACTGTGTACAGTGATTCCACACAAATAAAATACATATAATTAGCACCATTTGGTCATTCAGCTACTTACCTTGGAAAGATTGATGTTGGTATATTTCCTGCAGGTTAGTGCAGCCTGTCCAGTTTAAATCAGTAGTTCACAGGGGGGGGAGGCTCAGTTTTCTACTGAAATGAGTCATAAGATTCCTATAAGATTTCAAAGGAATTTCCTGGTATTCAACAGAATTCCCACTGGAATCCCCCCTCTCTTCCCACCCAGCCCTCTGTGGTGCCAGACCGTCATATAGTTGTTCCATAAATTTTAAATTTGAAACCATACCCATGTTTTTATAAGGACGTTTGGAGACATTCATGAAGAAATGTCTGATCTTCAAATAAGTTTGATCTTCTGCTCTACACCACCAAATCTGAGGACAGGTCTGGAGAACATTTCAGCCTTTATATTCACACTCAGAATATGTTCAGCGCTATGTGTGCAAAGCTCAAGGTCTTTCATTATGTCGTTTCAACAGGACTCCATTACTGACCTGACCATTAGGTGACACACTCTGACACAGTCAGCGCTGTATAGTGCATCTGAGGTGCAGTTCTGAATGCCTGTACTCATACAGTACTAGATGTTAGCGCTATCGTTATCGGCTAAAACAGAAGATGCACCGGCATGAATCACGCTTCCACACGTGGGTTTTACCCAACGTTGCCAAAAGGAAGTAAAGTAAAAGGCACGTGGAAAGATAATAAATGAAATGCCTGTAAATTACTGTTCAGTGTAGACACAGCAGGTGAAAACAAAAGATGTTTTATGTATATAAGACACACACACACACACACACACACACACACACACACTGACATAAGATCTGCAGACAATAGTTTCTCTCAAGGCACCAATCAGAGTAAATTCCAAGCAGTCAGGATGAAGGAACCAGAAATTATTTTCCATTGTATTGGTGACTGTATAACCTTTTTACTTCCTTCATTTGAACAGATCCAGAGGGAAGACATCAGATCTGTTGTCAATGTGAAAAATACTGCATTTCTCAAAAGGTAACTGGTGATTTAAGAGCTAAAGCCAGGAACCAGAGTTTGACATTTACTGTTAAATTTACTGCTCCAGCACCTCAGAATGACCATATGAGGAATTTCGGATACTGATGCTCGGGGAACTATATCAGCATTGATGGCATTACCATTCGTCGGCTTTAGACTCAAGACCTGGCACAAATCACAACTCGATGCTGACATCTTGTGGTAACAGCAATAGCAGATGCTAACTGGATCTCAAGTCAAGTATGTTTTTATTGTCATTTCAGCTACATGCCAGTACACAGTGAAACAAAAGCACATTCTTCCTGGACCATCGAGCGACACAAACCAACACAAAGTGGAGAGAGAACAATACAGAGTGCCATCTCTACACTGTGTGTCACTTTCTGCTGAAATTAGGTGTATTTAGAAGGAGCTGGGAAGGCTTTCTATTAGATTTGCATTGGTGAGGTCAATAACTGGTGCTGGATGATTAATTCTGGATCGCAAACACCATCCCAATACAAACATATCCCAAAGACATTGAATGGACCCCAAATATCACAGCTCCATGGCTCCAGATCCCAGTGGCAGGGGGCTTTATACCCTTTTAGTTCACATTTGGCAATGGGCAGTGTGACCTTAGGTCCATGTGCAGTTGCTCCAGAGCGTTCCTTTCTATAAGCAGAGCTTTTATGTGGGGATTATACACGCTGTGTGCAAGAGAATTCTTGTGTCAGCAGTGGATGCATAGTGAAGCAGCTAAGTTCACTAATTGTGAACATGCAGTTATTAAGCTTAGTTAGTCAAACCAATAACATTGATCATATTTAGTTTAAAAATGTCCATTTTGTGCCAGTTTTCAGAAATGCATTAATTAGGGAATGTTAAGGGGAGCCTTCTCAAAACATGCAATAAAATTAAGATCTGGGCACCACATAACTATAAGAAGAGCCCATATAAAGGGGTTGTAAGTGCTTGAAGATAAGCTAATAAAGTAAAGTGGGCCCTTGTAGTCATGCATGAACTCAGCACAGCACAGCACACAGCGTGAACACAGTGAAATTCTTCCTCTGCACTTAATTCGCCAAGTGAAGCAAGTGGGGGGGGGGGACACACACACCCATGGAGCAGTGTGTAGAGAAGGTACCTTACTCAAGGGTACCTCAGTGGGGAATAAACAGATGAATAAAAAGGGCACTGGTAACCTGTTCTATATTGTTAAAGCTTAAACTGTGTCTTTCCAGCAGTCAGCCTTCTGTCAGCTTCATCACATATTTTAATTCAGATATACCAGCTCTCTGTTGTCTGTTTATGTATAATGATTTTAAGGTGTTCATGGCACAATTTTAACCCTTAAAAACCACTAAACTGGTTTAGAATCAGTGTATGTGTGTGCCCAGTGTATAAATGTGCCTTCAAATTTTTTGTTCACTGCTTCCTCACCCCTTCCTCTCTGCTGTGTAGCCACTTGTCACTGGTCGCTTCAGAGTGGGAAGTGCAAGGGCATATTAAACAAAAGCTTATCACTGAATTTCATAAGACATCCACCAATAACAGAGCATTTCCCCAAAAATGATAACCATCATAAAAATATGCAGAAAACGCACTAGTGGCTTTGTTCCAGTCTATTTATGAAAATTGTCTAGTTCTATTAACCAATAACTACAGTCCTAAATTCTAAATATTTTCCAACTTGTTTATGACTTAAAACCTCTGTTTTGAAACTTTAACAATGTTTATATAGCATGTCATTTCATACAATATATTCTTATGAAGTGTTCAAAGAGGCACGAGGCGTGATTTGACTGGTTGGATTTTCTCTTGCCCATTTATTTTGTGCAGCGCACGTTACGTACAGCTTCAGATTGAGGGGAGGAACAGAAAGAAAGGACACGGGAAAAGAAAGTTCACATTTTCAGTAATACTGATACAGCAGACAGGCAAACACAGAGCTGTATCCAAACCACTTTCTCACAGAGGACAGGATTATTAGAACACCACACATTCACTACTGTACACAGAGGTTAGCTTCGGAACAACATGACATCCTTAAGATCGAAGATAGTTCGGTTCACAAGAGATGGGGAGGGTGAGGACGTACCATCCCGAAAGGAGGGGTCGTTCCGATAGTCAGTCTTTCAGTAATCAAAACTAGTCCTTTGAACTCCATGTGCATTCGCGAGTCTATAGCACTGAGGTGTGTAGATGGAGTGACGATGGGCTAAATATTTAGAAGCGAACTGGTGTATAGAGCCACAGTCTTTTTTCCCCCAGTGGTTTATCATGATAGAACTGAAAAGAGAAGACGGACAGCAATGGGCATGTAGGTCCAGTAAGTTAAAGCACATATCTACTGTTAACTGTATTTCTGTAGAGTAGTTCGAGTGCAAATATACAGAGAGAGAAAGGGCAGATAAGTTTTGTTGCTATTCAGCACAGAGTGGTTTCCTCTGGGCTATGTACCACTTACAGTCCTACACACTCCACACCAGGTTCCATCTCATGAGGTTTGAGCCCCACCAGTGAAGTCGACGACCTTCAAACCTGCTCTCAATGATATGTGACTTTAAATTAGAAGACACCTATGGCAAAAGAAGTAATGCAGTTCTAACGTATTTTCAGTCCATCACATTCCCTGACAAGAGACGAGGCAAAGCCTGCCAGCACAGGTTCATGAACTATGAAAAGAATTACAGTAATGTAGAGATGCACTCACATACACCTGCACACACACACACACACACACACACACAAACACACACGTGCGCGCGCCCACACACACACACACACACACACACACACACACACACAAAATAAAAACCTTCAGTGTAAACGCAGTCCAAATTCTGCACAGTAACCGGGCCAGTAGATCATTACCTTTTCACTGGAATGTATTTAACACTACCTATAATATGAACGTCTTTTTGAGACCCACAATGCCTATTACACCTCCTAATGGCACACTGCGACCTTTTTCTATTTAACAATCTGTCAAGCCAGTGAGAATTAGGGGTGTGAGAATAGTCTGCTACATCAATATCACGATTTCAAAGAGTCATGTTTACCTTGTCACTATATTGTAAGATATCACAGATCCTATCAGTCAGTATTATCCATTCTAAGAAATATTGCATAAATATTGAAGACAAACCTCTTGAAATTGAAATACTCAGCCTATCTAAATGTTTTCAGTCATTCAGATTATATGTCCATCTATGTCTATGTGGAACAGCATTTAAATACTTGAATTTTCGTTAACCAAACCCACAAAGTAGAACAAATCCATATTTACAAAGGCTGTATAACGTCATACTGTCCCGATCTGAAAAAGAACATCTCTTCTCTAAGCTAAGTTATTTTCAAAATTGGATCATTTATGGAGAAATTGTTAAAAAGATCAGAAAGATTATACATTTTATATATGGGGGGGGGGGGTAAAGCTATTTCGATAATCTGGATTTAATTCTAATAATAATAAAGTAACACTCACTGGCCCATTTTAATCCATTTGACAATTTTTTTGTGCATGATCTGGTTGATTGTGTACATTGTATTATTCTGTGCACATGTTAGCTTATATTGGCCTACGGAGTTTCACTTATTATTCAGTAGTTCTGATGATGTATATCTTAAGATTACAGTTTTGTAAACAAAATATCATTAAATACGCTGCACCTTCCATTCACACATACAGTACATCAGTACAGTAGTCAGTAGAAATGGGGAGAAAACAAGTATCTATCACAGATTCAGCAAAACGTTCTGCCAAAAATAGGGAGATGAGCAGATTTCTGAACACCAAAAAGCATGTAACGTGATAAGCGATATTTCTAGACGCAAGAAGGTTAAGCTTTTATTAGCACTGTGCTTTTGTCCCTTGTTAAATAAAGATCAAAGCTTTCACAATGACTTGCAGCTGTGGAAGAGTGTGGAAGTGCTCTTCGGGGATTGCTCTGTATTTTTTTGTCTCATGTTTTCTTTTTTACACATTTGATCTCTGCTCTCTAATCCTGGAGAGGCTCCCGCTGAGGCTCAGTAAGGCTACACTTCAGCTTCATCGTGAACCTGCATATAATCCCAAGACAGAGTGACAGCTTGAGATAAAGCCACTAACTGCAGTACGAAAGCCATTTCTTTTTTTGTTCACGCAGACAGCTGGATGCCTGCACCATGAAGGAACTGAACTGGTTACAAAATCGGAGGAGAACTACAGTTTACTTTCAATCCTTTAAAAAAGATATGTCAATGATATCTGTCTGTAATCATGCCTAAATCCACCCCTCCCCCTCCAAAAAAAAGCTCGGTGCTTTTTTGATAGCGGCTTGTTCAAAACAGCTGTTTTATCAGACACACTTATTCATCAGTTGCGGTAGTCTGACACTTAGCTATGCTGTACAGACGAAGACTGTAGTGTCTACAGGATATGGAGCAGGATCCGGGATGGGGAGGAAAGCAAGTACGAGTGTTCAGAGGATGGAGCTGGGCATCACATGCTGACTGGTCATGTCACTGTCGGCTGTAGGACGGGGCTTTCTAATGTTGCTTTTGGTTGGAAGTTTTAGTACAGGGGTTTCTGTCCTTGGCTTTCAAATTCCGACCAAGCATCATTTAGTTCCATAAAAATCATCTTGGCATATTGTTCATAGGGCTCTCCGGTGGCCTGGAGATGGGAAAAAGAGAGATAAAAATTTATAAAGCAGATGTATAAATAAACTTCTGTCCACTTTTTGCTGTAACAATAAATGCCTATATTAAACAGTAGGCTGTAATGTACAATACAGTGCAGGTGAATTCAGTTTATATTTCAGTACATTATATTCATTATTTTGCATCTGTGTACAACCACTGTTTACTTACTTAATAATAATGTATATTATTATACATATTATATATATTTAATCATTTTAGGCAGTAATCTCCCAATTTTACGTGGAAATCCCCACAATAATGCGGAAACTGCAAATATCCTCCACCTTTTTTTGCTTCTTTGTGGCAATAAATATATTTTTTCTGGATGTTTTCCCATAAGGGAACCCGTTCACCTTGCCGCCATGTCCCAATACTTTTGTCCCGCGACAATCCAAGTTGCATATCTCAATGTGGAATTTAAATTTGAATACGGGTTTACCTTTACATTAAGGTGAGCATTAATGCATTAAACTGAGTTTAAAATGACATGAAGGTGTTCTGGGAACATATTTGGAGTTTACACTATAAAAATAGGCATTTTAAGCATTTTTTTTAACCAAAACACAACTATACGCAGGTGCTCTTGGAACGTAACCCCCGTGAAAAGCGAGGGATTATTGTAATTAAATGTATACACTCACGGTTGTGCCATATAATGAGATATTGGCATTGGTGCTATGGTGGCAGCTCACCAATACTAATGAGGACATTGCAACTGTCAAAGTGTTGAAGCATGTGAAGTATACAAAGAGCCCCACTCACCTTGTCTGGGTGAACAACCAGTACAGCCTTCCGGTAGACTTTCTTCACCTGTTCAGGAGTGACCAGGTCAGCCATGCCTACTGGCTTCCAGCGGGTTTCTCCCTCCCACAGCACCGTGTGCATGGTGGAGAGGAGCGCACGGATATTCCGTTCCTTCCCCTCAATCCAGTCCAGGATCTTTAACACACACAAGATGGCAGTGTAACCATGGACATACTGAAACTCTGCTTACTTACTTAACACCTGGGTTTTGGGTTCAGACTGTGGTCAGCAATTATATCTAATCTTGGTACTAAGTACATTCAGTCTTGGATTAAAATCCTACACAAGTATTAAGGATTAAAATTATTTGTTGTCAAGGAATGCATTTCATCTTGATGTGAAGTATAAGCCTTCACAGTAATACCTGACTCAATTATGCTTTATGTTTGTTTGGTTTTGTTTTCACCTTGAGTTTCTCTGGATCCATCTCTTTTGCCATCTCTTCTTTCCTCATCTCCGCTATAGTCTTTGGGCCTTTCTTTTCCTTACTGCCTGCGAAGCCTTGGCCAGAGAGCAGGTCATCAAAGTTAGCATCTGTGGCCTTCGGCTTGGCTCCTGGAAGAAAACGGAACCACATATCACCTGCTTCATGACAGCAGAGTGTTACGCTCTGTGCTATGCAGCAAAGATTTCACTTAATTAAATGATTCAGTTTAAAGCTCTCTCTCCTAGTGATTTTTTATAAAGAAACTTTACTGGAGAAGGTAAAAACATTATTTATGTCTAAAGTATGTAAATGAAAAGGGTTTTTTTAACATAGTTAACAGGTTTATCTGTCCTCTGCTACTTACCCATGTTAGGTTGTGCTTTGCTGGCTGTGCTCCCTGGTGAAGCTCCACCCATGCTGGAGAAGTTGACATTGTAGTTTGGTCTGTTCTGTGGGGAGCTGTGGGGCATAGAGGGTCCTGGAGCTTTGGGCTGGGCCTGAGGCTGCCACCCGCTACCCCCTCCTGGCTGCCATGAGGGGAAGCCAGTGCTGGGCTGCCAGGCACCACTAGTGGTGGTGTGCTGGGGGGAAGGAGCAGGCCTCTGGGGCGAGCCCATGGGTGGGAAGCCACCGCCTGTGCCTGTGGGAGTGGTGGGCTTACTGGAGAATCCTGAGCCACCTGCGCAAATTTGAAATGGGGAGATACACAGATTTTCAGGATTTTTCAGGACAGCAAAGCAACCTCGTTTTATATGCACATACACCATGGTCTGAAGCCCCCCAAAATGATCCCAAGCCACCCTAAATATATATTAATAATTATACTATTTTTAAATTATATATCCAAACATTTCATACAAGATATAAATTATATCAATCAATAATAAGTCTAGATATCATAATTTAATTAAAATGATGTACTGGCTGTTGAAGCTGCTGTAGGTAGCAGGCGGGC
The DNA here is from genome assembly GCA_037974465.1 of Brachypetersius altus. NCBI lineage: Eukaryota > Metazoa > Chordata > Actinopteri > Characiformes > Alestidae > Brachypetersius > Brachypetersius altus. The sequence continues at coordinate 10,660,056 of JBBPDB010000108.1, forward strand.
ATTAGGACCCAGGCGAAGCTACACGTAGGCAGTAGCAACCGGAGCCCGTTTAGTAATATTTCTCTGGTAAAGACATTTGTACTCAGTTCAACGGAACAATACTATGAGTGTCCATAACTGTTCACTGCTTAACTTTACTTGTTTCCTTAAGGGAAAGGAAAGGTTTGGTGAGACGTTTTCAGCCCTCTATACACACTAATTCCTTCCTACAACCCTGGGGGCCCCTTGTCTTTCTGCCCTTGTGATGTCCCTGACATACACATATATTGTAAGTCAAATTGTGCAATGACCAAAAAATCAACACTTTTATGTGTAGACCCTCTATGCCTTGTTGCAGCTTCTCTGAAGCGGCTTCATGTGAAGACACTCCACAAATACTAAGATTTGTTTTGCTGCTGAAAACTATGCCAATGTACAATGTATGTATCTCAGAAACAAATGTAAGCATAAGAATTAAAAAAAAGAATAACATTACAGAAATTCTTCTGACTGTCACTCTATGTTACAACTTGTTTTACCTCCAATACTGGCTCCTAGGTTGCCGAGGTCAGCAAAGGGGTCCAAGGTGTTTGGTTTGGACTGGTGGGTAGGAGTACTGTGAACAGAGCCAGTAGGACTTGTACCTGCTGACTTACTGCCCATGTTGAAACCTCCACCTGCAGACATAAAGAAACACTGTATGGCCATTCTCAGTGCAACAGATCGGTTTTCTGTTCAACTGCCTTTCAATCACACACATTACAAATAATATCACCCATCTTTTCAATTTCATCTGACTGCAGCATGCTTTAATCATGTAACCCCTACAAGAGCCTGTATGTGTAATAATGTCAAGCCAAGAGATATGTTTACATTTTTTTGCACTGGAGCTTCAAGGCTTCAAAGAAATGGGTGACACAGACTTAAATAACTTAGCTACTTTAACCTCACAGCTGCTGTATCTTAGAGAAACCTTCAGACACAACATATTTTGGCTGGTCGTCTACATGCGGCGTAAGGGGAAACTGTAAGTCACTAAACACTAATGGGGTGTGTGTGTGTGTGTGTGTGTGTGTATACATGTCAATACATAAATAAGCCTTGGAGAATTCAGGAAAACTAGAAGATAGACTAAAAACAGTACTTTCAATTCAAAATTTAAATGTGTAAGTCTCACACAAATGAAAAATATTTTAATACAATTGCTGTCCGTCACTGTAGTGAAGAAGTAACATGTGGAACTAGTTGACACATTAGAATGAAGTAACCATCAAATAACCTTTTCTTCAGGTTTTGATTATGACACCTTTAGGCAAATCTTGGTGTAATTCATGAGGCTGTCAGCAGGTGTCCCACTTTGCATTTGGTGTCCTGTTTCACTTGCCTGGAGGAGCTGGCCTGTTCCAGTCCCATCCACCCATAGTGTTTTGCTGCTGGATGTTTACTGTGGGAGTAGTTGGAGGCCCAGGGGAGCTGCGGCCTGGGTGGGGGATTAGCACAGGTTAACACTGGCTGTACTCGTTTAGCTCATTCAGCCATGTCGAGCGGGTGCCAAGCTGTCAGCCTGGCTCATGATATCATTTTAGACTGTGAACACAAAGTGCTCTCTGGCAGGTTGCTGGGAAAAAAATCTCTTTGCGGTTAAAATGCTCACCATTATGTCTAATGTTCGAGCTTGACTAAGCTCTGCAAAATGTAATACAAAACCTTTTAAGAAATAAGAAGCTAAATAGTCCTTTAGCATTTCAGGAGACCATTTTGTGAACACAGTACAGTGTTTTCATACAACAGACAAGAAATTCCCTTTCACACATCACCAGATCTTTTCATGCATTCTTCAGCAAAAGGGCACAATGGGCTCGCACACATTAACATTTATCAGCAACATCAACTATATGCTTTCAAACCTCGGTTACAAAGGCACCACCGCCCAGGACAAGCTGAAGCCTCGAAACACTTTTACTTTGTAAGTAGGAAACCAAAGCGAAAAAGCAAGTTGCACAATTACGGCTGCACGATTAGAGGTGTATCACAGTCTGTAGCCTTTATCACAAAATAACTTGGTGGCTGTCATAGAAACTAGCTGCCCACACAAACACCCTGCAGACACTGCAAGAGCAGCAGGCGTAGGTGCATGCCTTACCCATGCCCATGTTCTGCATAGTAGGAGATGGAGATCGTGCGGCATGCAGGAAGGGGTCCGGCTGCCCCATATTACCTGGACCCAGAAATGCCCCCATGAAGTCTTGAGGCTTAGGGGCAGGAGCACCCGCCATCGTTGACCCGAATGGGTCGAAAGCTGAAAATAAAGATCGAAATTACATTTAGTTAGGGTTTCTGAAACAGCGCTGCTGGCTTTTAGTTTCTAGAATCACAATTTTATAAATGAATGGCTTATAAGGCCAAAATGTACTGCATGTAAACACAAACATTTCAAGCTGTACAAAGTTAGTTTTATAGACTGTTACATTCTAAAATGTCTCTCCTGAAATGTGTCTCACTCACTAAACCCTAGCAATAAACGGGTCCATTGAACCAGGTGTATTTAAGCAGAGAAATCACCAAACTGTGCGGGTCAGCAGCCCTCCAGGACCATCAGAGCACCCCTGCTAAAGAGGAATCAATCCACACATTGACTGGACAAGAGCTTTGATGACTGTTGTTGTTATTTACTATTGATGTTTACTGTTATTAGCCTAATAATTGATTTGTACTCTCTCTGCTGCTTGAGTATTGACATGTATAAACATCTTAAGGCCAGGACTTCCTCTTAGAAATATCAGGGGATACCCCAGTGACCTGAACGATCAGTTGTCTTAGATCAGAGGTCCCCAACCACCGGGCTGGGGAGACATTTGGTACCGGGCCGCACAGAAATACAGAATAAAAATACAGAACAAAAGCACTTTGTTTTTAGTTGCATCTATTCCAGTCAGTGAAAATATTGTTTTACATGAAACTGGTCCGTGGTGCAAAAAAGGTTGGGGGCTGCTGTCTTAGATAATTAAGACCAACACAAAGATGAACTAAACCACAGTGCAGCCACATCCATTCTGATGTCAACAAAGCCTCCTCTCCTGTCTGCAAGTCATGCAGTAAATGAGGAATCATTTGCCTACATATGTGCTGTTTCGCGGCGTCTGGGCATTCACATTCTCTGTCTGCAGGAATGCAGCTGTATACATGCTGTGTGCTTGCAATCCATTAGCCAGGCTTTGTCGTTATTGTGCCTGCTTGAGGTATGTGGACACTTGAGGTACGTTTCCATTCTCAGAGTTTTTGTTACATGTGACAGATGGAGACACTTACTGTTTGCAGTTCGGGGTGAAGGGCAGGGTGATGTAGAGGGGGCAGATCTCCGAGGAGTGGACTGGGCAGATCCGGGGCCACTTCCAGTCTGTGGAGGTGGAGCTCCAAAGAGATCTCCCAGCAGGTCAGTGGTGGTGTTAGTGGTGGGAACCTGTGGTGAAGCAGGTGCAGGTTGAACATCACCTCCATCCAGACCCAGCAGGTCCACATCCTCAGCGGGCGGTGGTGCAGGAGCAGCTTGAGCCTCCACTCTCTTCGCCCCTTTGGCTTTCTCACTGCTGGCATTGCTCTGCTGGCTGGAGAGGGACAGCATCTCATCATCCGAGGGCTCACTCTCTTCGTTCGGCCCCAGACGGCCCCCTTGCCCCACATGTGCCTGGGAAGGATCTAAACAATGCATCGGGGAAAATGTTTGAGTTTAGCGAGACTTAAGTAGATAGATTAACTATTCAAACATGGCCAACAATGAATAATAGCAATAAGCAGAGTCACAGTTAGCATCACTGTATAATGCTAATGTGTGTCTATATATAATTCATTAGTATAATATACTAAAGCTGTCCTTTAAAGCTTCTAGGAATTCTGTTTGGAATGGGTAAGAAATAAAGGCAGGCGATATAGCAAAATATATCACAATATTCAAATTTACTGAACAAAAATGTTCAAAAATCAGTCAGTTGTATTGTTGTATTGACAATATTCATATTTGCACAGAAAAGCACATGGTTTAATGTAGCATAATTTATCACAACAATGATATCATCAACCCTACTAATAAGATTTAAGTGAAGGGAAAAGATTCAAACACAGGGACCTTTTTGCATCCAATGTGTAAATTTCAGCTTTGTTTTAACACCCTTAAATAAAACTGGTTACAGGTACATCTACCTTTGAAAACTACATTATAAAATCTTATATACCTATACAGTTCATTTGATTCACTAAGGGTTCACTACCCACTATCTACCCAACTACTATCTGGGAAGAGATTTCTTCTAAGCTCCTACACTAAATCTTACCTTCCAGGTCCAAACCCTCCATTTCATCTTTTGGTGAGAACAAAAATGGGATATAGCAGATGGTCACAGCTTATCAGGAGACATAGAGGTTCAAAAGTTCCCTACAGGAAGATCTGTGTGATCTTTTGTGTCTGTGTTTGTATTTGAGTGCAGGTTGCTTTCAGTCAGTCATGGCTAGAAAAGGCTTAGAAACTGCAGGTGTGCATCTGTGAGTGTCACCTGCAATGGCAAGTGCGTCCTTGTGTTCCTGGTGCCCGGAGAAGAGTACGTTTGGGCTCAGGTCTTTGGTGGGGAACTGCTCCCATGGTGGGGTCAGATCCTTCTGCTTCTCTGTGTTCTCCACCTCGATATCCACCATCACATGGAACAGCTGAGGATACTTCTCTGGAGAATCACACGCATCCAGCTCTGACCTGCACACACACACACATACATGAGCTATCACCCAACATACACTATATGGAGAAAAGTATAGGGACACACATTTGTCCAACAGGGACTTCAATTACATTGCATTCAACTACATAGACTTTAATATGGAGTTGGTCCCCCTTTGCAGCTATAACAGTGTCCACTCTTCTTGGAAGACTTTTCACAAGAGTGTGAAGAGTTTAGTGGGAATTTGTGTCCATTCATTCTGCAAACATTTATGACTTCAGACACCGATGTTGGACGCGAAGCCCTGGCTCACAATTTCCGTTCCAATTGGGGTTCCTGATTTTTAGGCTGGTAAATTCTTATACCCATCTCTGACTTTAGACCTGCATGGTACTTACTTCATAAATTTTAAGACTGTTGTGCCAGGGGCAATGAAGCCTGTATGGAACTGAATCTGGAATATCTGTGTGTTTGTCACCTGGAGACAAGGACAGAAAAGTGCAGTATTAGCAGTATAAACATCTGACTAAGACAAACATTTGAGATTGAACTAGTTGAAGAAAAAAATGATGTTTTCCTTGATGATCAGACCCCTACCTTGGCCTGTAGTGCATGGGATCTCATGTGATAGACAGAAATCACTACATCTCCTTGGACACTCACTCCCAGAGAAAAGAGCACCTTCCCCTCTTGCACCCTGTACTCCCTATGGGGCAACAGAGGTAGAGGAGTATTTAAAGGTGATTTTTAATGTTGTTGACATGTATATCTATATATATGCAATGTCAATTTTAATGAAGTTGGCATGTTTGCGGCATTCCCAACATACACTGTTACAAGTGCCCAAAAGCTTAAAGACCCCTGTACATCCAACATTTCTTCAGAAATTAAGGGGATTAACATTCATGAGCTACAGCAGGAGCCGCTACTCTTCTGGAAAGCCTTTACACTAAATGTTGGATTGCATTCAGCCACATAAACATTAGTGATGTCAGATACTGATGTTCATGATTAGCTCTGGATTGCAAAAGGTATTGGATGGAGCCCCATCACTCAAAAAATTGAGTTCTTCTGCTCCACAGCCCGAGACTAGAAGGCTTTGTATCCCTCTATTTGATGCTTGGCACTGGACATGTTTTCCTTAAGCTCAAGTGCAGCTACTCCACAGCCTTCCATTCTATTGCCAGTGCTTTCAATAGAGAGTATGCACACTGTGTGGGTGCAACAGAACACCTTTGTCAATAATGAATGCAGCTAAATTAGAAGGGCGCGTGGCAGGAGTGCAAAAAGTACAGTATGGGCAAATGTAAAATGTGCTTAAGTGAAGGACAAAAAGCAAATATTTAAAGACACATTTTTCTTTATTGATGATGGGTGATGCAGTGGTGTCTGGTGGTCTATAGTGATGCTAACAAAATATTCTTATTATTGTTATTCTTCTTCTTATTATTACTGTTATAAGCTTAAACATGCATCAGTTACTCTCCCTTATTGCCCCGTTATAAGTATAGAACGACTCCCCCCCCCCCCCCCCTTGCAATATAGTAATATATATAGCAATTGTCACAAAGAAAGATATAACTATAGTCAAGAAATCCATTCATAAGTCTAGCAGCATTGACATTAGTTAGATGAGACACATGGTTAGCTGTGCACAAACGGCCTACCTCATCCTCTCGTAGTCCTGTGCCGTGGAGAAGATTTTGGTCTCGCCAATTAGGACGTCACAAAACGGCCGACAGCCACTGCGCTGTTTGTTGAAGCATGGGATAGGGCTAATGGTGACAGCTTTGATGACCAGGGGTTTGCTGTGGGGCACTGTGGGTTTCTCCGACACCATGCTGCACACATAGCCTACATACCTGACCCCCCCACCACACACACACACACACACACACACACACACACATAAAGGGATCTCAGCCTGCCAGCATTTTTAATATGACATCAATCACACAAAGTAGAGGGTAAACATCAACTGACATTAATTGAGTTGTTATCTTAAACATATATGTGTAGAAAACAAAGGCACTCATTGGCTAGTAAGGAATTTCAATGAAGAAAGGTCCTGTGAAACGTCAGCTGGTAACTGGATTGAAGTGTTTATTATTGGCAGATCTACTGAGCCCAGTGACAGGCAAAGAAACTGACATCTGACTAAGAAAAGGGCATCTTTTTTCACAAATTTGGCATCCATTCCCTCATCCTCACATCTTATCCTTGCATCACTTCTCTGTGTCCTGAGTAGATCGGCTAGGATGTAAGGAAATTATGTAAGGAAAGGAAATAACGACACGCAGCAAAAGATTGATATCCAGCATTAGAATGTAACAACAATATCTTAGGCTAGGTAAAATTAAAGCCACTGTATTGAATCCACTATCCACCAGTGGTTTATAATGCAAGATTCAAGATGTGAGATTTTTTTGTCAGAGCAGATTCAGAGCACCGTGAAATTCCTCATCTGCATTCCTTTCACTCCCAGCAATAAAAACATATACAGTCATATAAATCCACAAAGAAGTTCACATGAAAGTACTCATAAAAGTCCTTTACAGTTATTTGTACCTTCTGTGTGAAGGCCAAAGGCCAGAGCCTGGTCTCTTGGCGCTGAGCAGCTGCATGGCAGGCACGGGGTTGGCGAAGAGGTGGCAGAAGCAGAACATGGCACACACCAGCACACCTGATGGACCTCTGCCATCCTGAGAAACACGAAAAGCAAAGCTAATGAGGGGATACAATGCATCTTCTAACAAATGAAAATTCACACTTACACAGTTTTAAAAATGTATGATTATCCTTAGTTCTCTTATTTAAAGTAAAGTTCTAGCTTTAAGTAGCTTAGGTCTCAGTCCAAAAAGGTTTCTTTCAATTTTTTGAGGTTATATTATAACCCTGGATTCTAACAGAATAGGAAATCAGATTTGACATCAGACACTCAATATTAGATCCAGTGGACAAGAGGCTACACATGGTAAAAATGGGGGTCGTGAATTTTAGACTGATAAATATTGCTACATTGGAGCAGGAGTTTTGAAAAGAAAAACTCTCATCAGGAGATTGTAGGTTCAATTCCCAGTGGTGCTACAGCCATCTGTCACTGGGATTTCAAAAGAGCACAGTTGGCTTTACTTTCTATGGGTGCTCTCCCACTCCCGCCTCAGTCAGCATTATGCTGGCAAGTGCAGACACCTGTTAACTGACATACAGAACTGGCAGTTTGCAAATTTACATCAGTAGTAGGTTGAAAACATGTTTCAGATTTAAAACATGTTTTAGGTTGATAACGGGTCGCTTTGCAAGGAAACACATGCTAGCCTTCATCCTCAAAGTGTTATGTTTCCCGAGTTTTGTTTGATTTGGACATAGTAGCAAGAGGGAGGAACTGAGAATGACACATTGCGGAAAAAACACAGGAACAATCTACATTAGAATTATTTACAGATTTGAGTGGATCTGTGGACAGATCTGAGTGGATGAGTGCATACTAAAACATATTTTTTATGTTTATTTTATATTCTACATTGATATCAAATGGAAACTGCTTGAGCCCTCTGCATTTAACCCATGCATTTGAGTGAGGCAGTGAGCTGTCAACAATGGCACCTGGAGAGCAGTGTGAGACGGTACCTTGCTCAATAGTACCTCAGTGGTGGGCTTCGAACCCAGAAGCTTCTGACAGCAGGGGAATCTCCCTAACCACCAGACCACCTTAACGCCATTTTTCTTTTTAAAGACACCACAAATGGAAAACAGAGGCGAATTGTGTGTGCTTTCTTACCGAGCATGTGATCACACACACGTTCTTGGGATTCTGTTTGAGCCAGTTGTGCATGTTCTTACACACAGCAAACAAGTTGTGAAGGCTGGGGGCTTGTCTGGATGGCCAGTTGCATTCAGAAACCTTAATCAGGAGGGAAAGAAAGGGATATTTCAAAACAGTTAAGGTTACGGGAGCTAATAATGGTAAAAATGGTTTAATAATCTACAAATTCTAGAAAAAGTCACAACAGCAATCGTTGTACCACTGTAGCTCCGGAGACCTAACATCACCTAAGATATGCTGCAAAGATGAGTTGTGAGGAGCGTAAGTGTCTTTTATTGCTGTAATAACATTAAATGCGCCATGTGAATCAGAGACTAGGGAGCCATTATAGAGTTCATATATTGAGTTATTTCATCACAGTGCTATTCCTGTTTGGCTTTTAACTACAGGAGTCTTTAAGAGCCTTAACCACCAATAAGCAGGTCCCAACTGTGAAAAGCACTGTAATGCTACTGATCCAGTAAAAAATGTAACTTCATTTTTGTTCAAAGATAAAAAGAAATTGCTTTTCCAGAGGTGAGAAAAGGGAAGTATTTGGAGTAATAGAAGAAAGTTGGATAAACGGTTATAAGAACTGTTTTAAGACGTTCACTTCCAATTGTCTCATCTATTTTGTTAGACTGCACCAGCTGTAGTTTTTGAACTGTTTCCAGAGCTGTTTAAAGAAACTGTTAAGTAAGTGAATCTCTTTACATATACAGAAAAACCTTGAAATTATTGTCTGAGGTAACTGACAATGCAATGTGGTGTGGCACATTATGTGTTAAAACACAGAACTTTTATCATATTTTTTACTTTTCTAGAGGCTGCCCACCCTGTTAGAGAACTTGGCTCCACGGTAGTTCCTCTGGGAGAGGTTGAAAACAGTGTAATGGTCGGCATGACGCGAGTCCAGGAAGGAGCGGATGTCCTCCACATGATTCCTATAGCCCAGCTCCACTGCTTCAGCAGGATATGACATCACTGAGTGGGAAACAGGACAGAATAACACAACAAGCCCACTCTCGCTTTCACTTCATTTCCAAGTCACAACAATATTTTTTTATAGTGTTACCCTACATAATAGTTACTCACACTACTTCACATAATGTGATTAATGGCAATTTAATTGTTTTTCAGAGACCATTTACAATTTGTGGAGGTTCTTTAAACTTTTCCTCAAATAGTATATTGAAAGACTCTTTAGGAAACTAACACCTCAGTATAGTGACATATTTTTGGAGTAGTGTAGCAACATCACTGGTTAAACTAAGACAGGGTTATTCACAGCCCCTGAGAACGTGTACAGAGTTTAACCACAATCACTCAGAAAGTGAGTGACCAGGACGCCCTCTGACCCGCTCAAGGACAGTGTTTGCTGTAATAACACTTCAACACTCCATAACTAAGAGGAGAAAAAACACAGACAGATAGTGTTTGTGGACCCACAAGTCTGAAATACTTGTATAAATAGAGGTTTGTTTACTCACCTATGATACGAGAGGTGATGTAGGCAATGTCCAGTTCACCTTTTGTATAGCTGAAAGAAGAAAGCACACAGAAACCCATTTAGACTGCAAAACTGTTATTCTCTCATGTTAACCACTGTAGTACAGTACAAGCACTGGAAATGCACAGCATTTAACTGATTTAATTCAATTTGATTCCCATATGAATATATTTTATCACAAATACAATTTTACCATTTGTTCACTCTAATTGACCTATAGTTGCAAGTGAACCGTTTTGAACTACCTAAATGTCTATATTGATTTATAATAAAATGTGATTCATAGACAAACACAATCTAATGAAACCAATAACACAGAAAAAGTTTTCAAATCTTTTATTAAGCATACTGAGTAAACCCAGAGTGCAGGCTAGAAATAGTAAGATAACCACTCGAATTCTCCCAGAGCTAATTGGTAAAAGGTGTTTCAATTAAGCAAATGAGATTGGAAGTGTGGGTTTCACAGGGGCTTTGAATGTTAAATAAAGACATACAAATCCTGCTGTCCCTATGAGTGGGCATCCTGTTAAGATCACTGCAGGAGCACAGACGGCAATCCTGAAAGAGGTGAGAACAGCAAAATACCTACAGAAGACCCGACAAACTGCACTTTTGTGAGTCCACTATTAGAAAAACACTGTATAAGAATTATGTTTATAGAGGGACACTATGCTACCTTTTTTAACAAATGTGCAATGCTCTGTTTGGAGGGAAAATGCACTGCATACTAACACTGTGGGCATTTACTTAGTGAGCTCAATAAAAGACAGGAAACTATTTGTGTGTTGTTAGTTTAGTTACATTGTTATTGTAATCAGAATCAGAATTCTTTTCTCTTTTCACTTCTTTCTCTGCATTTAATCCATTCATTTGGCAAATGGCTTAAATGCAGAGAAAGAATTTTACATTGGGGTGTGTTTTACGCATGACTGTAAGGGTTAATGAGTATTAAATTAAAATTTTTATATTCCATTTAGTTTGAAGTTGTAACAAAAGCACTGTTAGTCCATATACATCAAGTTACACAAGCGGGGAATTATATAAAAAAAATCACAAGCAACCCAACCTGCCATTGAGCAATAATAATGCAATCCAAGCCTATGAACTAGTTTCTAAAAATAACTTGAAGCAATTATGTCAAAATACTATACATGCTTGTGCCAGATGATAGCCTAGTCCAGAGTACAAAACCAAAATTAGGTTATTCTTAGACAACAGAAAGTGTACCTGTTGAGCACATATCAGTAAAAAAAACAGGCATTCGTCCTTGACCTTACCAAAATGAATTTACTACAGCAGAGCAGTCTTAATTTATTAATTTATCTAAAATGTTGATAAGTATAGTTATTAGAATGAATGTTCATGTCTGTAAATTTACAGTTTATCATATGTATGTCTGTATGGAAGAAACTACCTTACCAAGGCAATGCAATGCTCTATTGTGCAACAGGTAAGTCACCTGAGTAAGCTGTTGAAATCTTCAATCCTTCTAATGAGATAATGCAGTAATGTCAACAGTCTGCTATTCTAGGCCTCCATGAGACATGAACAGTGAATCCCAGTATATGCATTCACACACATACATTATATTGATGTGTTTTTGAGGACATTACATTGACTTGTGCTATGCTGAGCAACCCTACTCCTACACCTAACCTTAACCCCAACCTCCGCCTCAATAAGCAAGAGTAATGCTCTTTTCTGCACCCTTACAGAAAAGCTGGATTTGTCAGTGACTGTGAAGACCAGCGAAACTACAGGATCCCTGTGCTCCTATCATTATACAAACAGACAGCACAAAGAGATAAATACAAGGCCAAACACACACACAAACTGAGAATTAGAAGCCAAAGAGAAAGAAACACAAAGAGGAGAAGTACACAGTCATGAAGCTACACAGCAAAGCTTCTAAGAATGTCATCACAGAACAAGGTTTTCCACTTTCTTTCTCTTTTTCATAAGCATGCTGTATTTATAATAAAATGAGTCCTAGCCCTGTCTGGTGTCACACAGGGTCAGCTGGCCAGCAGGCCTCATTACATAACAGCGCTGAGAATTCAACGCATGCCAGGAACTGAAAAAGACTACACAGCTACAGGAATAACAGCACCAGTATACTGCATTCCAAATCCTAAACTTGTTTAAAACCATTAGCTGGAAAAGTATCGAAATTCAGTACAGCATTGAACTTGTCTGATGATTCCAATACAGTGATCAGTTGTAAAATTAAAACCACCTGCTTATGCAGGCCCTCTTGGTGCCACCAAAACAGTTCAAACCCATCCAAGCATAGATTCCACAAGACCTCTAAAGCTGTGCTGTGGTATCTGGCATGAAGAAGGTAGCAGTCCTGTAAGTTGTGGAGCCTCAATTGATCAGTCAAGTTTGTCCAGCACACGAATCAGATGCTTGATCAGATTAAGATTTTTTTGGCCAAGTCAACATTTAATTTAATCTATAAATTCTTATAGTCACATGTGAACACATCACAGCACAATGTGAACACTGTGAAATTCTTTCTCTGCATTTTAACCCATTCACCAAGTGAAGCAGTGGGCTGCAGCCAACAAGGGGTGCCCGGGGAGCAGTGTGTGGCGATGGTACCTTGCTCAAGGGTACATCGGCGGTGACACTAGCAGTTGGGATTCAAAGCCCCAACCTTCTGACTGCAGGGCCAACACCCTAACCACTAGGCCATCCAGCTGCATCTTGACATCTTTGCCATGTTTCTCTCACCATTTTTAATGAGGGTGTATTATCCTGAAAGACGCCACTGTCATTAGGGAATGCTGTTGTCATGAAGGGTGTTGCAATGTTTATGTTGGTAGTATGTGTATGGGGTGGAGGTAGCTCAATCAGTAGGACACTTGTCTCCGGACCAAGAGGTCATGGGTTTGAATCCTACCTTGAGCGTACCACCAATGGGTCCCTGAGCAAGACCCTTAACCCCAAGTTGCTCCAGGGCGACTGACCCCTGTAGTTAGATAATGGAAGTTGCTTTGGATAAAAGTGTCTGATAAATGTAAATGTAAAATGTGTCAAAGTAATGTCTACATGAATGCCAAACAGATCATTGCCTGGAGCATCACACTGCCTCATAGGCCTGCCTTCTATCCAAAGTGCATCCTGGTGCCATCTCTTCCTTTGTTAATCTTTTAGTGTGCATTGTCATATTCACATTCTAACTAACTAATGCAGGTTAATGGAAATTCAAAATAACGCCAGTTTTTTATACTTGACCGCTCACACTAAACTCAGGCTGAATCCAAACAGCTAAACAACTGAATGACATGAAACACTGCCACACAAGCAGAAAAACTTTGTATATTTGTATACAGCTCGGTGTCTCGGATCCGGGGGTGGGTGGGGTGGGGGGTATAGCGGGTGTTGTGGGATGCGTATACAGCTCTATGTAACGCATGTTGTCCCTGGTGGGTGTTCAGAGCTATACACTTTTTGTGTCACGAGAATGATTTTGGAAAGTGCAGGAGACATGAAGCTGCTGTAATGGTTCCGGCACCCATGTCTGACACTTTTTTCCACCACAGCCCTATGAACATATTTACCAATTTGTGCTACAGTAGCTCTTCTGTGGGATCAGGGGCACTAGTCTTTCTCCCCATCACTGTATGTGGATCACTTAGCCTTGGGTACCCACAACTCAGTCATCAGTGTAAAAGTTGTTCTTCCTTGGACCACTTTTGGTGGGTGCTAACTCCAACGACTGACTGTTCACTTGCTGCCTTATATACACAAACCACTGATTAATGACTGAACTTTAAACTAAAGTAAGAATCAGTCTATTACTCAGCAGAATCAAAAATACTGAGGAGTAAAAGGGAAGTAGATTATACGGATTGTAGTACAGTGGCTAGCTGTGGAGTGGTAACTAAACAGTCAAATAAGATAAACATGCCTGAAGAGTTAAGTTTGGAGAGCAGCCAGACTTTGCCTTTCCAGATGTTTTCTGTATTTAAAACCAAATTACAAACTTGTGACAGTGTGGGTTAGACAGAGCATTTCTGTTATGCTAACCATCAATTACATTTTAGAAGACTTCTGTAGAAAACTCCAGAAGCTAGAGACAGAGATCCTGTCTGTACAGGAGTATGATTTCAATGTGGAGTATGCTGTCGCTTTGTCAGTGTGTGTGTGTGTGTGTGTGTGTGGTGGTGGTGGGGGGGGCGGGGGGGGCGGTATGTCTAACAGAGCTTTCTGTCTGGTTTGGGTCAAGGCCACAGCAGCAATCAGCGCTCACTCTGCCACCGCCTTCTTTTCCTGCCTTTTTTTCTCCATTATCGCTTTTTATCACTTCAACCTCGATCTTTCTTCTTTTCTAATCAGGCCTTTTCTGTTTCACTTCTATTTCTCTTGTACTTATGCACGGTTAGTTTGTTCCGTCCTGGTCGGTCAAATGGGACACAACCCTGTTAAATTCAGCAACAAATGATGCATAAGAATGCATAAAATGGAGAGAATTGTCACGGTCTGGACTGGCGTAAGCCGAGCTTTATGTTTATTTCTTATGTATTCGGGTTTTCTGTTTGTACGTATTCCAGAGTTAGGCTGAGGAACTTTAGTTATGGTTATGGCTTATGTGTTTCATTGATTCTGTTTGAGTCCTTGATGCCCCTGTT
>JBBPDB010000108.1:10674792-10685867 GCA_037974465.1 Brachypetersius altus
TTGTTCAGCGTCCTTGAGCTTGGGAAAGGCGCTATACAAATTAAACATTATTATTATTATTATTATTATTATTATTATTATTATGTTTAATAATAAATACTTATCCAGGAAATAAAGTCATAAATCTGGATTTTATGAAGTGAACAATAAAAATAATAAAAAAAAAAAAAGTACCTGTGTTCCCGGCAAATTTCTGAAAAGTCAGTGTACTCCCACACATGTAATTAGGGATAATTTAGTCATTGTAGTGTGAAACCAACCAAATCAAATAGACAATGTCACAAACTCTGATGTGGACTTTAGCAAATAAACCAAGGATTAAAACAGCCTAAGCGTTATTTTGGGCAAAAATACATTCAAACACAAACTACAAACTGCATATATTCGTCCATTGTCACCACTTGGTTTACATATTGCATATCATACACAGAATTTGGATTAGTATTGCTGTGCCAAGTCTCACCAACGCTACTGCATCCACTTCTGTACTGATCTCATTTCTTTTTTAGAATGTACACATTGTCTCTTGAACCCATACAGGCATGCCTGGTGCTGAGCTTGCAATCCCTGCCCTTCAATGTTTAACTGATTAGTGACCCTGAAAAGTGTTGGAGTAAATCCTGATGTGCTTATTTTACACCACAAGGAGTTAAACTGGACTCAAATTAACCAAACCGGTAATTGAACACTAGCGGGTTACTGTGCAGTAGAACTGCAGCCTCTAATGTCAACCTTAAATGGGAAAAAGTGTAGAACTCCATGACGTTAGCAGGTCCAGTGTTGTTTGTTACCAGCATTTCATACTGATACAGTGATATTTACCAAGCTTCAACCACAATTATAAAAATAACACAGTGGTGTGCATTCACGTAATTTATGAAGGTTTATGCTTAACCTACAAGTTCCTAACAGTGTCCCTTTTTTGTTTAAAGACAAAACATTCATCAAATCAACTGTGGCAACAGTAAAGACATGTGCACTTTTGTCTACTCCAGCTGTTATTGCCACCACTTTTATTCCAGGGAGCAGCTTATCTGGCTTTTCCCCATCTGTTCTGGTAAAGCTGCCATAGTCACTCATGACAAGTTAGAAAATAGCCAAGAGAGACAATTGAGTCCATTTATTTGCATATTTTGGGGTAACTCTGTGCACATGTTGGGTAATATCGGAACCGTGCAATACAGAAGCTTTCTGATGTACCCTGCTGCAAGACAGCACTATTCCAATAGATTAATGTGGCCTAAATCAGAACGGGCAAATCTAATGCCATATGACTTTATATTTTAATTGGGATAGTGCTTTGTTCATTTCTTGTCAGCCTAACGCCTGGCACTACAACTGGTCTGGCCGTTTGTATAATAGATCTGTATTAGAGCACCTCCTCACACTGAGCATGTGAGTCCGGCAAGCAAGCATTTGAATGCTCCGTTCTTTAGCAAATCACTCAGTAACAAAATAGAGACTCATTCTGTCCTCATCCTGTAACAAAGTCTGAGCTGTCCATGAATAATTGATTCATAACTGCAGGGACATTATTTAGGTCACTCTGTCAACAAGCATCTGCCGCTCGGTCGACTCCCACAGCTTACTTGTATAAATCTATGACTGGCTTAGCCACATCTTTGTAGTGCCTCAGTCTGGCGACCAGAACCTCAGGTTTGTCGTCTTCTTGTTGAATAAGTGGCTCTCCGGTGAGATCATCCACTCCCTAAAAAACAGAACACACACAATAGGGCTCCAAATAAGTTCCTAGAAGGTTTATGGAGCAGTGGATACAAAAAGATAAACTTTTGTAACTACTGTGAGGTAAAAACTCTTAAAATTTTACAATGATGTCAACATTAAGAGACTTCAGAAATAGCTGTTACAGTGTTAGCTTCATGAAAATCACAGTGTGAAATCCCTCCTTACTCTAAAACAGACCACCCCAGGGCATGAAGGAAGTGTGCCTACCTGCACGCGAGGAGGATTAAAACACATGTTATATACCCTCCCACTGGCCGGGTGGATCCAGCGATGACTCAGTCTTTCCTTCAGTGTCTCCAGGGGGATGTTAAGACTAATGACCACGTCCAGCTCACAGGCACTGTTCAGAGCTTCAGCCTGTGCTAGAGTTCGGGGGAAGCCTTGAGTGGGAATAAACACACTTTACTTCACTGAAAGATGAACCATGCACTAATTTTTGTCCTTCAAAGATATTTTCACCTTAATGACATTAAATGACAATTGAAACTGTAACAATATTCATAAGAAGTACAGAAGTAGGAAGTATTACGTCCAAAGCTGGTGTTTTTTGTGTTTAGTAACATCTTGAAAGCGGAATAGTAACAACTGGCCACTTCCCGTTTTATATTTGCCAAGATGTTGGTTAAAAAGCCACTGCTTTCTTTTGACCCAAAACCTCTGGGTGGACTGGACTGTAGTCTGACGAGGTCTGCTATTTAAAAGGAACCCAGCCACGCTGTTTGCAAGCCACAAAGCGGAGCAGGCAAGAAATTGTTTCAACTTGTTTCTAGGTCAAACTACACCCTCTGCCTGATATTTGATCTTTGGCTGGGTGATCCCATTGTACTGGAGAGGCCTTTTCTAGCCACTACAAAATTGCTAAAGTTGACAGAGTGCAAAGTTGTTAAGGCGTATTTAAGGTCTTAAAATAAAAGACTTTTTGTAGAACTTACAGGGTTCTCTCTCTCTCTCTCTCTCTCTCTCTCTCAAACACAGAGTTTATCTCCAGTGTGTGCATGTGTACATATAAATACATGAATACACACACACACACACACACACACATTTTATATATATATACATAGAAACATTTATTCCCATTACTCTAATCTGGTTGAATACTTAAATATTGTGCTTTCCTTAAATAAACTCTCTCACACGCATCTCACACATTATGAATGTACATAAAACTTATATTAACTTCAAGCTGAATGGGTTATTAACTTCTCCAAAATTAATTTTATTAGAATCACCCACTTTAAGGGATCCAACTGATTCTGTATGTTTGTCCCAATCTAATGATATGCTAATCAGAGTCGATCAAACCTACACATCTTTATATTAATGATACAGGTGGGACTACTAAACTACAACACAAAACATAATCATTAGCTTTCTTCACAACAAATCTATGAACTTTAACATTGGGATTTATAGTGAAACTGAAGTGTTCAACCAGAGAGAGTTAGGGAAGAGTGTTTGTTCAACAGGTAATGTTAAATATTTAAATTCAATATATTGGAAATACACTGGAATTTGTTTTAGAGTATTGAAGCACACTGTGCCAGCACTGACAAATTTCTCAAAGCACTCGGAGACAGTGGTGGAAGCAACACAGACCAGTAAAACACAGATATATATATATAAGTATATCAAACCATACATGCACTACTACATAGAGCACTGAGTGCTTACTAAGGACATGCCTGAGCCAGCAGAAACAGTGGGCCTTTGTTGCTACCTAAACTAAAAGCTAGTTTGAGAATACACACCAAGGAATTACCAACATGCTGGCACTGTCTTGCTGCCTTAATCACTGTATTAAGGTTATTATCCAGTATAGTAGTATAGTATAGTAGTATGCAGCTTGGGACGCAGACTTCCTTCAACATGTCATTTTCTGAAGCAGACTTCATTACTCCTCCAGTACAAAAAAGCTGTTTTTTTTCTGTGGATTGTCCCTCCATGGCATCCTTCAATATTAAAAGCATTATACTGAAGTAGAAAAATTAACTTTTTAAAATGACTCTGCTTTCACCATCCACAATATGTACTTTTTTTCCATCTCAGAGTTAATTGGACATCAAGACGGCAATTCTGTGTCAGCTGCTACTTCAGCTTATTATTGTACTATTTAGGCAGCATAGATTTGAAGGGACTCAGTACAGAAAAGCCATCAGTTTAACAATTATTTTACACTTAAGGTATCATTTTTGACAGATTATTTAATAACTGCTATGAAAATATGTAAGACTTGTAGTTATGTTTATAAGGAATTAAAGTGAGGACTTATTTAAATTCAGTATTGAGGGGCAGCCTAGTGGTTAGGGAGTTGCCCCTTTGATCAGATGGTCATGGGTTTGAATCCCAGGACTTCCAGAGGCACTACTGAGGTACCCTTGAGTAACATACTGACCCCAGACAGAGCTCCCCAGGTGCTGTGTTCCTGACTGCCCACTGGTTCACTTGGTGAATGAGTTAAATACAGACAACTAGTGTGAAAAGCACAAAACACTTTATATACACTTGGCTGTCTAACTATCTGTAACAGTTTTCTATTTACTTCCATTAAGAAATGGCAAAAAGCATGGCGCAGTAGGTACTTTTGTATTTATATTTATTCTGTCAAAACAACGAATATAGACTTGTTGGCGTGTATGACGGAATCACACATACCATCATGCAGTATCTTGGCAATGATGATAAATGATCTGTTGTCTGAGCAAGTGAAAGCCTCAAACCTGCTGTGTTTCTCTGTAACAGTGACTCAGCACATGTGGAGCTGCAAGATTTGTTGCCCGATTCTTTGGTGGGCAACAAAAATGACTTCCTCTTTCACTGTTCACTGTTATGTCCTTGAGCAAAGGCTGCTGCAGCCTGCAACACAGCACTACTGTCTCTGCTAGCCCTTCACGGCAGCCTTGCAAAAAAGTACAATGTTCAAACAAAACCAGATAAATGTGTTTCAGTGTTTACAAGGCCCATGTGGGGGGGTACAATACAATAAATATTTTTCTTGTATTGTATCCCCCCACACACACTTATTATGGATTTTAGTTTTCCCTTATTTTGGGCCTATAAAAAGCCGTTGTTCAAAGTACACCACCTTCAGAGTATTTATAGAAAAAAAAACATTTCCACAGAGTGCATGTAAGATGTAGGGATATGTGATCAGCTGTTAGAACCTTGGGATTTATGATAATTGTGCTATACTATATATGCTATACTGAATTACATGTATGTCCTGTATGGTTCCAGTCTACTCTTTTTATGTCAATAAATACTACATTTGTTAAAGAAACACAAAGCAGGTTCTTTCTTTCTTTAACCCACAGCTGTATGCACAAGAATACCTATTCTCAAACTACAAAATCTCCTCTTCTACTAACAAATGCATGCGGTACGGAGTGAATGTTTCAAATCTGCACTTTGGACAGAATTATTCAGCTTCTGTCAATGAGGTACGAGTGGGAAATGATTAATATAAACTTACAAAATGCTTCTGGTATGGCCAACACTCACTGTGACTTACTGCAGAGTGCCACCAGACAATAAATATGGAGTCGATTATTATATTAGCTGGATAATGACAGTAACCACAAGTGAACTGACAAATGATGAGGAGAGAATTTCTAATGTACCGTCCAAAATCCAGCTATGGCGACTCAGCTCCTCCAGGCGGGGCAGCAGCAGGCAAGTCATGACATGGTCTGGCACCAGGAGGCCTTTCTGTATGTATGTTTTTGCCAAGACTTGAGCCTCTGAAAGGAAGCAGATATCAAGAGACAACAAGTGAGATCATTTTGTTATCTCAAAGTTTTCATTAGATATGTGGGTCATAATGTGTGGCTACACATCTATGGAGTACACAGTCAATCTAAAATGCCTTTCATTATACCCAGTACAGCTGCAGGATAAGGACATATTATTAGTATTGCAATATGCAGCAGCCTTTTAAAGTTTCAAAATGTTCATTAGCTCCCCTATGTATGCAGTTCATTTTCCACAGGTTGAAAATTTGTCATGTAAGAATGAATGCGTTATGAACAATATATTTTTTATACACAAACCTACATAAACGGCAAAAAAAACTATGAAATAGAAGGAAAAGGTTGAGTATTGGCTCTTTAAATACATCCAGTAACACTTACCTGGAGGAGGCTGGATTGGTAGAATTGATAGAATCGTGATTGATAGACCAATATTGCAATAATGATGAACAGAGCTAAGTTCTGGATTGGGCAATCCCTGACACAAATGATGACATATTAAACATTTACTTCTAAAGATGGTCTGAGAACAAGAATAGGTTTATAACTGACTTGGCCATTTGTAGTCCTAAACCAGGGTTAAAGAGTTTCTTTGAAATAGCAAAAAATCAGAAAGGCTTGTGGAAACCACACCGTTTCATTGTGAATGTGGAATGAAAAATATGGTGGAACCTTAGTACAGCTTATGGGTTATTTAAAGCCATGGGAAAGTATAGCATACAATGCTGTCATTGTGATCTTGCAGAATAGATGTTTTTTAACTGTTCCTCAGCAATGGTGGCATAAATATTTGCAGAAGTGAAGGGATTAGTCTTAAAGAAAGTTTGTTTTTTTTTAAAAAAAAACCTAAAACAATGTTCAGTAGAGGTACAAACATGAATCTATGACAAAACGGAGTAATAGGCACTACACTATAAAAAAAAACAGTTTTAGCTTAAAAATCTGGCAACTGCATTGTTTTCATATAAACTAAGTTACATATCTATAGCATTTATACAGAGCATTTGGGCATTTAGCATAAGATCTTTTCATACCGAGGTTTTTTCTACAGATTTTGATTTTTATTGGACGTATTTATACTTATATTTTAACTGTTCTGTGTTTCTCTGCAGCCATACCATAAGCAACTTCCTCCAGGATCAATAGTTTTCTGATTCTGATATTCTTAGTGAGCTGAGCTTAAAATAGGAAGCTTGCGGTCTGTAAACGAACTTCAACCTTCATTACCTTAAACTTTTTGATCTGATTATGAAGTATTCAAAGTGTAATCAACCAATCTTTCAACTGTTGCAACACTTCTCAGCACATCAACCACAGCCTTAAGCAGAGGGAGTGGAGTTAATAGGCTGCTCTCCTGTTCCTTTTTTTTCATCTTTTCTGTAAAATGTTACAGCTGAAAAAATGAGAGACTTGACCAGCAGTACAGTATTCCAGGAACTGGAACCTAGAGTATTAAATAAAAGGGAACTGAGAACTAAATGTCAGGGACCAAATACAGATCAGAGAAAAGTCTTTCTTTTCTACAAATCAACACCGTGAAAGAAAGCATTCTCACTTGATAAAGCTCCAAATATAACATACTGATCGTGGTTGCAGCGCTGATGTAGATCTGCAATAGTTACTCACTTCAGACTACTTGATTTAAACTCCTTTGTGGACTTGAACGAGTAAAACCATGAACCAAAACTTTAAGTCCGCTTTATTGACGACGAAGGATCTGTCGATTGCATTGCGTACATACAGAAAATAATAAGGGACTGCTAATTTTAGAGCATTTCTGTGGACATATTTAACTCGTAATTCCAGGGGACGTTCAGAAACGACTAATGTTAAACCGAGCTGCAGAGCCAACATGGCAGCCGTTTACCTCACTTGAACTCCTCCAAACTCGTGAAGAGAGACTTCTCCGAGACTTACTCGAGCTGTGACAGATGTGTGGAAGGGACCTACCCGTGTTGACAGCGATGTTCTCCCTCACGAAGTCTCCACTGGACAAATGCAGGATGCCAAATATGCGGGCGATCCGTTCAGAGATGGTCCCTTTCCCAGAGCCCGGCGGACCCATGATCACGGCTCGGAACAGCCTGGACATCTCCTCGGTTCTCGGACTGCCTGTGCAGAGGTTTTAAACATGCAACATGTGATACATGTCAACACCTCATAACACAGAGGTCCACAATACACGGGACTGGAGGGGTAAAATAATAATCAGTGCTTAATTATAAATCAAAACAGTCTAAACGCGTATACAAAGTTACAAGCTGCCAACCAAGCCCACCTGATTTTCCCTCCTGTGGTTAATGCTGTTGCCTTTCAACTGAGACTGAACTGTTTTACTGTAGTTTGGCTACAAGATTACAGAAGCCCCTCCACCCACTTATGTATTGAGATGGAGTCTCTCTCTCGCTCTCTCTCTCTCTTTCTTTCTCTGCAAATGAATGGGCGAGAAATCCCGACGCCCTCTTTTTCCGAACACCTCCCTCCCAACAACACGCAGGAAAACAAGAAGGGAGGAAAATCACCAGGCGCGCACAGGATCATGGGATTTGTAGTACCGTAATATTAGATAACACTTTATTAGTCCCACAAGAGGGAAATTTGCATTGTTACAGCAGAAAAGTGGAGAATACAAGGAAAGAAAGTAGAAGCTATGTAACCAATATAATAAACACTGTATTATATACAACAGTATACTATAAAAAACACACTTAACAAATAATACAAAAATATACATATAGAAGTTTGTGTATATTCATGATCTCGAGTGTAAATATAAAGGTGCATGCAGGAAATTAGTAAAGGCCTTAATATATTTTTGTATTTTAGTTTTAACTTCAAAAGAGTAAGTAAACACTTATCCTTTACCAATTTTATTCCAGTTTTAATCTTCTAATGCATGTGAAAAGTTCTTTATTTGCACAGTAAAACTGAGTTTTATTTGCAATAATATTTTTTTTCACTTTTTCAACATCAAAGACACAATAAAAATTTTGTGAAAGCAATTTCAGGTTTTACAAATTGCCTTTTGCTCCCAGTAACTTTTTTCCAAAATACTTACTTTTAACTAAACCAAATCAAGAGTTTTGTAGAAGCAGATAACATATTCATAACTTTATTTGAATATTATACAGTATGTCTATATTATACAGAGACTATATTATTATAAGGAAACGAATTTGTGGTTAGTAGTAATTTGTCCTGTTTGTAACGTGAAGTGGATGTGTGTCTTAGTGTAATATTCAATCTATTCCCGGGACTGATTTGTTACCTCCTTCAGCCTTCTTTAAAGTTACAAAAGAACACCCACTATCCTGAGAGTTACTGGATGCACAACAGGTGTCAGGTATTACATTTGAATTCAGTGTTATACAGTATTTTGCAGATTTCTACATTATTCTTTAAGGAAGTCTATATCTTTCTGAGATTATTATTGGGACACCAAAGGTGAGTAGCAGGAATTGTGTTACCTGCACAGAATACAATTCTGCGTAATAATACTTCTACTTAAGTACAGATTTAGACTTTTTACTGTTTTGTGTAAATAGTCTTGTTATAGTGCACTTTCCGTCTATTATCTGGAATGATTTGTTACATCCTGCCATCTACCATAGTGTCACAAGAGAAAAGGCACGACCCCCACTATACTGACAGTTACTGGATGCCCAACAAGTGTCAGGTGACGTCCCCTCCCCCGTCTGGTGAGCATAAGTTACAGGGTAGGGAAAGGCAGGTGCCCCCACCTGGTGGGGGTGTTGATACCTTTTGCTCAGGTTGTTCTATTTTCTGGCATTTTCTTTCTGAATAGTTGGGCTCTTTTATTGAAGTCACGCCACTTTTTTCTTTAGTGTGGTCTCAGGCTGCTCCACGCTGCTCAGCAGGGGAGAGAAAGTTCTAGTTTATCTCCCAGCGAAAGGGTTTCTGGAACATCTCGTCAGGTGACAAGTCGTCATTTCTTCATGGACCTGCAGGCGAATCGCTTCATCGTCTGCTCCACACACTTGTTGATGGGGCAGAGTGATTGCACGCAGGTCCTGCGTGCTTTTGCAGCGCGTCCACGTTTTCCTTTGTGCTGGAGTGACACGGCACACACGTCTCTGGACACTCGTCTCTCTCGGCTCACGCTCATTTTATGATGCGTGAGAAACAGAAACGCACTTTCTGTCTAAGCGCTGCGCAGCCTCCTGTTGACAACGTCTGTCAGGTGATAATATATATTTATATATATATATATAGCTCTTTGCTACAACACAACGACTTCTTCTCCTTCAACAACACCCCTGGCGTGCACTTTGGAGGGCGAGGAGCCGGAAGCGTGTGATTTTTATTTTTGTCACATGGCTCGGAGATTTCAATAACAACACAAAAATGGCGACAGTCACGTTGCGCGCAGTGGGCTTGCTGCGTCATTAAAATAGATTCACGCAAACACGGGATGGAAACGTGCAAAACCGCAGGTGAGTGAGTTTGTGGTTTGGAAAACATAAAGTCTCGTCAGGTAAAGTGGGGATACTGTGTGTTATAGATTTGATCTGTAGATCCGTGGTGTGTTTGTTTTGGATTGAGAGGGGTGTGTGCTGCTGCTGCTGCTGGGCGTTAGCACACATTGCACTGGGAGCACTCATTTCACAACATGCACTTTTTTCCAATTTATAGCACGTTACAAGTTGCGTTAATATTTATTTTGTGATGCAAAATAATAAATATATGTTACTGGCCCCATGCAAATAATAAAAAATGGACGTTTAAAAGTACATGCGTGTAATATTTATGATTTATTGCAGTCCACTGAGTGCTTGGCATACCAGCGTGGTTGCAGAGTCGCATAACAGGACAAGCTTTTTTACAAATATTATTCCCCACAATACAAGCTATTACTTTATTTGTCATGTCTTTTTGTGTTACTGCGTCGTTTTGTAATAAGATATACTTAAATTAGGCAAATGAACATAATACGTAATATGAAGCAAAGTATTTGCATTTTGAGCTGTGAGACAATGTGTTTAGTTATTTATTTTCTGTCTCTCATGCATGTTTTGATGGTTGCGTAGATGTTGTGTGAGCTCGTTTTGGCAGGCGTTCCGTCCTGAGATGGCCAAACACGACGGAGCTGATCGAGTTGTTTACAAGAAGAGATTTGCAGTAAGGGCGGGGCGCGTATGGGCGGAGCCTCGCCGAGCGAGATTCACTATTGGACAGTCGGAGGAGTGTCGAACACAGTAGGCGGAGTCGTCGAGATAATAACAAGTCTGACGTAAAGAGGATGGTTTGTATAAATTATTAAAGGTCTGCTCAGGGATTTGGGTATTTGACTCTTAAAGAATTAGCTTGGGTGTGGAGTATACTGAAAAAAACATTACATACCAATTAATGCAGTAGTGTCATTGATTTAGACAAAAGAGTTATCTTTAATATATGGCATGAATAAACTATCATTTCTGAGATTAATTTTTTCATGTCTCTTATCATTTCTCATGTTTAAAAAAAAGAATAATATATACATATGTGTATGTAAATACATCAGTGGTTTTGTGTGTATATATATATATATATATATGTATATCACACACACACACACGCACA
>JBBPDB010000108.1:10708934-10727028 GCA_037974465.1 Brachypetersius altus
GGCCCAAATCATGAAAATTGTGTCACTGTCCAAATATTTTTGGGCCTGACTGTATTTGGTGGCATCTACCTCATCAACTAGCACTATGCTAATGCACATCTAAATCATGACACATTGGCTTAAATAAAGTAGTATTTTTACAGCATAATGACCTGATGGCGTTTGTGTTTCTGTGCTGTAGGGCCAGTATGACTTCCTCAGAGGTCTGGCTCCAGTTCGTAGCCCCCAGAGTGAGGCAGAGCTGCATGAGATAGAAAACGAGTGCCTCGGAATGGCTGTCCTGGCCATCACTCACCATGCAAAGAGCAACAACCTTCCCCTGGCTGGAGCTGGCGCTGAAACCAGGTGAGTCCTCATACAGCTTACTGTATGAGAACAGTGAACTTTAATTTCTGGGCATATGCCTAATACAGTTACCAAAAGGGATCTTTGGAGTAATGTCACTGAAGAACCACTTTTGGCTCTTTTTTCAGTGCTTCCACAGAATGTACTAACTACTAATTGAAAGTGTGTATTCTTTATAAATGCCTGAAAAAAGTTTTCAACTCAAAGGAAATGAAAGTAGTATAAAAACAATACTTCTAGATTTTGTTGGACGTGCCTTGATTGAAGGATATATAGCTTTTTCACTTCTGTTTTTGCTATGGAAAGCTGTTTATTGGATATAAAGTAAGTTGTATTTTTTGAGTAGTGATGTGCTGCCCCTTTTTGAAGTTATCATACAGTTTCTGGTTTTAATTAAGTCATAAATAAAAAGGAATTAGTAAGTTCCAGATAATGAAATACCTTTCTGAATCACAGTTCTAACTTTGCATTGCATCAGCTGGTGAGATGGTATGTGAACTGAAGGAAGGATGGTCTTTGATGGTGTTGAAATTTGCATCTTGCAGTGCAGCCTTTTAATGGTGTCAGGAAGAGATGCACTTTCAGTTGTTGTTGTTGTTGTAAATGCTGAGGTTAATTTCGAAGCAACATAATGCAAGTAATCACACAAGAACTTTTTTAGGCATCATGCCACTGCAGGACATGCAGATTTTGTTGTAGAAGCATTTGCATTCCTTAACTACATTATTTTCTTATGCCACAAAGTATGCTATTCAACCTCACTACCTGTATTAAAACATTTTAAATAAAATATGTTTTGAAGTGTTTAAATTGTTTCCAAAATTTAACAAACAGTCAAAATATTAAGTACACATATATTTAAATGTACTTTTTCTCACCTCACTTGTTTGTTTCTGTTTTCTTTTTCGTCCTCTTTCTGCTTGTTATTCTCCTATGCTTCATATTCACTCACAGCTACAAGCGCTTCATCCCTGAAAGCCTCAATCGGACCATCAAACAGCGCAACTTTCTGACCCGCATGCGCATCAGCAACGTTTTTAAGAACTTTCTCAATGAATTCAACAGCAAGACTATCAAGGACAGCAACATTTCCTTATACGACCTGAAGGTAAAATACCTCTCCACCCTAGAGACTCTGACATGGGGTCTGGGCCGAGAGGTGGTGGAGCCTAGAAACCTGCGTGTGTCTGGAGAGGGAGAAGGCTTGTCTGCCTACACATCAAACACGGGCGAGGAGGGACTGGCCTATGAGGTTCAGGTGTCCGGCACTACTGGGATATCCTGGAGGAAGAAGCCTCAGCAGGTGAGTGAGGCCATTCATGTTACAGTATGCATGGAATATTAAAGCAATGGTTTGCTTTGAAAATGTACTCATATTTACACCATTTCTCCTTATTTCACATAATTTACTGCTGTCTTTCTCCTGTCCCAACCTACCTCCATGGGCTTCAAAAACCTCCCCCAGCAACTTCATTCCCAAAACGTGCCCACTCCATATCCAAGAATGTTATCAAAACATAAGATTATGTTGCTAAATAATATTTCTCACTACTCACATATTCTATAAAAGGTGTGGGCACTTAGATCTGAACATCAACTCCATGAAATTGAAAGCTGCAAAACTGTTCAAACAAGAACACTGTGCAAAGTACCCTGTAATCTTCCCTTGTATTTTGAAGTACCTGAAAATAAATATAATTAGATTTTTGAGTTTGATGTAGATTTGTTTCTTCCTGAACAGAATGTCCTGCCTGTCAAAGACAAAAGTAAATTGCGGAAGAACAAGACAGACAGCAAACAGAAGAATGACAAAAAGAAAGATGCCAGCAATGGATGGACACTGTTCTCAGACTTTAATGAAATTACCCACATTGTCACAAAAGAGTCCTGTGTCACCATTTACAGACAGGACAACAAGACCATGGTACATGTACTGTTCTTACCACTGGCAGTCCCACAGTGATTTTTTTCTAAGTTGGATAAAGTTTTAGTTTTCTGTGTTTGTCATCAGTAACGTAATAGTAAACCGAAATGCGTGAGTGATCTGTTGTACTGTATGTATCATCTAATGGCTGGTCTGAGCTTTGGGGCCTGTTTATTATGCTATTTGAAATTACGCTGAAATATATAGATATTGGTGTCTTTAGAAAATTGTTTGTAAGATTGTTGAATTTATTTATTTAATATATACATTCACTTCTAATCTATAAGACTACCTTTCCTTTCTTATGCAGGAACTGTACTTGGCGTATCGCGGAGAGGCTCTAGCCTTTGTTGCTCTGGTGGATGGATATTTTAGGCTGACTGTAGATGCCCATCACTACCTCTGCACCGAGGTAGCTCCTTCTTTTGTGGTCCAGAATCTGCAGAATGGTTGCCATGGACCCATATGGTACAGTAAAACATCTTCTCGTTCTCTGTCCGTAAATGTTTCTTCCATGCATAGTCAGTGTGAGCCTCCTGTGTTTTCTTTTCACAGCACAGAGTATGCAACTCACAAACTCCGACTGGAGGGCAATGATGAGGGTTCCTATGTGCTACGCTGGAGCTGTACAGATTATGACCATATCATCATGACCGTTGTCTGCATGGAGGTACTGAATCATATATTATATGGTCGTTAGAGAATAGTTAGATATTATTGCCAATTTCTGATTACTTGTTTAGGGTGAAAAAACAATCATGCACTCATTATAGTATTAAATATTAACTCTTGAAACCAATGTTTCCCAACCCCTGGAGTCATACTTTCCTGCACATTTTAGCATTTTTCCTTTTCCCAACACACCTGATCCAACTAAATAACTAATTAACCGCCCCTGGAAACGTGCCGATAGAAAAGTTTCGTTACGGAGGAGTAATGATCAGAGTCTGTTTTTCAAGGTTTGGACAAAGCCTGTTAGTTTTAGTGAATGACGAGGGTAAAGCTACAGTAAACAAAGACATTAAAAACATTTAGTTACATTTAGTTGCTTACAGTTGTGTTGAAAAAGTTTGGCTAAGGCCTTTTTCTCTTCCAGCATGACCTGATCTGTAAAACTATGGTTTGATGAATTGGGCCTTCAAAAGGATCAGGATCTTTAACAAGCATATATGTGTGTGATGATCAGGTGTCCACATACCATTGGCAATAAAGTGTCTTTTGGGCCAGCCAGAACCTTTTGAACAGTAACACATCTAGGACTAGAAAATGTATATCAGCTGTAGAGCTTTCATATGTCCTCTGGTACTTCAGTTTATATTCTGTTATTCTGTCTTTTCCAGGTGGATCTGTGTGAGTCCAGACGTGTTCCTCAGTATAAGAACTTTCAGATTGAAGTGGGAACGCAGGGCTACAGACTGTTTGGGACAGAAACGTTCAGGCCGAGTCTAAAGGAGTTACTGGATCACTTGCAGGGTCAGAGCCTGCGGACTGAGAACTTGCGCTTCCAACTGCGACGCTGCTGCCCACCTCAGCCCAGAGGTATGCTCAGTCTACATCTGATCCATTTCACAGCAGCTTTGAACATGTAGAAGCGCTTAGGAAAGCGGTGTTCTGAATTAGAGCACAAACTGATGCCTGTTAATCCTGGTGGATTATGGTCCTAACATTGCTTCATGTTTCAAGTCACACCAGACAGGTCTGTCTCTTTTGGTACAACACTAAGATAAGGATCATATTGCGAAAGACCTCTTATGAGACTTCATCAGAAACATTTCACAATGGTATTCACCCACACACGTCCCTGAGACGTTAAACTACCCTGACACGTTGCTTACCTCACATAGGGTCTTTTTTCCCATATAGTCAGCATTTTCCCCACTGATGACAAAATCTCTCAAAGTCAAAGGTCAAAGTGAACTTTGTCATCTCAATCATATACAAGTACACAGAGAGACTAAATGGCGAATATCAGGTTCCACAGTTTACATATAGTGCAGTAGACATGCACAAAAGTGTAAATAAAGAAGTATAAAATAAGAGAAAGATTTAACCTGTCCTGAGTGTGTGGGCGGCTCTTTGTACAAAAGAAAAATGTGCAATGATTGAAAAAATGTGCATTGTGGTACAGAATTGTATAAGTCGTATAAACAGTAAAATCAGTAAATATAGTTTAACAGTATAAATAGCAGCTTAAGTATGGTTTCCTAATGGTTTAATAGCAGCTTAAGTATGGTTTGTGTGTGACTTCAGTCTATGTACATGCGATAAAGACAGTGCAAGAGTGTGTGTGTTAGGAGCGTGCAGGGTGGGCAGCATGGTATTGAGGAGCCTAACAGCCTGCAGTTTTATTGTATTATGACTGACTAACTCTATTAGAAAGCTGTTACTTATCTGTATGTTTTTCCTTCATTTGCCCATGTATATCTCAAGCAATTTACACTTGACCAGATCTCGCAAAAGTGGTGTTTGTTGTTAAACAAGACTTGACTGATTATAAAAATCCAGTACCTTTTGAGTATCTCTTAATGTTTTTTCACTCACATTCATTTGAACATTCACACAAAATGCAGCAGAAGAAACCTTTTCTAAGTGTCTGTGGCTTTTTGTGGCTCAAAACTGATCTTCTGCCAAACCTAACAGTCCGTTTAGAACAATTCACCTTAGTCAGTCAGGTGACTTGTTCTAAAGCTTCTGGACAAGCATCCACATGCTGAAGGCAACCTGATACTGTTGCAGCAGTGTCCATTACCTTAGCTTTAAAGGTACACTGTGTAATAAAGTAAATAACCCAGACTGAGTAGATGTTAATGTTGGTGGGTATGCAGACCTTCACATTGAACTTTAATGTGGTGGATGGCTTAAAGAAGCAAATTAAATTTACACAATTTTGTCAGTTAACACAATTAAAATTTTGCTTCTTTATTTTAGTGATGGATCTGCACGGCTTATGCTCATAAAAACAGTAGAATTTAAAAGTTTCGCAACATCTTCCATAAATACATCCCCAAAATGTATCTCAACCTGCTCAAACCACATTCAGATCTTATTTAAGGTCAGGAGACTAATCAGTGTTATTTAGGACTTGCGACTTGTAGTGCAACATACAGCAGGCTATGAAAATGAACCCAACTGCTATAGACAGCAATTTAAAAAAAAAAAAAAAAAAAAACTAGGTATGTAGAGGACTGATGTTGGATCAAATTCCTCCATGTTTATTCTGGTTATGTATATAAAACAATTCTGACTACCTTAATGAAGAGCTAGATGTGGCTTGAGTAGGTTTTGTTCTTGTATTTGTGGCAACGATTTGGGGAACTGTTGATGTCTTGTATTTTATAGCAATGCTAGCCTTATATCTTTAGTTCTAACAAATACAAATGTAGACAGCCAAATGACCTGGCTGATGGACTACAGTACATTTAGGGTGACACGTGTTACCTATAAATATTTCAGCTTCTTGCTTTTGTGGTCTCTTTATGATCATACAACACAGTGCTGATGAGGAGTGAGTGACACACATAGGTGTATGTTGTGTGTTTGCAAGTTTGAGAAGTCTGGAAAAGATAGGCAGCGCATGTTCCCATATGAGTGGCAGCCACACTGTTTTGTTTACATCCCTACACTTTATAAGTACATGCTGAGACATTGGTGTCAAGCAGGAAGTGTAGTAAATGTGGTTTTCCGTTGCTGTTCAAGATCTCTGCAGGTCATGTTGTGAAACACTTTGCCCTGCCCTCAGGTACTAAAACATGTGGGTGTGTTTTTGTGTTGCGCGTTGATAAGTACATCAAAACAAAATTAACATGATGTTCTAGATACTTTCATGTGAGACATACATTACTACCTTAGAAAGCTATTTTTTGTGTCATCTTTACAAAGTGTTTTTACCACAGAATTCTATGTGACACTAGGCAACTTCCTCCTTTCTCAGACAACATCTGAAAAACACGCGCACGCACGGCAGCAGTGCAAAGTTGAGACACCTACACATGCACCAAGTTAACCACAAGCAGACAAATTATATAAATACACTCACTTGTCTTGTTTACATGCATTTTTTTGCCTTTATACTGGATCAGTTATGACATCATCTAGTTTAAAAAAAGTTTGTCTCATACTATGAACTGGTTGCACTTTTTTAAAAGCAGGTTGTATTACTACATAACTCCTAAATATTATCTTTCCTTCTCTGTCTTACAGAGATTTCTAACCTTTTGGTAATGACCACGGATAGAGAGCCTGCCCCCCAGAGACAACCTCAAGTCAGCCAGCTGAGTTTCCACCGCATCCTTAAAGAGGAGATTGACCAGGTAAAGGCCTACATCACTCTCTGGCACACAACAGATATATACAACACTGTGGGGTATTAGTATATTCTAAGGGTAAATAATGTGTACATATGCTAAGTAAACTAGTACAAAGTGTGACATTCTGCTTTTCCTTGGTATTCTGTGCACTAAAAGGGGGAGCACTTGGGTTTGGGCACGAGGACCAACATCTATGCAGGTGTGCTGAAGATGAAGAGCGAGGACGATGATGATTTTGGGGGCTATGGAACTTCTCAGGAGGTGAAGGTGGTGCTGAAAGTGCTGGGATCAGGACACAGGGACATATCTCTGGTGAGACTCGATCTTTTTATTTTTTCTTTCTGTTTATTTGTCCTCATCACTTTATCCTGCACTTTTAAATTTAAATTCTTCAGTTCTCCTAAAAGTAATGATATTTCTGGAGGTGACTGGAGGTGTTTCTCTTATTCTCTTTGCCCAGGCCTTCTTTGAGACAGCCAGCATGATGCGACAGGTGTCACATAAACACATTGCTCTGCTGTATGGAGTGTGTGTGCGTCACCAGGAGAGTAAGTGACATAAATTTTTTTCCTAAGTAGTGTGTAATCTGTGTTGCGCGGATGATAAGTCACACATGTTCACACATATTTAATTTTCTATTGAAAATTAAATAGATAATAGTTTGATGTCAGTTGTTTTATTCATACATACAGTTAAAAGACAGTAAATGTGGTGTTTTGTCATGATAGCTAAGAGCTGCCGTGTGTTGTTGTTTTGTAAGTGAATGCTGACTGATGTATCCATTGTGCCTTTTAACAGAGGCCAGTGCAAACACCTGATTAGCCATTTGGCAGAACATCAGTAATCAGCATAGTACAAGCTGAAAAGCAGCAGCAGACAATACGAGCTTGCATGCTTGTGCATTTGTATGGAAAGCTTATATTGTTCAGTTGACCCCTTTGAAGTAACTTTTCCTGCAAATATTGAGTATTTTGTTATCATTACTGCAACATATATAACTTGTTTAACTTGCATGAAAAATGTATAATTTTCTCTTTGTTTTCAGACATAATGGTGGAGGAGTTTGTGCAGTTTGGTCCACTTGATCTGTTCATGCGCAGACAGACAAATCCTCTCAGCACTTCATGGAAGTTCCAGGTGGCCAAACAGCTTGCAAGCGCTCTCAGTTACCTGGTAAAAACATACACACTGTATACACTGAATTACCTGGCTGCAATACTCATTGACGAATCAAATCATGGCGTACTCCCACTTAGTATCTATTGTCATAGTACGTTCGTACATAGTACATAAACCACAGTCCATAATTTTAACTACACTATATGTGGTTAAATCAAATAGACAGTGAGCATGGATACAGGCACAAATACCATAAGTTCTTGGTTGGTAAATATGCCTTAACACAGTGTTCCCTGGTTAGTGTTCTAAGTGTTGCTGAAAGGACCTTGAATGTGGAAGAAAGCCAGATTAACTTTCTGAATGCTGATAACATTTGAATAAAAATTTGTATTATGAGAGCAATGAAACCAAGAGATAATGTGGTCCAAGCTGGTGGAAGGGAAAGGAGATGTAGAGAGAGAATATATCAGAAACACTGAACTCTACATTAACATCAAGTCATTAATAAACAGTATAAAAAATAAAGAGTACTTTTGGATCATCTCAGTGGTTCGATTTCTGTGCCCTAAACTTTGCATCTCTATAACCAATTATTATTGGCAAATGAAACAGCCAAAACTACAAAGCTCATTATTGTGGTGGGTGCAAAATTTAAAAACGAAATGCCTAAAGCACTGCAAAGCTAGCCTTTCCGGAAAACCTTTTTTCTATAGAGGACATAGAGATATAACACTTTGCTAAAGTATACTGTGTAACATAAATAAAACTGAATGCTATTTTTAGGCATCAGTGCAGCTTTATAAAGTTACATATAGAGTCAAAATTATTCAGTTTAAAATCGTGTGTCTATGTGTGTGTGTGTGTGCGTGTGTGCGTGTGTGTGGGTGTGTGTCCGCC
The DNA here is from genome assembly GCA_037974465.1 of Brachypetersius altus. Taxonomy (NCBI): domain Eukaryota; kingdom Metazoa; phylum Chordata; class Actinopteri; order Characiformes; family Alestidae; genus Brachypetersius; species Brachypetersius altus. Next base: position 10,717,527 of record JBBPDB010000108.1, read on the forward strand.
CTGTAGGAGGATAAGAAGCTTGTGCATGGATATGTGTGTGCTAAGAACATTCTGTTGGCCCGAGATGGTTTGGACAGCGAAGGCGGTCCCTTTATCAAATTGAGTGACCCTGGCATTCCCATCACCGTCCTCACCAGGGAGGGTAAGAGCCTTATACTGCTAATGTAGACAGTGACACCTGGCATCCATCTAGGGGCTGTACTCAAAGGACTACCTAAAATGCGGTTTGAACAGTCCATTGTAGTTTCAAACATCATACAAAATCAGAAAAACGTATCTCAGTTCCTATCATCTGGACTCTTCAAACTGCCAGTAGGCCTCTATTCTGCCTCTGATGAAGTATGCTTCGTTATATGCATATATGCTGTTTAAAAACAATTAACATGTATAAGTCAGTGCACAATGACATTGGGATGTAATGCAGAAGTGTAAATTTAGGAAAATAATTTTTTTGGTTCATTATGATAGAATGTTATTGCTAAGAACCTGAATATGTTATTGAGTTGTAATTGCAATGAAAAGAATGGATTGCTCAAATGACTGAATTAAGGAGGGCAACAAGGTAGAAGCTAAATCACCTATGCCATATTTGCTAATTGCTAATTATAGAGAGAGAACACTGTTGACAAAAATGCTGTGTGTGCATGCGTGCGTGCGTGCGTGCGTGTGTGTGTATATATATAATGTGTGTGTGTGTGTGTGTATACATACACTTCATGGTGACATTGTTAAATTGCTATGCAAAAATTTTAAAGTGTGCATTTGAGAGAATATGTATTTTTGTTGTTATAATGTCTGGTGCAACTGCATTGTTTAAGCACCAAAGTTTGCAAATGACCAACACCCCCAACAACCTACCCAAGAACTCCTTACAATCTCAAGCGTCATTAGAAAATGCATAGTCATCTGTTAAATTTTGTCAAAATATCTGAAGCCAGTATAGTAAATTAAAATAATTTGTGTCCTAGGTGCATCATTGCGCATCTACTAAACTCTGGTTTACAGCCAGAAAGCCTTTTTAAAAAAGGGCAAGAATCATGAATACTATTCAGAAGTAGAATAGCTGTTCTCTCAGTCCATTTTTGGCATTATAATTTATACATACACTTAATATATATACTGATATAACTTGTTGTAATAGCAACAATCTAAATGTATTACGTTTTGCAGTAGCAGCCCCCAGATATAATGTTGGTTTATGGTTTGGATCGTACTGGGCTTCCTGTACTGTCTGAGATAAAGCACGTCTTTTGGTTAGATAATGTAACTGACAGGAATTCTGTTGGCCCTCTTCCAGCTGTGTATGTTACTTTGCTGATGTGACCAGGGACTGTTGTTTATTTATTGTTTGACAAGACTCTTAAAGGGAAGACTGGCTTCATGTGTGTGTGTGTGTGTGTGTATATATATATATATTTATTTGTGTGTGTGTGTGTAGCTTGACACATACTTTGTGGCGTTGCTGTGAACACTCTCCAGGAGATTATGTTACACATTTAACTGGATGACTGTCCCTCCGCAGAGGAGTAGGGCAAAGTCTCGTGTTTCCTAAATACTGTCTTTTTGAAACAATAGTGCATTAATATATTTGGGCTTCTGCATCCATTTCTGTTATGAATGTGTGAATCAGAGCCATCATAAATACATTAAACATATATATATTGTGTAAAACATTTTGCTGAACCAGTGCTTCAAGACCAGAATGGTCGCTTGGAATTATAATGTCTCTGTCTAACAAAACGCATGTGCGGTTGTTTTAACACAGAATGTGTTGACCGAATTCCATGGATTGCTCCTGAATGCGTGCAGGACACTGATAACCTGAGTATAGCGGCAGATAAGTGGGGCTTTGGCACGACTCTGTGGGAGATATGCTACAATGGAGAAATCCCTCTCAAAGAAAAGAAACTCACAGAGGTAAAAATACACATCCACACATTGAGCAAAATCCCAAAACTGGCAAAAGATTAGTAAACTAACTAACTCTCTCTCACTTTCCCCCCCTCCCTCTCTCTCTCTCCCCATGTTTCTATGCCTCTCTCTCTCTGAGCAGAAGGAGAGGTTTTACGCAGCTCAGTGTCAGTTGGCAACACCAGACTGTCAGGAGCTAGCTGAGCTCATGACCCACTGTATGACGTATGATCCTCACCAGAGACCGTTCTTCAGGGCCATCGTCCGAGACATTGACATGTTGGAAAAACAGAGTAAGAAAAACATTTAACCATTAACTTTACCATTTAACACACTAAGCCAGGACACAAGACACAAGAATTCTCTTAGTTGCATAGTAAACAATAGCCTTATTATTTTTTATTAAAATTTGTATTAAAATGACTGAATTAGTAAATCAACACTAAACATTTTCAAGTTATTCAAATGTGTTAAGAAATTAGTATTAAAATAAATGAAATCAGCGGTAAGTTCTTTAGTTATGAGAGTAATGAAGTATAGATAAGCAAGCCTTTAGGCATCACATTGTGTCAGAACAGGGGGCAGCGTGTTTTGAAAATTCCTACAACTGAGAAAATCCTGATCTCCAAGAGTCCCTTAATACTATGTAGGACAGCTCAAAACTCTGACCCCTTGTGGACTGAACATAGACATGCGATCTTGAAGTAATGTGAAGCAGTTTACAAGTATGAAAACATTAATGATGGAATTATTTTCTTATTTACCAAGAGCTGCTGTGAAGTAGGCAAATGCTCTTGTGGAAGCAATGACAACAACATATGCTAACAGTCATTTAGTGACGGCGGAGCTGAAAATACATAGTTATAGTTTTTCATATTAAAATATCAGGTGGACTGCAGGGTTGAGTTCAACAACTCAGCAATTCCAGTTCAGACAAGAAAAATGAATTGGACTTGCTATGGCAGGAAGTGGAATTCAGTTCAGTGAAATTCTGCCGAATACCATGTATTTCTGTTTCTGAGCATGTGTTTGGGATTACATGTAGTTACATAGATTTGAACTTTCATCACAATGCCTTACCAATACCAAGTAATGCAGCTAAAATAGTTGATGAAACGTATGTAAATAATTAAAACAGAACTCTACATTAACAGTTGATAAATGATTACAGACACTGACCAGAAGTATCTGAAGGTCATCCTTAATATCAGTATTTGTACCAGTTTGATTTCATTTATTCTTAGAGGTCAAGAACTCCACCTTGCAAGGAACTGTGGGGAATTAGTTTTGGTCTAATTCAGGAATCTGTTTGGGATGTTAATGTCCAGAAGGACACGCGCATATGAGACGACCAAAGTTCAAATTTTGCTTTCACAGTTGTTTGTGAAATTAACAAGTATAATGTACAAAACAAACATTACTCTTTCTTCAGTATTTCTTTTCTGTGTTTATGATTTATGTGATTCATAATAATGAATGTACTGTAGACTATTTAACACATCAAGTCATTCTTAGGTAGAGGATGTTTGTGGAAGTTATTTGAACTCCGTTCTGTTTCCTGACATTCCATTCCAATTCAAATCCAATTCCACGTCACTTCATCTGCATGCGATTCTAATTCTAATTCCAGGATGTGAATTGGAATTCAACATGCATTCCCAATTCAATCCATAAATGGCCCCAACCCGGGTAGACAGGAATTTTAACATTCTTTCTACCTGCCCTTTCAGAACACATAATAAATATCTATAGCTCATTCAGATATTTATTGGATAAAAACTGAATTCCCCGGAGGAATCTTCCCAAGGGATTAATAAAGTTTTAATCTATCTATTTAATACACAATGCTTTAACTTAGCCGCTACTACTGCTTTTAGCTATGCAGTATAGTTTGTCTATTTATAGTCAGAAACCACATTTGCAAGTGTGATCGGGATCCCTAAAACAAGTAATTAATTAAAGTAATTAAGTAGGGTATGATCTATTATTTGTTACCTTGACTGGGCAAAGAAGGCCTGTCATGCTGAGTGTTGCCATACATTTAGAACTGGATTTGCAAGTAGCTACAGTTAGGACTGCAGTGCCAAGCAGGGATTTCCAGTTTACCTGAATACATCAATCGGCCCTCTAACATGGACCACAGTCACAGATTCTTACCTGTAATCATGTGGCCAGGGACAGCTTACATGGTTTTATTAAGGACTTGAACCAAAAGCTTATTATTCAGTTATTAGGATTTGTTTATTGTGGTGTGTAAGTACTGTGAAAGTAAGTAATATTACTTTAGTTATGAGAGAGACCCACATATAGTTATTTGGGTTTAATGTGTCAGTGCAAAGGAATATTCCCTGGAGTGCTCACTACAGGAAAGGGAGTGTTTAGAAAAATTGCATGAACAGCCAAGTAGATGCTGGCTTCCCTCACTGAGCCTCTTAATACTGTAAAGCATTGCTAAAAACACTGACCCCTTGTGGCCTAAATTACAACATGCATACAGGTGAAGTAGTTTCCTGTAAAGAGCAAATCTAATAGCATTAATTTTGGAACTGCCTTTTTGTGTTTTAAGTCTGCTATGTAGAATGTATTTAGGAAGTGAATGATGAATATCAGGTGATTTTATGTTATTAATACTGTGTTCTTCATTGCAGATCCTTCTATAAAACCTGTGCCCACTCTAGAGGTTGACCCTACAGTGTTTGAGAAGAGATTTCTCAAGAAAGTCAGAGACCTGGGAGAGGTAATTTCTTATCTTTGTCTGTAATGCAGATATTTTACTCAAACTTCTGTTTATAGAGGCAGGTAGGTAGATAAGTAGATGGAAAGACAGACAGATGGATATACACAAACCAGCCACATATTAAAACCCCCTAACAAAAAAAGTAAATAACATTGATTATCTTGTCAGTGAAAGCTGGCTGTGATAGAACGGTGTCGGAGCACACAGTGCGTTGCAGCTTATTTTGTATAGAACCGTATAGCCTCAGGGTGGTCAGACCGCCCATGGTGACCCTTGTCCAGGGTCAAAAGCACATACAGTGAACAGGTGAGCATCAGAACTGGACAGTGGAGTAGTGGAAGCCTGGTGGCCTCGTCTGATGAATCACATTTTGTTTCACATCAGCCAGGCACACCAGGATGCATAGTGAGATAACAACCAGTAAGTGTGATGCTCTGGGCAGTGTTCTATTAGTAAACCTTTCATGTCATTTGGATCTTACTTTGACACTTACGGAGTTGCAGACCAAGTACATCCCTTCAAGGCAACAGTATTCCCTAATGTCAGTGGCCTCTTTCAGCAGGATAATACCCCTACACTGAAAAAGTTGTTCAGGAACTATTCGAGGAACATGGCAAAGAGTTCAAAATTTGATCAAGCATCAGTGGGATGTTCTGGAGAAACTAGTCTGGTCTATGTAGGCCCCATCGTACAGCTTACGCAAATCAAAGGATCTGCTATAACGTCTTGGTGCCAGTTACCGCAGCACGCCTTCAGTGGTGTTGTGAGGTCCATGCCTTGGGGTCCAACCTTTTAATTGTTTCTCAGTGGGGAAAAATGGCTTATTTTATGTGTGTGACAGGGGCATTTTGGAAAGGTGGAGCTGTGCCGGTATGACCCGCGGGGGGACCGGACAGGGGAGTTGGTGGCAGTAAAGTCCCTGAAACCGGAGAGCAGAGAGGAGCAAAGCAGTAACCTCTGGTGTGAAATCGACATCCTGAAAGAGCTCTACCACGACAACATTGTCAAATACAAGGGAATCTGTCAGGAAGAGGGTAATGAACATAAATCACACTTCTCAGCTTATATTTTCACTTATCAGCTTAAAACACACATTTTTAACATGGTTTGATCATAAATAATTTTTTAAAAACTTTGTTCTAAATCAAGTTGAAAAATTAGAATGTGTCCATCATTCATTTTACAATTAATTGTAAATAACATATGCTTTTTTCAGTGCATTTTTTCTTGTGAGACAATGAATATTCCTTAGTAACAGCACGTTTACTATGTTTAGAATCTATAATTTGCCTTAGGCAGAAATCTTCAATGTCAGAAGAGTTTAGTCAGCCTAACAAATGCACGGTTGGTTAACATGAAGACTTCATTAAGTTTCTCTTTATCTTTGTTCCAGGTGGCAGATCCATCAAACTCATCATGGAGTATTTACCTGCAGGCAGTCTGAAGGAGTATCTCCCCAGAAACAAAGTCCAGACGGATCTAAAGACCTTGCTCAGCTATGCTGTGCAGATCTGTCAGGTAAGTTGCAGCAAATTTCTAACACAGGAGGATTGTATAACCTTCTGGATGGTTGAAAAACTTCAGTGTTGATGCATGCTTAACCATAGTAGCCTGTTGTATTTAAGATCATACGATATAGCACTATAGACTTTAGTAGTGCTGTGAAACAATGTAATGTTTTATTCTTTCTTCTCCAGGGTATGGATTACCTGGGCTCTCGGAATTACATCCACCGAGACCTCGCTGCCCGGAATGTTCTGGTGGAGAACGAGAGCACAGTGAAGATTGGAGACTTTGGCTTGACTAAAAGCATTAAAGATAATGAAGGCTACTACACAGTGAAGGATGACCTGGACAGCCCTGTCTTCTGGTAGGCTTCTCTGATGCTGCACAGGAGGCATGGGCACATGCAGAAATTGTCCAAATTTAAGTGCACCAGCATTTTTTTTTATTTGTGGAAAAGATGTGTGGTACTGAGCTCCATTACTGCTTTAATACTGTAATAGAAATGTAAATTTTTTTAGTTATTTATTTATCTTTGTGAAGACCATTCAGTGATTCAGCGTGATAAATTATACAGACAGATAAACCCTGAGATGGCTGCGCACCATCTGCCGATCTAATCCGAAAGTAATTCCAAATCATCCTATCTCTTAGTTAGGTTAATTTGTGTAGGCAAATAAAGTGATCTAGCTAATCTACACTAGGCCTAATCCATAAGAATGGATTTTTTATTTGACTTGATCCTTATTTGTGTAACTATGATGTTTACCTTGCCAATGGTTGCAGCTGTGCCTGCTACTAAATATACAGACATAGATATAGATAGACAGAAGATTTCAACACTGCATTGCTATTTGCAAAATTTTAAACTTTAGTTTATGATTGTAATATTTAAAATAATAAAATTAACCTGAAATATCTGTTAAGACAATACACTACTTTTTCACTTTATTTCCTAATTAAACTGTAACAATGCAGACTGGCAAAACTGGGTAGCACAACAAATGCAAAAGAACTATCAGAAAAATGTGAAAAGGTTTTCTATGATGATAGGAAACATTAATTACAGAGTACTTTATCCACAGGCCATTAAGCATTTTGAATTTAAAAAACTGAGGAAGGCTTAATGAACGAATGATGAGTGAAATATACAGAATTTCACATCGTGTCAAATACACATTGTGACTGAAAGGTAAACGTTAAGGTTGGGTGATCAGGACAGCCTCAGATTTTAAAAGAGCATGCCCACTTATGAAACAGGTCTATAGCTGCAAGACCATATTTGTATTGAGGCTCACTGCTGTGTGATAATCTGCGAACATCTGCAAACAAAGCTGATTTTGTTCTGTTCACTGGCATTTATTTTAAATGAGAAATAGCTAAATAACATGATTAGTTTAATACACTGTCTTGGGAACTGGCCTCTAGACACATTTACATTACATTTACATTTATGACATTTAGCATACTCTTTTATCCAAATCGACTTTCATTCCCTGATCCACACAACTACCTCCACCAGTACACACACACACACACACACACACACACACACAAACAAAAGCTATACACTTCTACTCCTCCATGTTTTCTGTAAAGAGGTGTGACTACTTTAGTAAAACCCAAGTGGTTTAGGGTAAACAGCAGTGCTTAGAAGCTGGTCATGCACATGACCGTCGTTACGAGTGAAATGTAGACATTAAAAAGCTTTGAATTTTTATTTTTTAAGCTTTTTTGAATATTATTATTAGGGCAGTTTCAGTTACTCACAATAATTAATTATTACAATCAATTAAAATTCTCTATGATTTGCTTTGTGATTACTTTGCAGTTTGAATGATAAGCAGGAAATAAAACATCATAAAGTCATGAGGAATCTAATGGTTCTCCCTGATGGGGGAACTATTAGCGCCTAAACGACTTTTGGAAGCATGACTGAAAGAGAGGAAACCCATATCAGCAGAATCTTACTAGTTCGCCTGTGTTTGTAGTTACAAATCTCTAGTATATAAAGTCAAATTAAATGATTGCAGTTATTTTGCTCTGTTAATGATTACTTGCTCAGTAATCAAAATAATCATGTATGTGGGTGTTTGACTCTAGAATGTTATGCCTTTTTCTCTCTGCATGGTTTAGGTATGCTCCAGAATGCTTGGTCCACTGTAAGTTCTACAGGGCCTCGGACGTCTGGTCATTTGGAGTGACCATGTATGAGCTCCTGACCTACTGTGACACCCAATGCAGCCCCATGACGGTAAGCAGCCTAATGATCCTGCTGAATCCAGTCTGTGCTGGTGATTCACCAAAGCATTCTGCTCATTGTTTTTCTTCTAGTTGTTCTTATAGCCCTCCCTTAAATGGATGTAAGAGCAAAACTTTGCGTAAAACCCTCAGCCTGGCACATTGCCTTTCTGTAACTCTGGCAGGCGTAAGCGCAACAAGAGCTAAAAGTGACCCATATTGGACCTCCTCTCGGTAGTTATCTATTTGGTAAATGATCTGTTGGACTGAATGCTAGGTGTGAGAGTTTTGTGGAGATTGGGATGAACTTGCCCTTTCATCGAGTAGAACAGTGCTGCACTCTACTCCACTAATGAAAAAGCTCTTTTGTTCAGATGGGCTGTGATACAGGCTCAGTCTCTCTCTCTCTGGCAGATGGTGCCAGTCTGTGCCCATGGTGGCAGATGCTGTGTCCAAAGGCTGCGGGCACTGGTGCCAGATCAGTATACACTACTCTGTGCCCTGACTAGAGGGACTATTGAGGGTATTAAGGGATTGCTCAAACGAGTACTGAGAGCATCAGAATCGCAGGAGTGCACCTCAAACACTGAATTTATTTTCTTCAGATTTCTACATTTTTTCCACACGAACAAAATATGTATTTGTTTTTCAATGTTCTCACTTTGGCAATAATTGTTATTGTAATATATTTTGTTCCACATAATTATGTACACATTTGAAGCAAGTAAATTCGACATATACACAGAATTTCTGAGGTGTACGGGCCTCACTCCGCTGTTCGTTTCATTTCAATTAAGTCAGTTCTTTGCATTCTACTCCATATCAAATATAGACTCTGGGCAGAAGCATATTAGGGAAAGGCTGAAGTATTATGGCCTTATTTAGCAGACAGCTGACACTCTGCTCCACCACTACCAGGTATTTCTTAAGATGATTGGTCCAACCCAAGGCCAGATGACTGTCACCCGTTTGGTCAGAGTTTTGGAGGAGGGGAAGAGATTGCCCAGGCCAGAGAATTGCCCAGAGAAGGTAAGTGTGTGTGTGTTTGTATGTGTGTGTGTGTGTGTGTGTGTGTGTGTGTGTGTGTGTGTGTGTGTGTGTGTGTGTGTG
>JBBPDB010000108.1:10740688-10767092 GCA_037974465.1 Brachypetersius altus
TTATATCTGTGCCACAGTGTGGCCTGTCTGACTCCACACTGAAAATACTGAAGCAGTTCTTGATTGGTGCTGCGCTTCAATTAAAACCCCATACAAGTCTATTGCAGATCTAATATCACTCACCATTCAAAAAGTTGATGTGAGTGAAAAAAACTGAAAGCAGATCTGAAATCAGCATGAAAAACTGGTTTAGAAAAGTGTGTTGTGGATTCTGATGATTACAAAATCAAATGTTTTTGTTGACCGGTGTAGTATTTGAAAAAAATATGTGGAATTAAAAGCCAGCCCAGATTTTTTAAGCCAGTCAGATGCTTTAAATGAATTTTGAATTTTGATTTGTGGGCCAGTGCAGCTCGTCTGTGAGTCCGCAGACTGGAGGGCTGAACGTTCCCTGCAGAACCGTAACTCTGTACTTTCCCCCGAGAATGGCTAAAAGAAAAGATGGACCACGACCACGAAACCTCTGTGCCCCTCAGACCCTCAGGAGCCTGAATGGGTGAAGAGTGAAGTTCCCTGATCGTTACCTGGTGCTGCATCAGCTGCAGAGGTAGAGCAGTGCGGTGATGAAATGAGGGAGAAACTGAAATCTCATCCTGGCTGCTTTGTCTTCGCAAGCACTCGAAGTTGAAGGACGGCCGAAGAGGACCTGCATAGATTTACTGTTTTACTTCGTCAGAAGAGAAAAATACTGTTTTCTGTGTTTTTTAATGAACTGTCCCCAACACACCCAATTCAGTTCATTTATTGGTCCTTCCTGAGTTAAAATAGATGTGTTAAAGCAGAGCCAGGGTTAAGATCCACTCGTAAAATGTTCTGTCATACAGAAATGTTCCACAAAAATCTTTTTTCTCCATCTTTTTTCTGAATGGAGCCGAGCTCTTTGTACATACAGACATTCTGGAGAAACCTGAATAAACATGTGGGGAAATGTAACGAGTCCAAAAGCTCCCAGACAGAAACTATAAGCCCTTAGCAAAAAGGAGTTTATTCAAGTTGTTGTGAATTTGTTTCTTAGAGACCAGGAGACGTTTTTGGATATCTTGAAGCAGAAGTTTCTCTTTATTCAGAGACTCACTGCTTGGGAGCTGCAGTCTTCAAAGGGTCGTCTGACTAGGACAGTGATACATTGTGGCTTATATACATATAGGGGGCAGTGCTTAGAGATAGAGCACCTGAGTGACGACCCCAAACAAAGCATGAAAATGAAGTATTCAGGAACAGCAGCCTGCACCGTTTACACCAGTCCTAATCCAGTCTTCACAAATACCCACAGACTGGGCAGAAGTACCAAGAGCCATTACAAACAAAAGCAGTAATCTGGCTCATTTGACTTCGGCAACTTGTGCTTGATAGAATTATCTGTCTGATGTCATCATATTTCTAAACACAATGTACTGCACCTTAGGCTTTCATGTGCTGCTATGTCAGAACATAATATCTGCATATTTACATTTACATTTACGGCATTTAGTTGACGCTCTTATCCAGAGCGATGTACATCAGTGCTTAAGAATTCCACAACTATTTCTTACCTGAAAATTTAAACAATATTTTAAACAGTTTCCTAAATTTGTAATCCTACCAAGTGTACTACGAGTTGACTTATTTGATACTGAAACTGAGGCAGAATATTCAAAGTATCTTTGACTTAAAAATGCTTCAGTTTAGTCTGAAGAAGTATTAAATTAGTACTTTTTATTACAGTACAATTACACGGTCCGAATACGGGCTACACTTATACTCAAACATAATAAAATGAACTTTTTGCTAAGGGTGATACAGTTCAACATCCATAAACATACCGAGCAGACTCTGATTCAGGAACAGATATAAGTGACTTTTGAAAGAGGATTCATTATTACACCAGGAGCTTTGACTACTGGCGACTGAATCAGAGACTAAAGCCACATCAGTGAGAGTTTTACAGGTACAGTATGTCCAAATAAGTTTTAATAAAAAAAAGGTCCTTTCAGAGTCGGCTCCAAAATCACCCAGAAAACCATCAATTAAAACAGTTTGAATCTGAAATACAGTGAAGTATTATCTCTCGTGTATATACTCTAATAAATTCTCAGATTTCCTTTTAGTGCTCTTACTCTGGGGCGTGGAGGGGAGGAGCCTCCTCCTGGGCGACTTCCTGGGCTCCTGGAAGATGGGCTGCTCGTCATCATCGTAGAAACACTCGGACTCGAGTTCCGGCCCAAAATCACCCGCAGTGTCCCGAAACTCCCTGTGTGACTTCCTGGAGCAGGACGAGGGGAATAAGAGCAAAAAGCAGTGAAGATGCTTAACAGGCACTGCGGCTCGGGCTGGGGGGCTAGCCCCCCCAATACTGTTTTTTCAAATATAATATGTGGATTTTTTACAGACAATTTTTCATAAAATAATGATAAACTAGCAACAGCATCCTCACATCAACTGGTAGCAAGTTCCATACTGACATTAACTCTAACCTAAATATCCATATAAATCCTGACATTAATCCTGTTTTATTACACAACAGTGTGAAACTGTTTCTCTCACCACCAGTGGACCAGGTGGTAGCTTCTAATCCAGCAGAAATATTTGACCACGGTTTGAATGACCTAATAACGGTTAATATTTCTGACTTTGTGCTGTAAGACCAGGGCTGGTCTGTAAGCAGGTTACACTGTATTGCTTTGTTGCATGTTTGTATTTAGTATCTGGTGTTCTACCCGTCTGCAGAGAGCATGAGGTCGTCCTCCTGGTACTCCTCCCCGCTGTAGTACTCCCCCGAGGCTCGCTCGTCATCGCTGAGCCCCACCCGGGAGGAGTCGCCCCCGCACACACCGGCATAGCAACCGCTGGGGGCGTCTGACCTGGAACATGACATTTTCAAATGTTTTAGAACATTCTTATAGTTACAGAACTACAGAATAACTATTTTCTGCATTTTACACTTTTCTTCTATTTTTAACATTAAACACAGACACTCAAAGAGCATGGCCAGGTTCGCTGGGCATTCTGGGTAATAAACTAAATATCTATTTGTGCAACCCCTGGTTTCTATCTCCACCTTCTTCAATGAATCATATCAAACGCTCTGAATGACTTTCCTTACATCTTAATCCCTACATCTACATCTCAAACATTCTGAATAATCAGCTAATAATGAATGAATGCTTTTGTTGTCAGATTGATTCCTGCCCAATTTTAGTATATATTTTAAAGGTCCCATAACATGAAAATGTGACTTTATGAGATTGTTTAACTGTGACGGCTCAGCCAGTGGCCGGTAAGGGTCACTGGTTTTGGTTATGTTTTGGGACTTTTATTTTGACTTTCTTGTCCGTTTATTGTCACGTGTCTCGTTTCCACCTGCCTTGTGTTCTGATCACTGATTTTGTCTTGTATTTAAGTTCTGTTTGTATGGACCTGTGTCATCGGTCCATCGCCTCATTTACGCCTGGTAATGCGCCTCGTTTCTAGTTATCCTGTCTTGCTTATGCCACGTTCTCGTTCCTGTTTGTAGCGGCCATTGAGCCAGGTTTGTTTTCTGTTTTGGTTTATAAATAAAGGAGCACTATCATGGAAACCTGCCTGCCTAGTTCATGTTTCCCCCGAGGTAAATCATGGACGCAGGTTCCCCCCGTCGTCCGTGACACTAAGTCCCTTAAGATAAAGACTTTTGCACAGTACTTGTATGTAGTGTAGCACACTTTTATAAAACTGGACAGAAGTATGGACAAAACTGATAAATGCAATATAAAGACTGGAAGCGGTGGACACAGCTGCGGACACTGCTGCTACGTAAGTAGTGACTATAAAAAGTATATGCAAAACTTTTATACAAAAACCTGAGTTATCAACTTTTCTGCAAAGCATTCAAACATGTTGACAACTTCAGCGCAGTAAACAACAATGCTAAAATCACTTACCAAAACTTGAACACACTGCTATCCCAAGTTCTTCCCAAGTTCTTACTGGTACTGCAACTCATGCATTCAGTTCTGACAACATGCTCAGAGGACACGCACAAGCACACTGGGAATGATGCATGCGGGGAAGCGTTCTAGTATATCCCAGCCCTAAGAATTCATTTCTTGTTAGCTATATTAACTCACAGTTCTGCAAAGAACTCCAGACAAACAACAATAAAAAAACCTAACAAATGAAATATGTTGCAGCATATTCACTCCTTTATGGACAAAGGTAAAATTGTGTAAATATGATGTTATTCTGAACTAGTCCTTTAATATTACATAGAAGATCCAGAAATAATGAAATTCTGATGATCATCCCATCAAACTCCAAAGGGTTAGGTGGTGAGAGAGAGAGAGAAAAAGAGAGAGAGAGAGCGAGAGACAGAGCGAGAGAAAGAGGGAAAGAGAGAGAGAGGAGGGACACAGCGAGAGGCAGAGCCCCACTGTACAATCTGTCTACAGTTCCACTCTTCATTTCCCCCTCAAAGCCCAATCACTGCTGCTCACTACTCCTTCAGCTCATGCTGATTCGGCCACAATCCCGGTGAATTTCTCAATTGAGTTTTCATCACTCCTTTATTCATCTGACTACAGGCATCTGCCAACCTCCATCTGCATCTGCCGATGATGGAGTGAAGGACACCTAAAACTATGGTGAAACATGAACTTTATGGCCAATATTTCAGCAACAATGTTCTCCCTGGCCTTTCTGTTCAAGGTGTGTGTGTGTGTTTTCTTAGCCCTGAATGTGTTCTGACGCGTTTAACAAGCAGTACTTTGGAATGTAATATGCATGGTTTTCAGTGCCAGAAAATTCTGGATAAGATTTTATCTTCACTTAAGAAGGCCTAAATTGACATTACAGATCATTAAGCAAATAATCTGGTGTCTCTGCTTAAAGTCACCAAATGAAAAAAAGCTCATTAAGCAAAAATCCAGAACACCCCTCTCCAACATTCTCTTTTTTACTTTTTCCCACATATTAGAATAATAGAGTATGTAGCAATATATATAGGGATTGACTTAAGCGGTACGCAAGCAAGAACAGGCGTATGTGGTACGACAAATGCGCAACAGTTTTCAGTCTTTACTGTGCAAATGAGTACCTAATCTGAGAAACTTCATACTGGATCTCTAAGTACCACCACTCAGGAAAGGAAAACCTTAAAAAAATAACGATCAAGTCAAAATATGTCTTAAAATATGCGTGCCCCACACCCTCGAACTTCACAGCCCGCCCCGATACCAGACCCGTTCGCCAGTCCAGAGGGGAGTGATCTGCCCCATTTCCACGGTATTGAGCGAGACGCGCTTCCTCATTCGACTGAACTCAGAAACTTGCCCAGAGTGGCTCTGCCAACATGCAGTCATCATTTCAACCAGTTAGTGGCAAGAAAGCAGACTCACCCATCATTTTAGAATGTTGATTTAATATTTTTTTTGTCAAATAATCCCGTGGGTAACTAGACGGGGGTTCCAGTGCCCATGGTGAGGTAAAAAATTTTGAATTTGGGTGCGTACCAATTCATTAATGTAGGTACTCATTAGAGTAGTACAGCAAAAAAATTATGTCAACCCCTGAATATTTAAGCATTTTCTACAATACTGGGTTTCCACCCAAAAGGAGATAGGAAATACTTATGTTCGCCTTTTAATTATTTGTCTCCGGTGTGTCTTGTTTTGCTCAGTGTATATTTAGCCCTTTGTTCAGCACGGCCGATTTCTGTGCTTTTGGGTTTTGTTTGCACCTTGTGTCCACCTGGATGGCTCTTATTTTTCAGTGATTTTTCTTTATGTTCGTTTTTTCTGTAGGTCCCTGCATTTAAGTTTGTTAGGTTACCTCAAGTTTCAGTTGCAGTGTGTTTCCCTAGTTGTTATTTAGACCCACCCTATCTTATAACAGCTGATTGGACAGCCATACAAATAAATTTTTACCATGACATACACAGTAATTAAGTAATTAATTGTGTTGTATTTTCCAACTTCAAATTTAATCTTCCATTTAATTAAAAGTTAGCTTTGTAAAAAATGTAATTTCAAGCACTTTTGCATGAGCCTTTAAATAAAATATCATTAAAATGACAAAAAAAAATCAATAAGGTATTTCCAAAGCCATATAAAACTGTCACCACTTAGATCATACATGTCTTCAGATAACAGAACTATTTCACATGAGTGTATTTCCATCACATTTGACAGGCAACTTTGTTTTTACCAACTGACTGTTACAAAAAGGCGCACTTGTTAGATTTATTCTAAAAGACTACCGTTAAACAAATTTCCATTAAAACAATAACTTTAACTGAACACTCCCACATAGTTGGCAGCCATCATCATATAAACAATGATTAACGTTATGAAAAAATGTGAATTGTTGTCCAGTTTTTATCACTGTCAGATTCAAAACCTTCCGATAAAATTATTAGAGAGAGGGAGAGAAGGAATAAAATAAACCAGGGTAATAGTGGGGCCCGTTCATTTCAAGCTGTGAGATAAGCATTAATTGGGAACCTGAACTGAGTAGAACTTAACACATACAGAGAAATAATGTCCTGCCCTGTCTAAAGCGGACCTGGACATTTTTAAGATTAGGATAAATATCAAGATCTAGTGTAAAGAGTATCTGTGTAACTTTGCCAGGAGAAGGGTTACCTGCGAGTATTGCTGAGTGTACTGCTGTGTGTACTCTGAGGTGCTGCTCTCAGTGCTGTACTGAGTGTTTGATAGAGAAGCAGGAGGCAGGACTGAGCTGAAGGTTCCACTGACTGCCTGAACAGCCTGACCTTTACTACTGCTGTTGCTGGGGGCTGCAGAGAGAGGGAGGAAAAATAAGAGAGAGAGAAATAAACCAAGGCCTTTCCAACATTCCTTTCACACACACCCACTCACAAACACACACACACACTCTTTGCTGCTTGTGTCTGCCAGCTGTTGGCACCCTGGTGGTAAATGTAGCCTTGAGCAGGGAACAGTTGAGACACGGCAGTTCTGAACTGTAAACACAAGAGAGTGAAGCATTGAACGAGCACAGAAGGTCTCTGCAGCATTAACAGAGAATTCATCAGCCGTTTTCAGACTGGGCACGTGCTGAGTTTCACTCTGTGAAGATCAAATGAAATATCCCACAGTATAACACTGAATAAACAGTACCCATGAATAAAAATCTCAATATATATGTATCTACTTACACAAGTAATTTATCATTAATAGCGGTTCATAAATACTGAGGTTAAAAGAATAAACCTTAAATATAATTGACACAGCTCCCCTTATCCTCAAGAGTTGATAACACGTAGTATGTTTGGTGATAGAAGTGTGCTGGTTTTGTACTGAGGCTCTGAGACTAATGTAGCTAACAAGTAATGGAAACATAAACCCATTTCACTTTTGGGATTGTGGAAATTTTTGTACATTTTGGACAAAATCCTTCCTTTATGGATACAGCTATGTTTAGTAGAACTAACTGTATGTAGCTACAATAATGTTTTGCTATGCATAGAACGCTAGGCACCTCTGAGGTACCCTGAGCAAGGTATCGTCCCCACACACTGCTCCCCGGGCGCTGTGTTTGTAGCTGCCCCCTGCTTCACTTGGTGAATGGGTTAAATGCAGAGGAAGTATTTCGTGCTGTTCACACTGTGTGCTGTGTTGTGTTCATGTATGACCAGATTATCACCTTCACTTTTCACATTCGCATATTGTTTGTCTGTGTTTGGCAGTGTGTGTATGTATGTGTGAGAGATAGAGCGAGTATAGATACCTTGCAGTACCACCCCAGGCAGTACACTGGCCAAGTTTAGGTAGGGATTTGAGGGCAGCTTCACCTCTTTGGGTGGATCTCCCAGAAGAGACGTCTGGCAGCTGGTTTGAATCTGGTTTGAAACAGAAGTCGATACAAAAACACCATTATTATGACTGTTAGACAGCAGAGTCCAGAAAAACTCAAGATCTCTAGAGGATTTTAAGAAAATAAGGGCAAATGGTGAAACTGTATTATTTACGCATTTGTGAAAGACAGCAAGAGAGGGAGGGAGGGAGAGGGAGAGAGAGAGAAAAGGTTTGTGCGTAGTCTGTATTCTTATTTCAAACTATTGATGTGCCTTTTATTCTCATACACATAACCTGATATAGGATTTTCATAACGTCTTCCAACAAATATCTGTGGTATGAATGAGTCAAAATTAAAGCACAGCTCAGTGCCGTCAACATGACTGGCAAGATTTAACTGCACAAATGGATTAAACCACTGTGAGGGAGTGTTTGGATAAGAAAAGGAATGAAGGAAATATCAATATCAGTATTCAGCTGTTCGCCAACTCAGCTGTCTCAGAAAACGTCAAAATGCCCACTTGTCTGACTGGTTAAGTGATTTTCCACTCTGCTGGTCCGACTTTCAGTTTATCTGCCCTGGGTAGTCCTTTATGTTGAATTATGTTGAATGTGAGCGAGTGAGTGAGTCTGTGAGTGAGTGAGTCTGTAAATGAGTGAGTGAGTGAGAATATAAGTATCTGTATGTGTGAGTATGTGAGAGAGATGTGAGTTATAAGCCAGGTCCATGAGGTATTTTGCATCTATAGCTTAGCAGGGTCTTCTCTTTCACTTTCAAACACAGTTCTTATGCAGTCACAATTTTCCAGCCCCTCGTAAACACTGTTGACACCTTGCATTAACAAATATTATATATGCAGAATGTTTCCGAATATACTTTGGCCAGATTCTATTCATACAGTTTGTTAAAATTCACCAGTGCAACCAGATGATTTTACATTCCTCCAATAGAAAGGAATAACAACACAAATGTTTCTAGTTTGCTTCTGTTAAACATACGTACACTGAACAGGGGTCTGCTTAACGCATAAGCCAAAACAGTATTTTTTCCATTCTCTCACACAAACACCATCCATAATGCAAGAAGGAGAACAGAGTGCTGTCCATTAGCGTTTGTGTGTGTGTGTGTGTGTGTGTGTGTGTGTGTGTGTGTGTGTGTGTGTGTGTGTATCTGTATGTGTGCTGTGGTCAGAAGCTAATCCATATGAGGCTGCACAATAAGAAAGAGCAGAGCTAGTACACTTAAGATCACTGACACCACACTCAGATCTAATGAGGAGCTCTACCATTCAAGCCAGCACTCACACACACAAACTCACGCACACAAACACACAAGCACATAAATGGAAAAGATGGACAGAAAGAAATGTGCAGAGGAAACTGTCAGAGGGAGGAGTGTGGCTGTGTCTATAACAGACAGAATGAGGCTGCCTCTGTGGTTCAAAGATTCTAATAATTACTAGCTGTACAAAAAACCACAAATGAAACTATGAGTATGCAAGTACACACACACACCTAAAGGGTTTCCTTCATTTATTAGTGCTGTTAGCTATAGGTTCCTGCATACATTTACTACTGACGTTCAAATAATTGAAAAAGAGAGATTCTTGTAATTTTGTGCTGCTCTTTATGAACAGAGTTGAGACAGGAATAGGTTGTTCCTCATCAATCAGGATCAGGGGTGGATTGGAAGATCCTCACCCCATAAAAACCAAGCTGCTTAAGCTGAGTGGCCTCAGTGAAAAGCTAGCACACTTGTCTTTTTATATATCACTATTTCCAGCTTTATATTGCCTAGTTATCCCTTCTCTCTATCCTTCAGTTTGTCATCCCACTAATTATGTGGATTCCATGCATATTTACTTGAATACTCTGTCACCTGCTATAGCCATCTAGGCACAGTACTATAATTAATCTTCTAATTGTTCACATGATGTGTCAAAGTCTTCCTTCTGATAGAAAACAGAGCTGCTGATTGCTGCCATTGCTATGCCAGTGTCTCATACAGTGTGAAACACAACACACTGTCCTGATCAGATCCAAACGGGGGTTGAATTAGGGTTCAGTTGTATTCAAACACAACTTTGCTTAATTATCTTGCATATTCAGTATCACTGTTCATTTGAACACTTGCAGTGGAGTTGACAACTCCTTTGAATACAAACTCAAAGCCACAGAATGTGAGACTACACACAATAAAAGAGAAACAGAAAAGTGAAACACACACTCACAGAAAGAGCAGTGCTATTATCAGATGCAGTATTATATGGGTTGAGTGGAGCTTTGTGAGCTGTGTTCCCCAATAAGGGCCCCAGGCCTGGTCTGGTCAGCCCAGGAAGGAAGTTGTGCAGCTGGGCTTGAGCGTGAACAGAGCCCCCTGTGGTTCCTGGAGGTGCAGGCTGCTTCTCAGGGGTGGTGGAGTGGGCTGAGACCCCGTTCTGCTCTGTGCTAGAGCTGGTATGAGAGCGGCCTACGGCGTAAGACATCACCCCCACTACAGATCCTCCAGCCTGAGACGAGACAGGAGTAGACTCCTGACCCAACTCTAAGAAGCAGGAGAGAATTGACAGGAACTGTTGTATTTATTATAGATTTAAGCCTCAATTTAAAAGCAACAATTGAAAACATGGTATACCTGATATACATTCTACTGGTGTCACATATCTCAACTTTTTTGTAACATTAGAGTTATTTAAGGCTGAATGGCCCATATTATATTTTATTCTTATTTCGAATTTTTATTTGCTCTTAAATATTCCATTTCAGACACATGACTGCACTGATTTATTTAAAAATCATTTAAAAAGTCTGAAAAGGATGACAATGGCGATGTTACTGAAATGGTAATGACCCTTAACATCTACATGCATTTCAAAGGTTTCATCTGCTTTAATATATCAAATAAGAGCAAACGCGCACACACATTTGCACTGAATAGCATCACAAAGGAAAAAACATTGATTGAAGCAGCAGCATCTAAGTATTCATAATGGGTTTCTCAAATTGTGTAAAGATTTGCATTGCAAATTCATTTCTCTGAAGCAGCAGCACAGACCTCTGCACTTGAGGTGCAGAGACAGGGACTAGCTGCCTACGCAACATCAGCTAACAAAACCCACCAGTAGGGGAATCTCCCAGCAGCCCCTTCGCCAGCGGCACTGGGACCGGAGCACGTAGACCCAGGACTTTATGGAGGAGCAACCGAGAGGGGTTGCCTAAAAGATTGTTAATCTAGGGGGGAGATAAGGATGAGGCAGGAAAGAGGAAAGAAAGTAGACATGGGTAAGGATGTTGTTTACATACTTTGTTATTTACAAGACTAGCCTTGTGCAGTCTATAAGTAAATAAACTTTTTTGTTGTTTTAGTTCTGCATTAAGAATAAAAAAACTAAGAATATTAAAGTGCAGAATGTCCATTTTCTGATATTCCTGTCACACAAATACCAGTGCAGCACACACTAACATGCCACTAACAAACTGCTGCGCTGAGAATGATCCACCATCGAAATAATCTCTGGTATTTGGTAATAGTTTTATGGTGGTGCTGTTTCGCTGACAGACAGGAGACACATAAACTGTGCAGCAACAATTGGACTACAGTCAGTACACTCAAAGTACATACCTGTGGAAGGTGTACCTGATAAAATGACCAGTGATGGAGGATCCCTAAAAAAATTGCAATTTAGTTTAAACCGTAATGTCTGAGGCCTTTTATACCTTGCAGCTTATCCCAGAGTATCAAAAGTAATTGGGCATTTGATTCTTGACAACTGCTTATCATCATTGCTACTCGACAGACCTAACTAAAGGCCTGACATTCCAGATGTGGCATTTGCATCTGGAGACTGTTACTGGTGACTCTCAACATGAGGATAAACATAGTAGTAAAATGTCAGTAAAGCAGACCCTCAGACCCCCAAAAGTAGAATGTTCTTGACTGGCCATGTAAATCACTTAATCCTTTAACATGCCACACATTTATTTCAAGTATTACAGACATAACTGAAGGAATTAAATACAAAAAAAAAATGCATTATAGACCTGATAGACAGGTAGGGAAGGTACACTGACATTAGTCATCAAATGTAAGGGATTTTTGCAACCCTTGGTAACTTTTAATAACAATTTACTAACCATTTTTAATCATTAATAACACCCTTAAATGTAATGGACAATATAATCGACTGTAATTCCTTCACTTTAGATATGTAAGCAATGCCAAATGGTGTTAATAGCCAAAATACGGAAATATTACTGTCGAATTACTTATGGATTGCACTCTATACATTAACATGCTCAGATAGTTAGCAATGGTATACATGTATAAATATCTAAAACTTGCATGCAGTATCACACAACAAAACATTTGAAGCACACATAAGCATACAGATTACACTAGGTCACACACACACACACACACACACACACACACACACACACACACACACACACACACACACACACACACACACACACACGCCTCAGAAGGAATTAACGAAAGCTATGCAGAGGATGTACTTGTTTCAGTCTTACAAAAGCATACATCATTTTTCTGCTTTCCCTCTGGGCCAAAGTTAACTGTTATGGTGTAATATCAAATAAAAGTATAATATAGCCTGCAAGCTCTCTGAATAACAAGAATGCAAGCTAAACAAAAATAATGTCCCTGAGTGAAAGTCACATTACTTTAAAAACAGAACAAAGCAATCATTTTTCTCAAGAGACATAATCCATTTTAGCAGCTTAATGATAAGGTGTGGTTTAAAGGAAGAAACACATCCACCTTTCTTGTAGATGCAGAAATATAAACCCAGGCGCATACACACAGACATATGGACGCAAAAGTACAGGGACACACATGTGCTCACACTAAACACGCTCACAGACACACACCCTCACATTAGTGATGTGCTTGTCTTTGATGTGCATAAGTTGCTGTTGGGCCATCTGCATGTGGAGAAGGTTCTGCAGAACCAGTCCATTTCCCAGGATGGCATTCTGCAGGAGGGGAGAAATACCACAATCAGTGTGAGTGTGTGTGTGAAAAAAACATCAGCAGGAACTAACTCTTGTTCCTGTGAATTCTGATTGTGCCACTTCCACAGCCTCCACATCCAGAACATTCGGATGTTTTGGTGTGGTTTACCAGAGAGAGAGAGAGAGAAAGGAAGAGAGAGTGAGAGAGAGACAGAGAGAGGAAGGCGCAGAGAGAGAGCGAGATATTGAAGAAAAGAAAAATGAGAGAGAGGAAGACAGAAGAATAGGGAGGAAGGACAAGTGAATAAGGAAAAAAATGAAAAAGAAAGAAAAAGAGTAAGAAAGAAGGACAGTTGGAGAGAAGAGACAGAGAAGCGAGAGGAGAAAGAGAGATGAAGAAAGGGGTGGGAGAGCCAGAGAGAGAGTAAGAGAAATAGGAAGAGAGAAAGAAAAACAGGGAGAAAATAAAGAGAGAAAGTGAGAGAGAGAGAGAAAAGTGAAAGAGTGGAAAACAAAAATGAGGAGGAAGGACAAGTGAATAAGAAAAAGAATAAAGGGAAGAGAGAGAAAGGAATAAGAAAGAGAGAACAGGTGAAAGATGAGAGAAAAGAGAGTGCTAGAGGAGAAAGAGGGAGGGAGAGAAGGAGAATAGGAACGGGGAGTGTGTCTGTGTGAGTGCTAAAGAGGGAATTACCTGCTGTGCTTTTCCTAATTGAAGCAGCGCGGCTGTCAGTGGTGGCCGGAGAAAGGGAACAGAATGAGGACGAAACTTCCCTGAAGATGACAAGAAAAAGATGGCAGTGTGGTGGAGGCACACCAGAAATGAAGACAGTAAGAGTAATAAATGAAAAAAGTGGATTGTGACGGTACAGAAAGAACACAGAGAGCATGGCTAATGCCAGCACTCTCCATTCTCCTCATATCCAGCTCCAGCTTGAGCACTAATGGCAACTTGTGCCAGAATAGGTAGAGAAGTTTTAAGATTTAATCATGGTCTATATTTGGTGGGCTAATTGTGTGTTCTCCTTAAGCTCCAGCTTGCAGACTTTCCGGAGCTCATTTATCCTCCAACCCAATGAAAAGTTCATTTTAATATATGATTAGATTTTCATCAAGAGAGGGACCTGGTCTGGGCTGACGAACAAAAGATTACCTCTTAATAGTGTGACCGAAAATGAATGGAGTGTTCACAAGCTCTAAACTAAAATGCCTGTAAATGAGCTTAATTGAAAATGCATAACTGCTCTGCTTGTGTAAATATTTTCTAAATTGTTGTTGAATATTCAGTAGTTCTTATGCATAATTAGAAATTACAAACAGGGTGCATGCATGTGCGTACCTCGTTTGCCAGCATGATATGGTCTCATAAGAACCTGAAGGGCAGCTGGATTGGTCATGCTGTTGAGGAGCTGAGCCAGACTGGGTTCTGGCAGCAAACCCTTTTTATTGCTCAGCATCTATATGAAAACACACACACACACACACACACACACACACACACACACACATAAGAGGGAGAGATACACAGCTCCACTTTCATTTTGTACTGACACTTATTATCATCTAAGCTTTCATAAACCCAGAAACTAAGTGCCTTTTATTGATTTAGAGATCTTTGTATTCTCGGCATGTACAAAAAAAGCTACGTATAGTATAACATTGTTAAAAAGTGCCATTACTTTGCACAGAAATACAAATAAATCACACAGACTGACACTAATGAGTCAAAAGATTATGACGTGTCTAATAAGAATTAAACCAATAATATCCTTTAAGTCAGGAGGGTCATCCTGGGCTCCTTTGGGATCACAGCACAACAGAGAATTAGATGTGTTTAATGATGCAGCACCTAAGTCTGTGTTTTGACCTACAAGCACTGGTGTCTGAAACACATGCTTTCCAGTAGGTTGGGAGGTGGAAATATGGGACATTTGGAGGTCAAGTCAACACCTCTATGTGACCTCTATGGCATGTTCCTCAAACTATTCCTCAAAGCGTGAAGGTGGCTGGGAGCATCATTCTGCTGAAAGAGGCCACCACCGCTGGGAAATATCATTGCCATAAAGGGGTGTACTCCAACAGTGTTTAGGTAGGTGAGGTGTCAGAATGACATTCAAGTGAATGCTCAGACCCCTCAGTACATTGCCCAGTTCTGCCACAGAGTCTCCTGAAACTACTTTCCAAAATAAATGCTGAAAAGCTACCCAGCCCTCCACTGATGTAAAAGTTAAAGTGATATTTTTGGACCTGGTGATCTTGCGTCATTGCCACAGGCTGGCATGGGTGCTCTGTCTGGTCTGTGGCTACACTGCCCCATTTACAGCAGGGTGCAAAGCACTGTATTGTAACATATTCTTCTCACAACCAGCATTCAAAAATAGATGCCTTTTTGAATTGACGAGCCTTGGTTGGCCAATATCCTGTTGCCAGTTTGTGGTTTGTTCCTCCTTGGACCACTGTTGAAAGGTGATCACCACTGCTGAATGCCCATAACAATTTGTCCCTTGTTAAAGTCAGAGTGTTAAAGTCAGGAATGCCTGCCCATTCCTCTGCCATCCAATATGTCAACCACAAAAACTGATTGCTCTCTTACCATGTCATATATACCAGACCTTGACATGCACAGTTGTAACAAGATAACCAATATTTTTGAGTGGTCATGTTTTACATCCTTAGTGTATATATCATGCACATGTGAGCAATGAATACAGTTCAGTCTCATTTCTGTTGGGTACCTGCAAATTTAGCTGTGAGAAAGTGAATGTGTTCACATGATCATGTCACATTGGCCATCAGTTTATTACTATATTACATGTAGGGTTCAAGCAATATACAGACTGGACAACAAATACCGTTGCAAACAATACATCAATAATAATGTCCTGAAGACTTATCAGTGTTGCTAAGAACAGTACTATGTAGACTTTCTATTTTTACTGAAGAAGCAAAAAAATGGCCCTTTATAAAGTCATCAACATAAAAGTCAATCAACATCAGCATCTATTATCATCGTAAAATAACAAAAACATGTAAAAATATTATAGCACAAAAAGGCTTCTGCCAAGCACCTTATATTGTACTTATAGTTTTGTACTTATATTTTTCCTAGACTTGCAGTTTCTATTTGTAAAAACATGGCAATTTACAGGTGACAAGTGAGAAACAAATTAATCAATAAATCGATGTTTGACTGTGACTGTAAAATTACACTGGCTGACGTAATCGATTATTGTAATTTTAAGCTCCAGCAAATGAATAAATATCATTTAGGCTCTTGTAATATTGCTACATAAACGGCTAACTGATAACCAGTATAAAAATCTACACACACACACCCATACACATACGAGAAGCCTTACAATTATTTCTTTAAAATGTTCTGATAAGATGTGTAGAGAATTGAAGATAGTACTGAAATCTATTATGGTATGTTTCTGGTTTTACAATTTAGTCAAAAGCTGGAATCTATGTGGGGCATTAATTTTGGAACGAATGGTGAATGCTCTGATCTCCTCATTAGATCTGAGATGTCTGCAAGTAGAATGGCTCCATCCCAATCATACCAAAGCTCCATCTGCTGCATACTGTCCCCCAGGAGGCCTGTATATATACACACACACACACACACACACACACACACACACACACACACACACACACTCTTGCTGGAGTTTATGCACAAACACAGGTTTTAGTGTGTAATAGTCAGGCACTTGTGTCCTAAAGCAGTTGAGGGAGAGAGATATGGTTGATGTAGCAGTATGTTTTTTTCACTCTCTCTCTCTCTCTCTGGGGTAGAGAGATGCAGACAGAAACAGCAAGGGGGTACTGCCTTATGGTCCATATGCTTCTGGCAGCGAGAGGATAGAAGAAACAGACTGTCATTTGAAACAACGCACAATGATCTACACAGCCTGCCTTTTAGACATCCTAGCTGTTGCTCAAAAACATCTGGAGTCTGTTTTGGAACTGGACTAAGAATTTTGATCATTTATCAGCACTGCACA
Source organism: Brachypetersius altus (assembly GCA_037974465.1). Lineage (NCBI taxonomy): Eukaryota > Metazoa > Chordata > Actinopteri > Characiformes > Alestidae > Brachypetersius > Brachypetersius altus. Next base: position 10,757,445 of record JBBPDB010000108.1, read on the forward strand.
AATGGCTGTTAATCGTCAGCCTCAATGGGGATTTCCCTGTCCAGTTTATTGACTGATTTATTTATTTAATGTATTTTTTTTTATGTATTAATTTTTTTGGCTCCAACCATGTTCTGAATCTTTTTTGCATTGAAAATCTTGAATACTGAATGCAATTCCACATTTGTTGTTTCTCAGATAATAAAGCAAACATCAAACACATCAAACTTCCCAACCAGAGAAGGCCACCAACTTTAAGGGGACATTTTATGCAAAACTCACCTTTTTAAAAAACAAGTTATAACAGGTCTATGGGCTGTACAAAACATGCTCATGAAGTTCTTTGCACAAAATCACTCTCACATAAAGAGATAATACCAGTTTTATTCTTCATAGTTTTGGTCCCTTTCAAAACAAGCCTTTTCAGGGCTCTGACCCTTTCATGCAAATAAGCTGCTGCTGGCCACACCCAACCCACCCAACCCATCCCATGCTCCACCCACCCCATCCCATGCTCCACCCACCCCTTGTGCTGTTCGTTTGACACATGCGAAACGAACAAGCTAGTTCATATTTAACTACGATAGAAAGTCCTTATATGAAAGTACCTACATCTCCCTCATCTGCTGACTTGTCACGAACAGTAGATACAGATCCTCCACGACGCTGAAGATAGCTTCTTATTCACATTTTCGTTCCACCTTAAGTATTTAAGGTGGAAACCGACTGTTGCTGGGACATGGCTAATGAAAATTAAATGGAGCCACGCAGTTCTTTGGTTTTCTTTGTCTGGGAGAAAGTGTAGAGATGTGTGCTGTTCTTTCCAGTCAACAACACAACACTTCATGTGTGACTTGCCTCTGCATGTAGCCATAGCAGACAAAATGGCGGATCTTCAACTAATCTGGTGTTGGGGCGCAGCGGAGCGTGCCGTATCGTTTACGTTCATGGGAACAAAGTACGCATTTTACACCATGATTGGTGTATTTTCACGACAATTTCTTTGCTTTAACTAATAGCGGAGGTTGTTTTATTGTGTTTTGAGTGAGTACTGGCCAGCTGGGCGGAGCGAGTTTTTGCCACTGCAGTAGTCAGGCATGGCAGAATTCAACATACATAAAACACAAGCATATATACAATCCAGTATTTCTTCCTGGGTTGCTGTTTGAACATAACATATTTTTTTCTCTCAGCTTTGACGAGTCCAACCGCAAACAAAAGTAAGTACTTTTAAATTTGGGAACTGCAAAGAGCCAAGATTGTCGCTGAAAGGGGTGAAAAGCAACAGGCTCGTGGGTGGGGTCTGAACAGGTGAGGGGCGGTTCTATGCAAATAGGCCCACCGTCCAAACAGCTCTTTTTGAAGGAGGCTGAAACTGTGAAGAATAAAGTTGGTGAGAGATCTTTATGTGAGAGTGATTTTGTGCAAAGAACTTAAAGAACATGTTTTGTACAGCCCATAGACCTAACTAAAGTAAAAGTGAAAGTGATCATTCTGTCATACGTGAACACACCACAGAACACCTCTGCATTTAACCCATTCACCAAGTGAAGCAGTGAGCAGCCAGGAACACGGCGCCCGGGGAGTGTGGGGACGGTACCTTGCTCAGGGTACCTCAGAGGTGCCTAACGGGCTTGGGAATTGAACCCACAATGCCCTAACCACTAGTTTGCATAATATGTCCCCTTTAAAATGTTGATTTCTGAGGGGTTTTTTGGGACTACTGTTGTAAATGACCCGATTTTAGTGTTTTTTGTTTTGTTTAACATAAGTAAATCACAAGGATTAAAATGTGATTAATATTCTCAGTACTAAAGCAGGCCCATATCATGTAAAACATACATTTCCTTCTCTGACTGCTTTTGAATAAGACAGATCAACAATACAGAGCAACCAATCAGAACAGAGTTAAACCCATTCAAACAAAGACAAAAACACAGTGGTCCACAGACAAAAAAATAAACCCAGGGAAAAGGTAAGATATGGGCCCTTTAAAATAAACTTTGTCTCCAGTACTGATCTTTCAGAATGGATGGGGACATCGGTACCCACGGAGAAGAAGATTACAGATGCCAATGCAGTAGTAAAGCTATCCCGCCTCTTTTGTATCTAATTGAATGTGATAGACATATCCAGTAGCCATGCGTACACTCTTTCCGTCTCATAACAACTCCCAGCCTGTGAGGAGTGAGCTGAGCCAGTGGAGACACCTGCTTGTCCCCAGGCAGCTCCAATTTTGCTCTGCCATAAAAACACAGGGAAGTCAAACACTGGCAGGGGCTTTTGCACCAGCCGCAGGCTCGGGATCCGCTGGATTGAGGCTTGCGCCCCCTCAGTCTGTGCGTGTGTGTGTGTGTGTGTGTGTGTATGTGTGTGTGTGTGTGATTCAGCTACACGGAAGCAGGCACATTTGTCATTTGAGCAGAGTGCTACTCGTGGCTTGGAGGGGTGGGTCTGCAGAGAAATGTCAACTTGCATTCATTCTGTTCAGCTTGACATATTTCAAGGAGAGAGGGAGACAGATAGCAGGGTTTCCAGCAGGAAGGGAATGATTAAGGCAAAAAAGAAATGGCTGTGAAGGAAAAGATGAGAAAACGATAAAGGGGAGGATAGCGGAAAGAAGAATAAAGGGGCGGGGGGAAATGTAGGTTTCATTTTTTCTGAAGGATAAATCATTAAAAAATGGAAAATGAAACAAGACCCTTGAGAGATTTCCTCCCCTGCTTAGCGGCTCCTCCATCCTGGTGCTAAATCAACTAAGGCTCTGATGTAGTGACGTCTAAAAAAACAGCAGAACTGCCTACACAGCTAGGTCCAAAGGAGAGGAAGACAGAATGAAGAAAGTTCGATGAACACAATTAAGCACATTGATTTGAGAAGAAAGCCGACCTATTTGGATCAGTGGGGGAAAAAAATCCATGCCTGACACAATTCCGTTGAGACCACTATCTGACAGCACAGAAGAACGTGAGAACGAGTGGGCGAGCATGTGTGGGTTTCGTTCTTTTCATTGGTGCCTTGAACAATGAAAGTAAGACTTTTCTAAGAAATCGCACCCAAAAAATCATGCTGCTTGTTACGGGCAGGTGGGAGTCAGGTGTGTGTGTTCCGTGGAACTAGTTTAAGAACATCAATGAAAATGAAAATGGCTTGTAGTCTCGCTGCTTGAGCTGATTCTGGTGTGGATTCGCCTGGTGCATGGTTTTCACCATTTCAGTCCCACATTTTTAAAATAGCCACCTGCTTTTTTCCAGCCTGAAAAATGCAGCAGCGAAGGCTATGTCTGCAACAGCACAGTGTGTGAATACTGTAATTAAACTGCCACTGCCTCTGCCTTGCCCTCACATCTTTTGGGCTGCATGCGTATATGACTGAGTAGGAGCTTGGGTATGCTTTTCAGGGTCCTTTTTTCCTGTTTCCAACTTGACAAGCACAGAGAAATTCATTTACTACAGTTACTGTATTCATTAGTCAGTATGTGTGTTTGTGTGTATGTGCGTAAATGCAATATCATAAAAAGTAACATTCGTATTATATAAAACAAAAAAATACTGAAGGCATGAAAATGCCTCTGGGATAAGGGCCTATATGTTGCATGAACACACTGTTCTTATGTCCTTTTACAATCAAAAGAATCAAATTAAAATGTGAATCAGTGTTTGAAGTTGAATGTTCCGTGTCTGAATCCCACTGGTGGGACCATCTGTCTTGGGACCAGCCTAGTTAAATCCCACTGCTGCAATTGTACTTGCAATAGAGTTTATACTAAGTTGCGTTTAACCTACTGTCTGTGTTCTTCCAAGCAAATAAATGCTTACAGTCCAAATAAGTATGGGATATTAAAGACTAGTATGTGTGTTTGTTTGTCTGTTGCTCACCACTCCTTGAGCAGCGATGAGTGCAGCAAGTGTGCTGCGTCCAGCTGTTCCTGGGCTGCACAGGGACAGACGGATCTCATGGCCCTGGACGACATGCCGGTCCATCTCCAGCAGCATGGCCTCCGCTTGCTCTGCCGTCTCATACTCCACCACCCCAAAACCTCGCACTGGACTGCCCTCATCCTGAGCCAGCTACAACACACAGACACACATGGTCACAATCAATTCACATTTTTAATTCAAAGTTGGGAGCCTTGAAAGCTTCAAACATTGTTTGAATATTGTTGCAAATTTAAACAAATTATTTTTTACTCTTAGATCAAGCAATAGTGAAAAATATGCATTAGGTGATGAAAAGTTACTGTTGTGCGTTAAAAGGAAATCAAGCATTGAGTTTAAGCTCAAAAACAGATTGTGATGAAATGCAAAGAAGAATCAAATGCAGAGTATTAGAAAATAGTAGGATTTATTAAGTCCAGATTCAAAGTCAAACAAAAAGAGTCCGGCGAGAAAAGAGGAAGTCGAAAGAGCAGAAACGGGTCAGAACCTAGAAATGGGATCAAGAATAAACAGGCTCAGTAACTATACTAGGCAAGTATACTTCGCACTGGGTTCTAGTCAGCACTGTCTATATATACTTCCTGCCCCTAGTATTCAGGTGATGCCGATCTAGGCCTAATTGGTCTAGTGGAAGTCCTGGAGTGCTGTTCAGGATTGGACTGTTCAGAAGAGCCTGCTTGCCACTCCCTTCCACCTCCTGTGCCAGGCCTCACACAGATGGAAAAATCATAATTTAAACCTAAATGTGATTCAAAAGGAAAATGTAATTCTTTATATATATGGGTGATGGGTGATATATCACAATATCCTATACATGGCATCATGTTTATTTCTTTCGTCAAGTTGAAAAGAACAAAAAGGGACCTGTAGTGCCATTCTGGACACTTGACAGAAGGCAAATGGGTTACAAGATTTTATTGTAAATTGCTACAAGATTTTATAGTAAATTTGGACATTCTATTGACCCATTCATCACACAATTCTGAAAAGAGTATATACAACAGCTGGCATTTTCAACCTAGTTAAAAATGTTTAAAACACAAAAATGGTGATGTGAGGTTTTGATCTGACAGCAGCAATTGATTTTTCACAAACTGTGCTGCTTCAAATCCGATGCATGAGGCTTACTTTTGCTTTGTTTGGAATAAAATATAGCTTTTTTCCATTTGTTAAGTACTGAAGATATTCATGCTATGCTTAGGAAATGTACTGTGACATACTTTACCCCAACGTATTATTGAATCAGATCAGTAATTAGATTTAAACTGATTAGTCCACTTATGTAACAACTTGACTTTAAGTAATCTCAGTTTTCCTAATGTACTTTTAGATGTTTCAGTAAATGTAATGTGTCTCTGTAGCCAGTTTGGCAAATTTTCACTAATTAAACTGTGGCCCACATTCAGAAAAGATAACTGCAAAGATCATGACAATTCAACTACTTTAAACAGGAATACATATCTTGCACAGTGTATAAAATACGCTTTCTCCAAGTAATCACAGTAATATTAAAATATGATTTAAACTGGTTAAAGTGGCCGTTGTAGGAAAGAGCCCTACACCATGCCACACTATTTCAAGGTTAGGAAGGAAATATGATTTGAATATACTGTCTGACTGGAAGAGCACCATAAAGACGCAGAATATAACTTCTTTCCTCTATTTATGAGTTGTTTAGTGCTGTGTACATACAGCCTCAGAAGCTTTATGCAGATGAGTTTAGACATTACCCATCTGTGTGACCCACAGGGTAGGTGGCTTTAGTGAGAGGCACATATAATATCATTTCTACCCAGGACCAGATCTAAAACTAGACTTCCTCTCGGCCAGAGCCTGCTGTAGTTCTAGGAAGCAAGTCAGCTCCTTGTTTATCACTCTTTCCACGACTCCTGAAGGGCAGAGACTTGGCCTGTACTGATAGGGCTCAGATTTGTAACTGCCTTTGCATGTGGACAGTGAAGGATTAGAGTAACCTGAAGCATAAAAAACACTGATATTCACAGGGCAACCAGACACACAGCTGGTGGCGTAGTGGTTAGGGCATTTGCCCTGCCATCAGAAAGTCGTAGGTTTGAAACCCCGGGCATTATGTTCCTGGCTGCCCGCTGCTTCACTTGGTGAATGGGTTAAATGCCGAGGTTGAATTGTGTGCTGTGGTGTGTTCACGTATAACAGAATGATCACTAACACACCCAAACACACACAATGTGAACAACTAATGTCCAAATATTCTGGTATACTAACACTTATGTAACATAAATACAGTTTTATGGGTGCTGAAAGGATACAATCCAAAAAGCCTCAGACTGCTTTAAAAGGACAGTTCAAAATACAGCTGAAATAAACAACAAATGAACAATAGTTTATTTTTCTGAAATATTGTGAAATCATCCTTTGGGGTAATTTTAAATGCTTGACTGAAAAATCTAATTTACACAGTGTTCCCCCTCTCTCCAAACAGCTGATCAGCCAAGACATGTCTGGTGTCTGAATGTATTCATTTTGTTTTGCACTGGAGCTATGAAGCTATTGTAGCTACACTGAAGCCTATGGGTCAGTTTCTCAGACAGTTTCTTAACCTTGTTGCTCCCATGCAGGACATGCCTTGGTTAATGTCGAGGTCAGGGAAAGAATGGCATGAATTCATTTTTTCAGTGGACCATTCACTTAAGAGAAGCAGAACCAAACAAATCACTTCAAAAGCTGGTCATGTCATGTAAGTAAATCTAGCATAGAGTACCAGTATTCAAATAGCAGGGATTTATTAAAATACATATATAATATAGTGATAATTGGTTTTATCAATACGGCACAGGACTAAAGTAACACATCCAGAAGCTTACATTAATAGATTGGTCTCACTGTATGTCAGAAGAATGTACTGAACTTTATAATCACAGATACACCCAGACACTACTTACACTCTCAAACTCCCTCCATAATTACCAGCAACTGCTTCTCAGTCCTGCAGTCCTGCTGAAGAGCGGGAGCCCGCAATGGGAATCGAGAACATTTACAAGGTGAACTTCAATATTCACACATACTTAAACACCAACACCCACACACACCATCCAGATGTGTCGGAGTGATTTTATCTTTCATCTGTGTGCGTCACACTCCCTGTCCATCCTTTCTCAGGAGAAGGTAGGGGGAGAAAGAAAGAGAGAGTTAGAGAGAGAGAGAGAGAGAGAGAGCTCCACTTCTCCACCATCAAAGTCCATTTAGCTACTTTGCCTTGCTCATCGCTCCTAAGGTTCATTTCAGCAGTTAATTACTTCCAGGGCTATTCTCTGGATACACTCAGTCTTAATTATTCTGCAAAGAATAAAAAAACCCTAAAATAGGTCAAATATAACACGATTTATTTGACCACAGTATTATTATTGGATTGTATTATGAATCATTAGGAACTGGATAGAAAAAGACAACAATAACTGCTAATTTGTTGTTTTACCATTTTACCATTTACAAATGATTTAGCATGTCCTCATTCGCAAGATGGAAGCACAAATCTCCAGAGTAAAGCACAAAAACAACCAAAAATAGAGAATTCACAAGAGGCTTCGAAAAAATACAGCGTTCCCTGGTGCTGTATCGTCCAGCCGTAAGGTATCCTCAACACTAATGGTGTTGAAATGTAGAACTCCAGGTGAAAGTATATCTAAGCATGGTGGATTTAGGAAACACCATTAAATTACTAATAGTGTACTATATACGGCAGCTGGTGGCCTTAGTGGTTAGGTCATTTGCCCTGCCATCAAAAAGTCATAGGTTAGAATCCCAAAGTCTTCACTGAGGTACCCTTGAGCAAGGTAGTAATCCCCAAGCACTGTGTTCCTGGCTGCTTGCTGCTTCACTTGGTGAATGTGTTAAAAACAGAGGAACATTTTTGTGCTGTTCACACAGTGTGCAGTGGCGTGTTCACGTATGACATTTACATTTACATTTACGGCATTTAGCTGACGCTCTTATCCAGAGCGACGTACATCAGTGGATCATGACAGAATGGTCACTTTACATTCACAGCCTATGACAGAACTGTGTAGAGTAATTTGTGGGACCTACACAACTGAGTGTATAGGGCCGACTGGTCTGATGGTGGTAGTAACTGTTTTAATTTTTTTAGAAAATTAATAATGTGTAATTTTAGCAGGTGTACTCAACGGTTGCATACTGCCTATTTTTTTAACTAGACTCAAAAAATGGCCAAAAATGCCATATTGGTGCATCCATAGAAATGTCTAAAATGAATGATGCATTCCCTCATACATGTCAAAAGTCGAGTTTTCAGCTTGATGGCTGGCAGTCATGGAACACTGATGGATAGAAGTGATTCTGCATCCTGGAGAGGAAGGCAGTCAGAAAGCGTTTTAGCTGAGAGCAGAAAGCTACAGTTCAGATGGAGAGTCAGTTTCTCCCCTCAGGAGACTTCACTACCCCCACTCCTAGCAGCTTGAGCAAGAGAGAGAGAGAGAGAGAGCAAGAAAGAGAGGGTGGGAGGCATTGATCGGCAGTTGGTGCTATGGAAATGAGAGGTAGAGAGGCAGAGAGAGGGATAGAGAGAGAAAGAGAGAGAGGTTATGACATGGACTGGCTTGTGTCAGCAAGCCTGTGAGGAAATGAAAGAAGGAGTGACTAGAGTTTGTAAGCCAGGAAAAATAAAAAGACGGTGTGTGGTGTGTGTGCAAGTGTGTGTGAAGCAGAGAGATAGACATAGATAAAAAGAGTGCTAGTGAGCAACTGTGAGAAAGATAATGGTGGGAAGGAAAGTGGTGTGTGAGTGTGTGTGAGTGCGTGTATGTGCCAGAGAGAGACAGAGAGAGAGTAAGAGAAAGAGCGGTAGATTGAATGAGGTGTGGGATGTGACAGAGGCAGGAGGAAGAAGGAAGTGAGAGAGAACAAAAGCAGCAGTGAGGGGTTGGCTTTGGGACAGCTGGTTTGAGTGTACTTTACACCGTGTGTATGTGTGTTTGAGCTTTTTGAACAAGTTAGAAAGAACAATATTCAGCAATCACAAGTGTCAGTTTTCATAAGACTGAGAAAAACATGAGTAGCACTCCATTCAACTACAGAAAAACAAACAAACAACAGATTCTAACAAATAAATGAACACATTAAGATATGCCACATGCTGTCATCTTGTTTGTGTTATGGAGTTGATACGAAGGTTGTTTTTTTGTTTTAGATGTCCAGTACTTAGAAAAGGCAATGACATAATTTATCATGATTATTATCTTATTTAAATTTAGCTTCAGTGTCTGGATGCTTTTTCCCACCAAGCCACTTTAATATAAACTACTACTCACTTCATTTAAATAAAGTGACTGCTACTGTAGGGAAAAAGTAAATAAACAAATAAATAAATAAATAGACAGACAGATATACAGATAGATAGATAGATAGATAGATAGATAGACAGATAGATAGATATCAGCTACTATTAATATGCCGTCGTCCCCTACTGGTTACAGCTAACAATATAATAAAAATATTGCTTTTAAAAGGGAGTATTAAATAACTCATTCGTAAGTACCAGCAAATATTCAAAAATGTTATTCAGGCCAGCCCATCCATTATCTACCCCTTATTCCTGCAGCCTATCCCAGGTACAATGGGCAAAGGCAGGGTACACCCTGGACAGGCCCCAGCACGTTGCAGGGCCACATATAGGGACAGACAACTAGAGCCCGACCGATAAAGGATTTTGAAGGCCGATACCGATACAAATATT
>JBBPDB010000108.1:10767364-10781704 GCA_037974465.1 Brachypetersius altus
GTGTGTGTGTGTGTGTGTGTGTGTGTGTGTGTGTGTGTGTGTGTGTGTGTGTGTGTGTGTGTGTGTGTGTGAAACAGTAACCAGTAATGGTGAATACACACCAAGAAGAGAAGCCCACCTTGTAAATGACACACTCACACTGTCTCAGTTTCAGCTTTTCAAAGTAACCTGTGTGTTAAATATGTCAATTCCTACAGCAGTTGTGAAAATATAAATATGTATATTGATAAATGTAAATATATATGTATAATATGTATACATTTATGTATTAGAGGTTGTTAGAGGTTATTTAGAAATCAGAGTCAGCCGATAGCCGAAATATGCTGCCGATAATTTTTGGCCAATAATAACACATTTGCCCTCTGTTTGTGTAGTAAAATATCACACTAATAATAACAAAGGATACACGAAATTTCTCAGCTTAACATTCATTTAACACTGACTAAACATAAATATGAACATAAATAACAAATATAACTGTAACTGTCTAAACAATAAATAAATACATAACATTTGAACTTGACTTATAATATACAAAAGAAAATTAAAATTACAAACTATTCCTGAGGGAAGATAAAATTATAAACAACAATACACATAATCTTGAGTCTTCTTCACCCCACACATCCCTCGCCGAAAGTTCTTAGTATTCCCAGTTTTTTGTAGTGTTGTTCAAAATTCCAACTGTCAATTTCAAACACTAGTAAGTGCACTACAAAATCGTCACACAACATGCCAAAAGCTAGTGTCCAGACACTGTACACTACATGAATAAACATATACCATCATGCACTGCGGGTTTCTTTTACTGTTATCCTGCCCAAATAAAGGCAAGAGGAGGAGGAACCAGTACAGTCGCCAGCAACGAAGAATGTCATGAGTAGTGTTTTGTTGTTTATCACAAGTTTATCATAACATTGTGGTAATGAATTAAGTCCCGTGGAACCAACGATACGAATTCTTTTGTCTTTAAATCACATTGTTTTAATTTACCTCAATGTATGTGGAGCTACATTGGCGTTCAGGTATCATTAACTTCAGGGCATGAGCTAACGTTTACTAAATTTGCCTTCCCCCTTAAGTTTACCTTCAACGTTACCCCACGGTAATTGCAAAACATCTTCGTCAGACCTAACTATTAAGCCCATATTTTGAATCAGGCTAAGGCTCAACGCAAAACTTACAGATCTCAGTCAACCTCACTGCACATAAACGCTAGCTAAGGTGTGTGTTTGTTTTCGTAAAACGTGAATACACCACTTTTTTCTTTGAAATAGTGGCATGGGAAATTTCTGTAGGCTAGCCTTATGTAACATCCCGAGTGTCTGCAATTAACTAAACATCGCTTCCCCTTGTTCACTAGTTAACCCCCCTATATAGCAAACATTATGTAGTAAATGAGTAAGCGAGTAAACAAGTGCACTTTTTCGAACACAGCTATTGTTTTACCCCTTCAGTTTTAAAATATACCCTTTCAAAAATATTATGATCAACCCTGTAAATGGTAAAAGTCAGTAAAATATATGAAAAAAAAACGTACTGCCTTCAATAAGTAATCAATAACAAAACAACTTTGAAGTAAAAAGGGAAAGAGGGGAAAAAAGAAGCAAAAAAGATTGTTAGAGGGAAAATAGAGGGTGACAGGGTACAGTTACAGTGTCTTAACCTTAACTATGCTGACCCTCAGTTAGTGCAGAAGAGACCTGAGAAACAGACCCATGAGTAATGATATCATGGACATGTTTTATCACAGACATTTTCTGAGGTCCTGCATCGTTCTGGTTTTTGTTCATGAGTACACACACACACACACACTCACACACACACACACACACACACACACACACACTGTACAACATTGGAGAAACATTTCTGTTGTGATGTAGCAACTCAAGTTCTACTCCGTTAAGATGATACTTCAAAGTCAACAGCCTAGTTTCTAGACAAGGACTACGATGGTGAATTACCATATCCACATATCCCCGTCAAGTAGTTACAAACATTGAATAGCACATTTAATCTCACACACACATATACATCACTACTATAGGAAGGCAAAAAGAATCCTCTGAGAAGAAGTCTAAAGTCACATGAACTTGTCATTTGTCATTTCATCTGGGAAATCTGGTGTTTTCAAATGTCTATATTTAAAGTTAAAAGGCTTTAATATCACAGTACAGCATTGTTATTTACTCTGCATAATAAGATTCACTAAGTACATTGTTACAAAATGGAAAACTGAGGCTGGGTCTGACTGGTTTTTGCCATGTCTGCTGTGGACTTCAATTAAGCTTCTCGTACTGCTACAGGTTTCCACCAGCTGTTCCTTACTGACCTTAAAACAGTCAATTCAATGCTCCCACCTTACTCTTTCTCACACATACACACTCGTCCAACAGTGCGAGGGCTTTCCCTCAGGCTGTGGGCCGTCTACTCTCTACCTCCATCTGCAGTAAATTGCTGACCTTTAGAGGAAAAACAGGTTGGAGTTTGGGAGTGAAAAGACTGTGCACATGTTTTAAGGCAAGATTTGTTAGAGAGGCACTCTCATGTCTGGGGAAAAGTTGGTTAAAATGTTCCTTTTCTTCCACAGCATGTTCAAAGAGCCTAAAAAAAGCATTTCTTTCCACTAGCTTGTGGTCCATAATGATGCACACACTGCAGTTACGGTTAGTAAGAATTTACCTACCAAAGCATATCTGCTCACACACACGCAAACCAACAAACAATCAACTGTCCTTTGTATGGCACACATGCAAATTCCACTTCACCCATTTGTGGAAATGGCATCTGAGATGTAGTCAACGTGATCAACATCTTGCTGAAAAAACCCAGTGCCAGACTGAGAAGTCATAAAGCTAATCAGACCGAAACAGTGCCCCCAAGGAGCGTCACGATCAACAAACCAATCGACGGGGAAATTAAACACTGTCAATCCCCAACTTTTAATACTGTTTTCAAAATGTGATATTAAATTTTAAAAATGAGCCCACATGTTAATGAATAATTCAAAGTTGGAGAAAAAATTGACACAATCAATATTAACATTTTCACATCATTAAACATTCATGATTACGCTTAGACAAAGTGACACGAACCTCCTGTCCTCTGTACAGCATTTGTATCCTCTTGAGTCTGAAATACATTTTAAAGAGATACAATGCGGAAAATGTGTCTGTGTGTAAATCTGTGTGTGTACGTGTGTCTGACAGCTCGAAGGGACAAAAACAACCATCTCAGGCTGTGTGAAGAGGCCAGGCTAAAGGTCAAAATGCCCGTCAAACTTCATGACAAACCGAAAGAACTGACAGACAGAAGAGAGAGACAGAGAGAGAGAGAGAGTGAGAGAGAGAGAGATCTTCTGATGCAGTTGGAGGTACGTGTGTGTCTGTATGTGTCTTGGTGACTATATGATGTGTAAAAAGGGGAAGCAACTAACAATCTTGATTATCAGTGTATAACCACATGAACAGAAAGAGGAAGCAGTCAGACGCATGCAAATCATTGACTTGTATCTTTCCGCATTTGTGTTCACAAATCCACCCCAAACATATAGCACCTTTCAGACATTGTGGTTTTGCAACGGAAGTCTACATATTCGTCTCTGACGCTGGTTCGGACACTTTTCTGAAGTGTGTTAAATGACCTCACCAATCCGCTTCCCAGACAATGGTCAGAACAATTCTAGAAACACTGACTCATACCAGTAAACACCCCAGACTCGAGAGCGACAAATACAGGTTTACAGAAAGAGAAGCTGAAGTAGAATCACAAAAATAAACTGATCTGACATCATTCTCAACTGTTCAATCATTCTGTTGAACATGATTCAGTATCTGTTCACTTGACCACACAACAGGAAATGTGTTTTATGTGGTTTTAGTTACCACACTATTTAAAAGGTGATGTAGACCAATTATGACAATACCTAATTTTGGATTAAAGCTGTCACGGAGAGATTAACACTGTTCCTTTTTTATATGTGTGCAGAAAAATCATACAATCTTAAGACTCATCTGCACCAATGTACCACATCCTTCTCTTCTCTGGGTTTACTGGTTTGATGAAAAGCTGTAGACGTGCACACCTCATCTGTTCAGAAAGAAATCACTGCTGAAGTCATTTGTACACAAACATTTCTACGTGTTTTTTCTACACAAAAAGTACAAGGTATTTTTTGGGGTGTTTTAGCCACTTATTTGATAATGTGTCACAGTAACACCTCAAACCATAGTTTTTCATCTGGCTATTATGACTGAAACTTGAATAAATTTGCTCAACATGCACAACAGATTAGCCTAATGTTAGCTCACTGTAAAGTCACTAACAGGTGTTGATTATTATATGACATCTGTTGAGATTTATAATTGATATTAATATTAGGTCATTTCAAGGAGACGTTAACATTGTTTGTAATAATAACTGTAGTGAGCTTTCATGTGTTTCATGTGTTTTGTTGTGTGTCCACAAACTTTTGTCATCTTCGGTTCACGGGATGGGAAACAGCCAGAGTAATCGATTTATTTACTAATTACAGAGCTTATGTTGTTTGCCATACCATGTTCATTGTAATGCTTGCTTGCAAATATGAACAGCTTCATTGCACTTTGGCAAAGATTCCATCAGTCTCTGGAGCACTGCTGGAGGATTGGAACACAATTCATCCAAAAGATATTGCCTCAGTTAGTGTTTTGATTATGGTGAATACCACCAGGGGTTCCAAAAGTTACTTGTATCATGCAATATTGTATAGACTCATTCAGGTTATCAACCATCTGCATATATTAAATGTAATAATTTAATTTTAACTGGGAAGTTTTTCATTATTGAGTAGTACCTTAGTGTTTAAGAATCCTATTATAATGTGTAAAGAGCTCATATCATGGAAAAAACTTTTTCCCCCCACTTTTTTAAACAAAGTAAAGATGCTATAAGGAGGCCCAGACATCTTTTTGAAGGAAAATAATTTGGCCCGTTTATGGAAAATAAATTATACAATATAAAAATATATAAATAAGATAAAAATATAAAAACAAAACAAAAACAAACAAAATGCAAACAGCTTAGTGCTTGGTTACCAAGAAGCCACAGTAACCAAGTAACTTTTCTGATGCAGTCTGTTGGGTTAGTCATAAAACCTAGTGATGCTATGTCAGATTAAAGGTCAGATTAACTCAGCGTGTGTTCGAATATGTAGTCAAGCGTTGCTGGGTTACAGAAATGACTAATGATGCACTGACCGATTACAAAGCATTTAAGGTCTAACTGAAAATTCAAATAAGATGCTGGTGATCACTTTTAATCACTATTAGAACTCTAATTACGATTTTTCATTTTTGTTGCTTTGTAAAGTCTTAACACGTTGTTGTTATCCTAGATAATCTTAGTTTTATTTCAATCACTTTACTTTTTCAAATGTTAACCAAATGTACGATTTTGGTACATCTCTAAAATTGACTTAACCCACAGTATGTTGTTCGTACGGCAGTACTTTTCAGTGTATTAAACAGGGCAAAGTTACCATTGAATTTTTAAACCAATAATCAGTTAAGACCATTTTGCAGCAATGCTGGCCTTAGCATGCCATTAATCAGAGTTGAATAATTAAAACGGCAAAGGTGAAGCAGGAGCCTACAAGCTCAGAATGACTAAGAGCTGAACTGATATACTGAGAGGTGACGGTCTTGCACTTCATCCACCCCCAGCACTCCTGCATATGAACATGATGTGGGTGCAGCTCTGTAGTTACGCCTCATGTTATTGTGAGGGTGTGAGTATTGATTTCTGTGTTGGCTGGCGCTGGTACTAACGGTAGGTCTAAGATCAGCTTTAGCCTTGGGCTTTAAATGGTTTTGATTAGGGTGGAGGCTGAAGAAACCCGACTCTGTGTTATGCTAAAACTGTGCTGCTGGATAGAGTATTGATTTGCATGGGTTGGCCAGGTAGGGAGCTGCCATATTAACACACAAAAGAGCACTCATGTTGGGGGATAAAGTTTCAGCACCAGCTTTCGTCATCAGGTCTGGAAGTGATCTCTGACCTCTAAAACCACACTCAGACAAGCTGCACTTTAACAGACTGAGATAGAAGTGTGAAGCAAAAACACACACACACACACACACACACACACACACACACACACACACACACACACACACACACACAAAACTACTCTAAAAATGAGAAGACAGACATATATATGCTTTCCTCAATGCACTGGTGAATTGCAAAACACAAGAAAAAAAACCACGAGGCATTATACAGAGTGTGTAACCTTAATGTATATAACTATCAACTTCGCTTCTCCACAGAGAAGCAGCAGATATATTAATTCCAACAGTTTTTCTTTCTGTAACTCATGTAAGTCAAGCTTAAGTCCCTACATAGGATAGACCCCTCCCTCTGGTGCTCACCTGGCAGAAGACTGGCTTGTAGCGTATAGAGAAGATGTGTGCCAGCTCCTCTGAGTCATCAAAATCAGCAGGCAGCCGATCCACACACAGGCACTTGGAGTGGAGGTGTTCGGCAGTGGTCAGCTGGTTGACGTCGGTCCACTGCACCATGAGCATGCGTTCGCCCTGCACTTTGCCCAGCAGTTCTGAGCGAGCCCTAGAGGCTGAGTCCTTCTTCATGTATTCCACAAACCCATAGCCTTTCGAGTGGCCTGTCAGCTCACTGTAGACCAGAAAGCAGCGCTCGATGTTCCCATAGGTCCGCACCAACTCTTGGAACTGAGTGGAGGTGAAGGTGTGAGGCAGGTTGGTGACGCACAGCAGCGAGTCAGTGGGCTGCAGCTGGACGGTGATGTCACGGCCACGGACTGACGTTTGGTGCAGAGAACGGATGGCATCTTGCGCTTGGTCACCATTTAGAAGTGTTACAAAGGCTGGTGGGACACACACACACAAACACACACAGATAAACATTAATATACATATAAAAGACCAGTAAACGAGTGTCAAAAGTAGACACCGAAAAGAAGCAATTGCCGAATCACATAAGAGGGGACTTTAAAGTACTAAAAGAACATCACACCACACCACAACACATCACACACAACGCAGGAGGTTTTGCAGCGGCTGTTTTGGCATGATGTTTACTTCTTTTCCCAGAGCCCTGGAATATTCTCTTGAGGAAAAAAACAACCACAATTAACTGCTGGCAGCTGTTGTGAAGCACTAATGATTACTGTGGATGCTAATATAGCACTTTGAAAATATTCTTTTCTTGCAATGCTTCATGGAAGATCAACAATGTTCAGAATATCCCATAAATATTCCCCAATCTCCAATTAATTATCCTGTTGAAACTGATGCTGAAATAGTAAGAACTATTCTAGAGGTTTGTGGAGGGCTAATAATCCCTTTCTGTATATATAGCAGCAAGCTCTTTGAAACTGTTCTGAAAATGTTTGAGAGCTTCTTTTCCCACCGCCCATATCTCCCCTCCATTTTTACCCTCACCTTCCTTCTGAAGGGCCTTACTGTACTAGGATTTACAACAATATGTTCTGAGACCTGTGAGCAGATGACAATAAATGTAGCTTAGCTGAGGGTTTTCTTTGTGAAAAAGAAAAAAAGGCCTGCACAAAGCTTCTTAAATAGCTTACACAATAATCTTATAATTCACAGGCAATTTGCTGGTGACAGGCTTGAGACGGCCATTTTTTAAATCACAAAAAGGGACTTGATTATAGGCTTTGTCTAAAACCGTGACAATTATTACTTTTTTTTTCCTTCTGCTACGGCAAGCAGGGGGAGGAAGCAACTTTATTGAAACAGCTTAAAGCCTATAATTGGTCTGCCGTGAGACATCTACACTAACTCATTAAGAACAGTCGAAGGTGTCTTTCGGTGTTGAAAATCACAAAGAAAATGCAGGGAATTTCTATAATTTACAGAACCTGATTGTAAATACGGTCAGTTTATGATGTTCATCATGACCTCCAACATCAAGATATAGCACAATTAGAACCATCTAATGTTCAGGCTGTTTAGAACCCAGTCTGTCAGGAAAACCCGTGTGGTGCTGACTTCTAACCCATTAGCATTCCTTATTCCATCTTTTATAGTTAACCACCACCCTCTGAGTTTGTATCATGGCAATATCAGCTCACTCTCTCGCACCTTTCAGAGACATACAAATGAGCTGTTCTGACACGGTGAACAATGGAGCTTGTTAGAGCTCATCAGGGCTCATTAAGCCAGGGGGTGAAAGAGCAGTGCATGTAAAATATAAAGGTTCTGCATTCCCTCTCCTTAATGGATCTGGAAATAATGCAGATGCCTCTTCTTGTTCTTAATAAAAGGCTGTCAGACATCATTACAGCTGACTCTGCCATGCAAAATATGCTGCGATTGAGTCTCTTTACCTAACTGGAGTTGTGGCAAACTGCAGACGACACAAGCCCTGCCCTGATACCGTGGCCCGTTACGGCTCGTTAGGCTTCGATAGGACTGAATGTCATTACCAGATGGCTCCACGTCTCAGCAGAGCGCCAAGTTTTGGTTCTTTAGGCCAGGATTTGACAGAGTGTCCTCCCCCTGCAGTTACTGTCGCCAGCGAAGCACAAACAAGCCTTCACCTGCTGCTTTACAGCATGTCAATTACCAGGGAACCCCCCCCTCCCACACACATTTACACAGATTCCGCATAGACACATATAACACACCTTTGATATCAGTAATTGTTATGACTGGTCAGTATAAGAACACGCAGCCTAGACATTTTTACGAGCTGACCTTAACCATCTGTATGACATACACACTCACACAAAACCTACACAGAGACACACACTTAATCCTCCACCTGCTGCCTTGTGGCATGCCTGTTAACACGTGAGACAACAAAAACATCTGTCAAACATGAAAGGAGCATTCTGTTGGATGTGAAAGAATGTGCAAACCTTTTCACCCTCAGGCTTACATGACAGTTACACAAACACGACAACAAAAAGCTACACACAAAGATGGTTTGGTATCAAGCCTAGTGAAATTAATAACGCTATATTTATTAAGTTGATCATGCCCTTACTCTCAGTAAAGGGACAAAAAAGCAGCAAAAACCTGGAACGCACAATGCTATCAGTATTGACGAACAAAAAACATTATTGGCACTGAACAGATATTTCATACTGATATTTGATGTCATATTTTGTTGTACTATAATTTAGTTGTATTTAGTTTTATTGGAACAGCAGAATGGTTAGGCGAAACTGTGCTACAACCAAGCACAAATAACTGCTATATTTCTCTGTAATGGTAATTCTTATAGACTCAGTAAAATGTTTATATTTTAAAATGTGTGTGTATGAGTATAAAGTGAAAAAAATAAAATAAAATCTGATATCGATACCAGTTCATAATTTCCATATGTCATGAAGGGCACTGGAGGCTAGAAGTATGTGCAAGCCAACCGTTTATTACCCATATAACAAATATGTATACAGCAATGTTTTCCAAGTATAAAACAAAATACACTGACCACTACAACCAAAAAAACAAGTCACAGGTATTCAGAGACAAGGAACACCTGGAGACAAGCGGGGTTTACAGATAAGTCACAGGTGCACATGCTGAGGAATAGGAAGGACTAAGGCGGAAATAAAAACAAAAGCACGTTGAAAAAATAAACAGAGACACAGCACAAGGTACAAGGACAAGACATGGACAAAGCACCATATCAGTGCATACCTAGCATAAACACTGGAAGTGGATGATTATTTAGGCAACAATATCTCTCAACTGTAGTCAATCAATTGCAGTTAATCATAACAATATAGCTGCTACTAGTTTTTCTAGCTGTAATCTTATAGTAGCAAAAGGCTTTTTAACTTTTAACAATAGTAGATGGTTCTTCAAAGACTTATGTACAGTCATGGCTTTATCATAGAGATTTAACCACAAAAATTAAATAAATCAGATCAATTCTATAGATGGATGAATGGATGAATGGATGGATGGATGGATGGATAGATAGATTGCATTAGTAAGAATCTACAGTTCCATGCTATCAAAGAGACAGACAACCATTCACGCTCACATTCATACCTAGGGGCAATTTAGTATTGATCATAATATAAAACTGAAATAAAACATTACTAGTGCTAGAATCATAAACACTTCTACAGTTATTTTCTGACATTCACAGGGTAAATACTACACAAACTATAGCTTATGTGTTCTGGGTGAGCTAATGGGTTATGCCATGGGTCTAAAAACATATCATAAAATGTTCTATACTTAAATCTAACTTCAAAGTTGACAGGGGGCTTAATGATAGATGGGTTTTATGCATATATTTAAACTACATGTGCAGGAATTAAGCTTCACTTAAAACAGCATATTATTTTACTGGTAAAACAACTTGTAAAACAACTACACAACAAGAACTCTGCTGACATTTACCTGCTGCTGTTGGTTTATAAGGTTCACAAAAATTTCCCTTCCAGAGTGGCAAAATGCATAAAACCAGCCATGGTCTGCATGGCATTATCACACAATTTAGCAGGTTCACATAGTGTCCTACTCTGCATACATTCAATGACGCTGCCAGGAAACTGCTGCTCTGAACCGACGCCTCCACACACTTCTCCAATTCCCGCCCGCGTCCCCGTCCACGCATTACAGAATTCAGTTTGTTAACAGCTGATAGGCTATATTACATCATCTTTTAGCAGACGTTCTTACAATGCTCTAATTAAATGAGCTTAGGTATTTTCCAAGGAAAAAAGACAATGTAGGTAAACAGAGCAGGCATTTAGTTAGGTGTAGGCGGTGATGCACCTCCCTCCTCACTGTCTAAGGTCCTAGCTAGATTAGTTCAGCTTTTACGCTGGCTCTCCTCCCCTTCGGTAACTTCTTCAACATGAGCTCATCTACACACTTTATGGCTGACTAAAGCAACATGACTACCATTAATAGCATCCACGTTTCTGCAGCAACATGATTGTACTTCTCTTATACTCCGGGAGAGACTCATCTTCCACAGTAAACCTGCTGGACTTGTGTAACATACACAGGTGCAGTTAGCCTGTTGTTACATTGTTCAGTAAAGCACTATAGAGACGGGTGAACTGGGATGGAACATTGCCTGTATCATTTTCCAAACTATGTTCCTAACCGCATCCCAGCATACTGCCACCCTATTAAATCTCCTGATACACAGGTAATAAACAATATTAATGCATGTACAAATGAAATAATACATACACCTTCAAATCTGAAGACAAAAACTCATTAACAGCCACAGTCACATCCGCCAAAGATCTCTGATAATGGAGTGGAGTACTGAACAGCCCTGTCTGAACATTCAAATATACCGTGCTCTTTTATCAGCCACAACTCGCGGTAAGTATTCCGACCCTTTGTACTAGTGCCTGTGTGTGTATGTGAGTGTGTGTTGGGTGTGTGTTTTTGTGCGTATGTATCCTCCTGGAACAGCCACCCACACTTGCCACTGCATCAATTAATGATGATCTCCTTCTGCTTTCCCAGCATCAGTCATCTGGCTCAAGTGGTTGTCGAGCCCAGCAGCAACTCCCACACACTCCCGTAAAAAGGTCCTCTCTCTGACTTCAAGTAGGCAATGAGACCCCCACATCACTAATGGATCCCCCCCCCTTCATTGATCTTCACCATCCTCACCCAACGTTCAGATGCAGTCTGGGTCAAATGCTCTCACTAAGTGCTTGTGCTGGCAGCTTTACCACCAGGGCTGCACAATGTATCTTTTACTAATTGTTATAATAATACTGCCCATTTGCCGGAAGTCTGCAAAATGCAAATGAGCCTCTAACCAACTGCTAAATGTTTTACTGTGTGCTGGCTGCATCCAGACCAATTACAGATATTTCTTGGGTGTTCTGATGAATCGAGGCTTTTACACAAACCTAAATTCTTTTGGTGAAAGGATTCTCAAGAATTCACACAGGTTTGAATTGCATTAAAGCTTAGTAAACTGCAGGGGACATTTGTCCATGTAAACACTGGAATTCGTCCATGTAAAATCAAAAAACAATACTAAAAATTCATTAATTAATTTCAGAATCTTCACTCAATACTTTCTCAACTGGGATGGAACATTGCCTGTATCATTTTCCAAACTATGTTCCCAACCGAATTTCTCTGTTTCTAAAGGGTCTAAATGTCCTCTCACCCCAAAAAAAATCTTCACCACTCTCCTACACAGGTAAAAATATGTAGCAATTGGATTATTTATCCATATAGTAGATACCTATGCATCTGTTGTAAGTCCTTAATATTGCTAGTGATTTTATCACATTTATGGATGTATAAAATCCCCATATTTAAAAAAAATGTTCATTAATAACTTAAAATGAATTATCATAATTTGCATAATACTAAGAAATGTAATTGTTAAGAGCATGCTCGCAAGGGAAGACGTGAGATGTACCTTGTATTTTATGGTTAACTCAGCCAATCAGGTTTAAGAATCAGAAATATCTAATAAAGCACTACTGGGGCTCAATTAGTCTTTAATGCAATTTTAAATTGGTCTGAAAGGCTGATTATTATGGAATAACGTATCTATAGCGTTACTAGAGGTGGGCATAGATTAATTTTCATCATAGCTGGCGTAGTATAGACCCTGCTCCCTCTGTCAGGGGGGGGCAGCGTTAACAGCCCAGCACTAAGCGTTACCTTAAACTCCTACAGAGAGCTCAGACTTAAATGTTACAGGCTGCTTGTTCATGTCAGTTATGTGAGAGGCGCCACACTCAATAACAGTAAAAACACAGCACACAACAATGTTTCCAAAAGGTTTGTTCTTGCATTAGTGTGAGGCTGATTCCAGCAGGAGTAATATTATTAAAGAATAGGTGGAATTTAATCTAATTCAATTATTATTATCAGTAGTAGTACAAGTAGAAGTATTTTCATTATTACTCATGTATTTCTTATTTATTGATTTGTTTGTTTGTTTGTTGAGTATTTTTTTTTCCGCAAACTTGCATCAAATATTTAAATGGCAAATTCATACTGTAATAAAATCTAGGAAGTTGGTTATTAAATAATTATCATTTAATTATTATCTGATAATTTACTGCAGAACTATTAGTTCTTATACACATTTTTATTATTGTATATTATTATTGTCATTATTATTATTATTATTATTACTTACATCGTACCACTATTATAAAACGTGCAGAATTAACATATGTAGCAAATTCATACTGGATTTAAATCATGGACCTCATCACTAGTCACTCAAATTCCCAGTTAAGACTAATTCAGCTTGAACAGGGCAAGTGTAACCACTTTCTACACATATCAATAGCAAATGTACTAATGTGGGCAGGCTGTGCCAGTTCTTCTGCTGCCTGTGGTTGTCAGAACTCTGTAGTGTCAGCCCATTTTACGAATCTGCCACTGTATATTTCATGCTGATGAACTGTCCACAGGGAGCAGGCGACAGCGCGAGTACTCTCGCACGCCAATTAATTTCCATGCTGTAAATCAGTCACGTAGAAATTGGGTACAGAAAACAACGCTGCACGCACAACAAGAGTTGAGGCGTGAAATGACAGCATGTGGGCTTTTGATGGTGCACTCGGTATCCCTTCGGGATTCGCTGCGAGTTGTTATCTCTGGTTGGTCTCTCTCCACAGTCTAAGCCTCACCGCTAGAAAGAAAGTAGTGATGCGCTGTCAGGGACATGAGAGGAATTCTGAGATGGGCTCTTCTCTTTGTCCAGGTCTAAGAAAACACACCTTCTTTAACGATGTGCTGTGTCTAGAAATGCCAGATGTTCAAATGGATCCGGATGTGTATCAACCAGCAGAGGCTGGAGTAGGGATACAGTGTTTCGATAAAACACTTTTATTTTGTAGCTATGGTGCAATGACATGGATATTTCACAATATAATACACAATGTGTTAATCCATAATAAATAACATTTATGGAACAGAAGTAAAAAGAAATGCCAATGTTGTAGTATGGGGAGCTTCTTACTTCAACAAATCTGTATTAGATTTAAAAATAAAATTTAACCAGGATTAATATTCGTACAGTGACACCCTTATATAAGTGGTTCCCAATCCTAGTCCTAGAGTACTCCTTCCTTCCACTTTTAATTAATGTGATTAGATTCTTCTTTAGCTTTACTTTTATTATTCTTTTCATAGCCAAAAAAGGAGTCACTTCAACTCCAAGTTTGTGCACAATTTTGGGCCTGCTACAATGTCAAAACATCAGATAATATCCAGTGCTATGCCATTGGGTGGTGGTGGCATAGTGAGTAGGATACTTGCCTCTAGACCAAGAGGTCATGGGTTTGAATCCTACCTTCAGCACACCACCACTGGGTTCCTGAGC
>JBBPDB010000108.1:10803891-10819856 GCA_037974465.1 Brachypetersius altus
AAATAAAAGGATTTTAAAAACCTGCGTTAACGTGCGATAAAATAATTGTCGGCGTTAAGTAAATAATGCGTTAACGCAATAATAACGCATTAACTTTCCCAGCCCTAAAAATAATACATCACATCTACATGTTTAAAAGTTCAGTTATGCTCATATGTGGGAATACTAGTGTTCTGCTAAATAAATCGGTAAATAAAATTTGGTAACTGACAACTTAGTTCACCAACAACAGGCACTATCTAATCTACCATAATATTTTTATTAGGTTTACTGTAGTATTTCCAATCATTTGCAGTGATTTACTTGCATCACTACTGATAAATCTGTGGAAGTATTGCTGAGTAATTTAGTGGCAATACAGGTATACTGATACTGATAATGTGATTTTCTGTTATAGCAGTTTCTATAGATAACAAGCATATTATAATTATGATTGCTACTAGTGGAATAAAGGGCTTTGTATTGTTGAGCAGTTTTTATGTTTTTATTTATACTATTTAGCACAGTGGTTATGGGGTAAAATAGCAACACTTCTGGTGACATCACTGAAGTATCCTTGAGCAAGGTACTGTTCCCACACACTGCTCCCTGGACCACCCTCGTTAGTGGCAGCCCACTGCTTCGCCAATGATTGGGTTAAACGCAGAGAAAGAATTTCATGTTGTTCACACTTTGTGCTGTGGTATGTCTATAAGGGACCACTTTACTTGGCAGCTCAGCGATATCATTTTTAAATGGTATTAATATTTTTTATCTGGTTAATGTTTGCAGTCCTGTGTAGCATTCTTTGGTGTGCCCAGGGACAACAGGTGCATGTGTGTGTCCAGGGACAGAGGCCAGTCAGTGGAGCTGAAACCCACACTCTCACAGCCGGAGTCCTCTCAGATGAAGAGCTCCGGGTGCTGTGTGGCTGTGCAGGTCAACAGCCAAGTCCTAGACAAAGACGGCAGCTTTTCAACGAGAAAGTGCAATTCTTTCGGGAGACGCTGAGGAATCCATGCTGTTAACTGAATTCTTATTGCCTATAACTCACAAACTTCACAACAACTGACAATTTCAGAGCCAGTGCAAGCTCTGCAAAATAACACAGATAAACCATCGACCCCTTCTGAAGCAATATTGGTGAGATGACAGAGGAGAGTGATGAAACAGATACTGAGAGCATGCGTGTGTCTGTGTCCAGTTTCTAATGTTTAACACCTGCTGCTGACACAATGTAGGGTGAAAAGAGCTGCACAGAAGGAGGAAGCTATTTGTTTATCGTCACATGACCTGGAGCCAATCTGTTAATTGTGTTCCTCGTGTGTCTGTTACCCTGACCTGCGCCCAGCATTACCTGTTCTACTGGGGATCTGAATAATTCAAAAGTTGGAGATCCATGACAAGTCTCTGTGTGTGTGTGTGTGTGTGTGTGTGTGTGTGTGTGTGTGTGTGTGTGTGTAAGTGTACACATGGGTACTTGTTTTCGTACTCTTCCAGGACAACCATGTCCTGACGCAGGAAAACAGTACTTACTTACAATAAATCTATTTATCTGTGTATATTTTACACTTTACAGAAGAACATAATGACACACTTTAAGTCATTTTGGACCATTCTTGTTATTGCATTCGCCACAAAAAATTCAGATCAAAATTGGATATACAAGATTTAGTTACAATAACCACTACATATACGTTATGTGTCATCATGTATTAAATAATGCTAACTGTTAAGGATGTTTGATCAGTGGTACCCAAACTGTTGCTAAGACAGTATTGTGTGACCCCTTCTCCTAGATAAGTAGGCAAGGTACCCAAATGAGAGACAGAGAGAGCGAGAGAGAGAAAGAGAGTAAGGGGGAGAGAGAGAGTAAGAGAGAGAGAGAGAGACAGAGAGAGAAATAGAGAGAGAGAGAGAGAGAGAGAGAGAGAAAGAGTGAGCGAGAGCGCAAGGGTGAGAGAGCGAGAGAGAGTAAGGGGGAGAGAGAGAGACAGAGAGAGAAATAGAGAGAGAGAGAGCGAGAGAGAGAGAGAGAGAGAGAGAAAGAGTGAGCGAGAGCGCAAGGGTGAGAGAGCGAGAGAGAGGAAGGAGACGGGGAGAAGGAGAGAGAGAGATAGTGTTCGTGCATCTGAAAGTGAGAGCAACAGAAGGAGAGATAGCGAGATGAGCAAGAGGTGCTTTGCCCGACATGTGTCCTCACTGATAAGTCACCGCTGTGTGACCTAATCACAGTGGTGTATATCTGACTCCCAACCAGGGAAAAGGGTGCTTTGTATTCTCTTGATTCAAAATGTGTACACTGGGTCCGTATGAATAAAATGCATTAGAAGTGGAAGATATGCCAATGGTTTTGTCACAGTTCTTTAGAACATTGCTTTTCTGATACTGTAGATAGCATTCAACAACTGCTTCAACAACTCTGACCAGCTGCATATTGCATTCCAGAGAGAGCTGTAGAAACTAGATATAGCTCAGCACAGAATGAGAAACCCTGAATAGAAATCACTGTATTCATAGTTCTTGATGCTATTGTGTCTGTTCCAACTTGTTAAACCTGACAAAAACAAAATATTGACATGCATATTGTATATAGTGAAGATGTACTGAGGTACTGTGATATATTTTTGCCACATTCCCACCCATATATCACAAGACAATTATTTCCAGATGTAAGTCAAATGAAAGACAAAACTGCGTTGATGTAATATATTTTATTCATGTGGAAAATGTACATGAATCACATGAATGCACTGCACTATTTCTTGTCAGTGTAACAGAAGCTCACTGGTTCACTGCCATGTTATTCAATAGCTGTAAAATAACTGTGTGTTTAGTACGCAATGACCTACTGGAAGATCCAGCCTGGTATTCCTCTACGAGGTGTTACCAAGAGTGCCATGAACCTTTTCTGTCAACACTCGATGCCAATAAACCTCTCTCATAGACACTGATGCTAAACATACAGTCACGGCACACAATATCCGAAACGAAGAGTGGCCCTCTTTCACACATGTACACACTCCCAACACCTGTGTCTGTTTCTCTCGCAGCCCTAGCCTGACTGTAAGTGTCTGGAGAACTAACCATGAGCCGCCCTCAAATGTCTGAGCTGTCTCTGCTCCTGGAAATATTACTCTTTGCTCAAGGTCCCCGGCATCCATCATGTTTACAGGCACTAATAATGCGCAATGCTTCAGCTGGAAATGCCACAGCCACTGCCTACACCTACAAAACACAACCCCCTCCAGCCACCTCATATCCTCCATCAGGCTTTGAGAATATTTCACACACCTCATTTTTAAAACATCAACCTGCATGATGAACTTTAGAAGACTTTTAATCTCCAAACTGATGCCAAATAGCCAGTTAGAGTCTCTCCTGATACTTAAAATGTACACATTCGTTTTTGTGCATCCTAAAATTAGTTTATTAATACCGAAGGAAATTGCTTATGTTATGACTGCACAGACACACAGAGATGCAGAGACAAAATATGTAGTCTAAATAAATTCAATAAAAACTCTGTAGAAAAATCTCATTATGAAATACACAATACACAAAGGGGTATATTAACTTAATTAAGTGAATTACTAATGAAAAAGATGGTAGTTAGCACTGTGTTACTGCACATAGTGGAGATTAGAAGTATAGAAGTAATACATATAAACATATAAAACATATAAATTCACGTGTCTCTTTGGTGCAATATTCTCCATCCTGTAAGTTTACATACTATATTTCTTTATTGTCTACTTACTGTGTTGTTTCAGACTCACGTCCAATTCACATTACTGTTACATCGCTACATTGACCGTTTATTGTATTGCTTCTGTCATCCCTTGCACTTTGTTCAATGCTGTAACTGCCCTCTGTGCAATAATCATACTTGTTGTGCAATACTCGTCATTCTGGAAGGGTTACATAGTGTCCAAACTAGTCTATTTATTGTTTGTCTATAGTCTTGCACTCTGTTGAATGTTATATGTTGAACCGTGGACCATGGAGATACATTGTCACACTATCTACCTGTACACAGCTGCAGGTGACAAAGTAACTATCAATCCTGAAGTCGCCTTTGAGTTTTATATCCAGAATCCGATTTTTTGCTTCTCTCTGGGAGTCACAGGATGCTGTGTGGGACATGACTTGGCTCCCAGACACAGCAGTGTGCTCAAGAGAGTCTTTGAGACAGAATAGGAGCTCAAATTTGGTACAGATTTTTATTTTACAATAATGTTTCACTTTATTCCAGTTTCACCTAATGGCACCTATTACTGACAACTTTGCTCTCTCAAATTCTGTGCTCACTCTAAGATTCAGAGAAAATGTTGTTTTTTTTGGTCTGT
Source organism: Brachypetersius altus (assembly GCA_037974465.1). Lineage (NCBI taxonomy): Eukaryota > Metazoa > Chordata > Actinopteri > Characiformes > Alestidae > Brachypetersius > Brachypetersius altus. The sequence goes on from JBBPDB010000108.1 coordinate 10,808,220, forward strand.
ATTTTTATGTCTGAACTCTCCTGCTTCTGTTTATGTTCCTAATTTTCCTCTCCACCTTAAAAAAGCTGCAGGTCTTGAACGTTAAACTCCTGTAAGAAGCCCATTTCAGCTTCAGCTTCATCCTCAAAAATCTCCAAAATATCCACACGGCCACTCGGGAAATAGGATGAAAAGTGTAGATGAGAAAGTGTTCCATTTTTTGACTGCATTTTGGAGTCAGGTGTGTCGAAAATCATTAGTGTTTCTTCGGTATTTTTGTAACATGTTCTCTTTAGTAAGTGTATGACTGAGACGAGTCGTCGTAATCAACATGCAGGGGTCCTACTTCCTCTCCCCTTTCTCTACGAAATTCAAATTAGGTTTAATTCGGCATCACTGTTTTAATGTCGTCCGAGCACATGAACGTTTAAACCTGAATATACACTGGAATATGTCTCTCTCGTTCCCTCTCCCTCTCCCTCCCTCTCTCTCTCTCTCTCTCTCTCTCTCTCAAAACGCCCCCTCACTCTCCCCGGCACCAGCCTGTGGTCACATCGCATAAAACGGATACATTTAATAATACATAAACAGGAAAAAATATGTCTAAAACTGAAGACATAAAGTCTGTTAAGAGTCGTACATTTTATCTTAAGGGTCCACGGAGGTATTTAAAGCCAGACTCGTCTTACTGGACGTTGTGAAGAAGTCCGTCCCGCATCCACAACCTGAAATCTATGTAAACTAGCAAATCAAAATATTATACTTCCGTTTTTCAGACTAATGGTCGAATTTAGGTCGCATCTGTAGAGAACTGGAGAATATTGTTATGTTTACCAGTTAAAATGTGTTTTTAGGACTGCTTTGATGTGAGTTAACGGCTCTCTGGATAAACGCTAACTTAGCCCAAAAAGTCAATAAACAGGAAAAACGAAAACAAACAAAATAAAAAGAAAACAAACAAAAAGAAAAGCAAATAAACTTTCAGGCTTTTGGAGTAGTTAGGGGGGGAAGTTTCCCCCGGTGTGAGGGTCTGGTACCTGGCTGGTGGTGTCTGGAGGCAGGTTCTTGATGAGGATCTTCCTCCTGTTGCTCAGCTCTCGCCGAGTTCTCTCCAGCCTCCTCTCCACCTCCTCGGGCTCCAAGTCGGACAGCTCCCGCAGTATGGTGCCCTCGGCCGCCGCGTCCTCCTCAGGGTGGCTCTCGGGGCTGTCGGAGCCGGGGCACGGCGGGCTGCGCCGGCTGATGGAGAGAGAGTCCGGCGGCTGGATGGAAGAAGCTGCCGCCATTTTGAGGCGCTCTGTGGAGAGTGAGCCGGAGCAGAGCTGAGGTGGGCGAAACCCATCCACACACACACACACAAACACACACGCAGATACAGACACGCACACACTCATGCGCTCTCTCTCACACACACACAATAAGAAGAAGAAGAAAAAGAATATATAAGTATTGCTGTTTATGTAACTCTACTTATAATTACAAAATAATGTTTTGTGCTGTGAATGATAAGACTGGGATAACTTTTCATTATTATTTTGCAAGAGAGTGAAGTCATAATACAGAGGCACCAGAGAGAGGGAGAGAGGCAGAGAGACACTGAGAGAGAGAGAGAGAGACGCAGAGACAGAAACACTGAAAAAGAGAAAGAAACAGATATAAACAGATATACAAGAGAAATAGGGAGGGAGGAAGAGAAGACATAAGAGGTGCAGTGTGTGTCTGTGTGTGTGTGTGTGTGTGTGTGTGTGTGTGATAAAGAGAGAGAGAGCGAGAAGTGACCCTCCCAGGTTTCTGTCTGGTACATCTGGCGACCTCCACTGATAGAAATCTGAACAGTGCAGTAGGTCAAATAAACGTCTAATAACAGGTCCCTGCAGTCTGATCCCTCTCTAATAGCCATTTATCTTTGAGTTGCTGTAACCTTTCACAAACACACACACACACACACACATACACACACACACACCACACACACACTGACAATGACGGCACCAGATCTTATGAACCTATAAACGTTGCAGCAGTGCAAAAGTGGCAACACTGACATCAATTCTTGAAAAGTAATTCATCAGTTTTTCACAGCAATAACAGCAGAGGCAGCTCACTGAATTCCTCTCCAAATGGAACCAATAGAAAATCTCCCGTTTGTTTAGCTGCATTTGATGTGGGAATGAATGACAGGGTGTCAGAGCGCCAGGCCGTCTCTCGTGGGTGTGCACAGACTAAGCGTTAAATGCCATCCTTTGGCACTCTCTCGCTCTCATAGGAGCCCTCAACATGCCCATGAATGAGCGCTTTTCATTTCCAGCAGCACACTGCAAAACACCTCAGCAAAGCTTCGAACAGACTGTGCTCTTTAAAGGAGGAATAAATCAAGAGCACACTGTATTATTTCTGATGTTTTTTAAGCCCAGGGCTGCGGGACAGTTTCAGAGCGGGGAGAGTGTCTTTGTAATGAAAAGGAGAAAAATGGGAGCTTCACTGTAATGTCAGACACAGTGGTAACAGTAAGTCACTTGAGTAGTGCCACTACAGAACCACATACAATATGTAATGTAATATATAATGTATAACTACTAGCCATTTCCAGTTGGATGCATCACATGCATGCATGCATTTTATATTGCTGTCTTCTTAAGGATTTTCCACCGATGCCTGTATCAGTGAAAGTAAACAATGCTCGGCTTCCACCAACACATGACCCTAACCTGAGCCTCAGCAACACAAGTGCTTTTGTTTTTTTCTAAATAAAAGAAAAAATGAAAATAAACGCACTTTTCTGGCCAAGCAGATTATATACCTAATGTGACCAGACCAGATGTCCCCACATGATCTATTTTCCATCATCCTGTCACTTGGTACCTACAAAGAGCTAAAAATACACACAAACAAACACACACACATGCAGCAGCCATGCTTGCGTAATGTTTGATTCATGGTCTTACAGTTGCCAAATCCAGTAAACTATATGTTGTGAGATCACCGTGGTGACCTCCAAATGCTTGCTAAAAGAAAAGGAGCTTTTCCATGTCAGGAGTGCTCCACTCCACAGAGCTACAATGAACCCTCCAAGCAAAGCTGCACAGCTAAACGTGTGTGTGATTCAGCGCATCGCTGAGTGGGCGTAGAAGAGACGAGGATATTTCGAATGCAGGGAAAAGTGGCGTGTGGGCGCCGGCGAGCGCCGCAGCGGGCGAATGGAGCACCTGGGACGCGCGCATTTATGTAAGGAGCTGATGTGATGAGGCCTTGAACTCTTCTCCATCCGGGACCGCTGAGTGGAGCGCGGGGGCGGCACTGCTGTATCAGCCCCAAACCACCGGTCATTTATTCATGCATGCATTTCTACTCCCTCTGAGCAAAACCACATGTAAATGCAGGAATATTCTAAAACAAAACAAACAAGAAAACAATATAACAACAAATAATAAGCTCTTTAAATTCTAGGCATATTGATCAGTTTCTCAGTAACTACTAGGAACATGTAGGTAGATAGAGCAAGTCAAGTCAGTAGATATATACACATTCCTCCAGTACCATTGAGCAACACAAAGAACAAAAACAGAAACAAGGCTACATAAGTGATAGATAGACATTTACATCAAGTAAATGGAGAGGCCTCATGAGGCCTCCAAATGAAAGTTTTTGGTCTCATGAGTTGGAGCAGCATTAGACCCTTTAGAGCTCCCCTATCAGCTACGTGTGGAGGTTGACGATGCCGTTATTTACCTACTGCAAGGACTTCGGGGAATTATGCTCTGATTTTTCCAGTACCTTCAACAGCATCCAACCTCTGCTTTTGAGGAACAAGCTAAATGTGCAACTCCAGATGTCTTGTATCTGACCAACAGACTCCAGCATGTAAGACTACAGTTCTGCATGTCAGAGAAGACTGTAAGCACTGCAGAGGACTGTTCACTTTTTACACCTCTGATTCTAGGTATGCCTCTGAAGCGTCATTTCTAGAAGTTTGCGGATGACACTGCTATCGTGAGGTGCCTGGAACTTGGTGAAGAACTTTGTGGACTGGTGCCAGTGCAACCATCTCCAACTAATGTCGAGAAGACAAAAGAGCTTGTGGTGAATTTCCAGAAGAGGAAGTCTTCTCCCATCACCATCCAGGCTGAGGACATTGAGGTGGCTACAAGTACCTGGGTGTCAAACTGGGATGGGAAGTGAATAGGAACAGGCTGTACAAGAACAGCCAGAGCCAACTCTGGTTCCTGAAGAGGAGTCCTGTGGTATGAGAGACCAGCTGCTGAAAACTTTCTATGAGTCCGTGCTAACGAGTGCCATCTTTTATGCCATTCTATGCTGGGACAGCTGTATCACAGCCAAGAACACAAATAGACTTAAGATCATTAGGAAGGCCGGCTCAGTCCCGAGGGCGAAACTGGACACAGTGGAGATGGTGGCAAAGAGGCGAATGCAGAGAAAGGTGTCAGCATGCATGAAGAACCCCTGCCTACCACTCCATTAAACATTACAGGGCCAGAGGACACAGACGTCTCTCGTACCACCGCAGGAAGGACTGCTTCACCAGGTCCACCTCAGGACTCATCTACTCATCTACCATACTATCTTCTGCACTGGACACTCTTCTGTAGCCACTTTTCACTTTACTGCTTCATTCTACTGCATGTAAACTGCTTCAATACTTTAATTTCCCTTTTGGGGATGGATTGTTACGTCACGGTTAGGTCCGTTCGATAAATAGATGAATCAAATGCGAGATGGATGAAAAGATGGAATTTATTGCTAGATCATTTTTTTGTACAAGACATAGGCAGACTGATCCATTCTATATAGAGAGATATGTTTAATTGGAGAGTTGGGAATGTTATTGCATTAACACATTATTTACTTAACGCCATCAATAATTTTGTCATGCATTAATGCGTGTTTTTTAAAAAAATCCTTTTATTTTGAAAGTTTGTTGTATTGTTGGGCTTGTGAGTGCTCGGAGCACGCGGCTCTGTATTTGAATTCTATTGTTAATAGTCAGGTGTCCCAAAACTTCTGTCCATAAAGTGTAGATGGAATGGTGGATGGATGGATAGATAAAAAGATAACATTACTTATGTTTTTTTTGTTTACTGGGCCTTAAAGTGTAAGGGTTTGAATGCATCATAATATCAGAGCAGACACATCGTCTGAATGAAAGAAACACACACACACACACTCTGCCCCCACCAGTAACCAAAGGAGCTTTTACTCCCGGCTCAGTCTCACCTTAGAAATGTATGTATTTAGTCAAAGTCAAAGTCAAAGTCAACTTTATTGTCATCTCTGCTATATACTGTACAGGTACATAGAGAGACGAGACGACGTGGCTCCAGTTATTTACATACACACATTTAGGACAAGACAAGGAGTGTTAAATATAGTTTATTTACTGGAAAAATGGGCCTGGGCTTTACACTGGGTTAGAAATAGCTATAAAAACAAAAGTGAAAACAAAGACAATGTAATTATTAAAATTCGCATTTACTTACTAATTTTCCAAAGAAGCCTTTATGAGTTAAAGCCACAGCCTGGGATTTCCAAATAATTGAAAAGCTGTAGTACTGGTATCAGAGAAACACTCTGATTCTCTTTAGTCTGGAGAGGTGTTGCATGAGGCACAGCAGTCAAGCTACAGATGAATCAGGTTGTTTCTGTTTGTAAGCAGGATAATGAGCCCTCTGTGATCCCACTTTAAATAAATAGTCCCTGACCTTCACATTCTCCGCTATAGATAGCAACTTTTAGTTTTAGAACGGACACTGTTCTATATCAATCAGGAATTAGTTCCAAAATACAAATGAAGATGTGAAAGAATGCTTTTTACTAGCGATTCAGTTAAACCCAGTTATATTTTATTTGGTTACCTACCACTGAAAGCTAAAATTCTGTCCACACCTTATAATTATATTAATATAATGGGCTCTTTGGGGCATTCTTAGTGGACTGTTTCACATAGTATTGTAATATATAGCTGTATAAACAGATATATATATATAATAATCAATCCATGGAATAGCAGTTTCCAAATTCCAAACATGCATTTTCAGTTATACTTAATATAACCAACATCAGTGACAATCAAAATGCACACAAACACTGTTTCAATGTGTTTTAAGTCATTTAATCAATAAACACTCTTTGTGTGGAACCTCCTTCATTACCTGTATAAACATTGTGCAGTGAAGCGAGAAAACCGTAAGCTGATGTGACCTTAATGTGCTGTCATTATCTGTCCCTGTATTTATGGGTCTCAGCATGATGTTAAAATGTAGGTCAGCAAGTGATCGATCATTTCACAAAGAAACAGGTTTGTAAACCAGGAACACATTTTAAGTCCTGTCCTGTATATTTTACTGCCTGGAAATACAATTTCATAGCAATATTAGTGTTGTTTCAACAATGGAGATCCTCATTATTCAACATTCAAAATGAGGCCAACAGATGAAAGTGGAACAATATGTTTGTAATTTAGTCTTAAATCTGAAGAAACACTCTTTCTGTTCTGTCTACACCCCAAAATTACACAATATGGACAAAAGTATTGGGACCCCTGACCATTACACCAATAGGGACTTTAATGGCATCGCATTCAAATACATGGACCTTAATATGGGCTGGTCCCCCTTTGCAGCTGTAACAGCTTCCACTCTTCTCTGAAGGCTTTCCACAAGATTTTGGAGTTTCTGTGGGCCATTTATTCTGTAGAGCATTATGATGAGTTGGATGAGAAGGCCTGGTTCGCAATCTCCATTCCAGTTCATCCCAAAGCTGCTGGATGGGGTTGAGGTCAGGGCTCTGTGGAAGTCTGTCAAGTTCTTCCACACCAAACTCATCCAAACAGCCAAGCCAAATCCACAAAAAACAGGTGTGTCCCAATACTTTTGTCCATGTAGCAGAAATTCAGCAGGAATTGAGACATAAGTAATCGTGTTTGTGTAATACAACATCATAGTATGAAAGATAAACGAATGACTTGTAGTACACATATCTTTTGAATTGTTCTTATTGAATTGAAATATATAGCATGTAATGCTTTAAAAGGAAACCTTTGCTGCATTTCATTGCACAGACTGCACCAAGGTTTTCCCAAACACTGCTACTCAGAAGAGTAAATAACTAGTAATATTTCTTTGAGGCTTTGTGGACAATTTTATCACATTCAGGTTGCTATATGAAATCAAGTTCATGTCTTTATAAAGCTTTATATGATAAACAAGGCATAATGAGCAAGAACTGATCTTTCGACATATCAATACAATCCATATTCCATACATTCCATACGAGATTAAATCTGTTCAGAACAGGTGGCAGTTTTCACCTGCAGAGGCAGCTGTAAGTCGAAATCTTGTAGGAGACAGCATTTCTCATTCTCTTTATACCTTCATCGATCCCAGTCTGTGTTCTACTACTTCTCATTGGATAATTTCTTGTGGCTTTTATTTTTAGACAAATGCCGTTGGATAATCGATTAGCAGTGTGCTGCAGGGGGCCCTACAAAATCTTTTTCTTCTCAATTTACCTTTAAGAAAAATAGAACAGTAGTGGACAGTATTTAAACAGCACTTTGCATTGTTTTATATGAAATAAATACTGAAACATTTTACTGAAATATTCAGCAACAGAAAGAAACCTTCAAGGCCTGACGACCATCATGGGTAGCAGGCAAATAAAATCTCCACAAGAAGGCGCTTTAAGCACTGAAAAGCCAAATTGAAGGAGAGGAAACAAGCATGAACCCACACCAGCAGAGTGAGTGATTTTAGGAGTAAATGAAGTACAAGACCTGACAGAAACTACGTAACTACACCCACTCGGGGTACATTCAGAAGTATGAATATGAAGTAGGCTACGCTGTTTATTGGTACAAAAAGCATTTACTCTGGGAAATGATAACCTCAGCTAGACTTGAAGATGGCAAATGGTGTTTAGCATGTTCTGGTTATTTTAAAGCAATTTCCTCCAGGATCAATAAAGTTTTCGAAATCTAATTAAAGGACAGGCAGGATCTGGATGCAGTGACCAGCCTGAGGTACTCAGAGGCATGGGATGATTTCTGTAAAGAAGATCAATAAAAAAAAAAAAAACAATAAATGTGAACATTTTATCCAAATAGAACAGGGGCAAATTACACAAAACTTCAAAATGTCAAGAGATTTTGTAATAATCTCCAAATTTCCATCTCTGTAATCCATTATTATCGCAATTGTCCACATTTATAGTTACCTGGTTAAAAGTTCAGATGTATATACATGGTGTGTCATTTCAAAATAGAAACAACAGCCATAATCCCTCTAAAATCATATAAGCATATAAAAGACATTTGAATAGGTCAATTTGACAAAAGTGCAGGTGTTCAGAAGGATTCTTATATTTCTGTTTTATCCAGCAGGGAAAATATGATGTGATCCTGTCAATACTGAATTAATAATAATAATAATAATTATTATTATTATAATAATGTATGTGGCCAAATGTATGATGACAACCTCAGGAAAAAACATCCATCTGCGGCCACAACAGCAGCTAATCTCCATTTCTCACAGACACAAATAACCAAATGAAATGGCTGGGAATAGCTGGAAATAAGGATGCTGTGAGAAAAGCTTATACAACACAGTGGTACATCCACACTGAGGTCACTGTTAAAACGTCTGAAACAGCTGGCAGAGTTGCGGTTGGGGGGGTTAAACACTTGAAGCACTAAGGGCCCTTGGCCACATTTACACAGATTCTGGAGAAGCAGTTCCTCGTTCACACCGTCACAAATGACACATAACAGGCTTGGACGAGACCATCCAACAAATGAAAGCTTCTCTGAATGCAACACATTTTTGCTTCAACTCACAGATGGCTGGTGCTCTCTGTTTCTCACACGCTCTATCTTTCTCTCTTTCATGTTCAGCACAGTCAGTGAAGTCCATCTTTGTTTGAAATTTTTTTTTTTTTTAGCTAAAAGAACATTCTCACCGTAAAGCATGGGATGCAAAAAGTGTCACTGCTGCTGCTATGAAGCAGTCCAGTCCAAGGAAAATAAAAAAAAAAACAGAAAAACAGGGCCCGATAGTAGGGTTCATGGATGATACTGTCTGATCAGTTCAGTCAGATCATGTGAGTTTCTTCCATTCATTTATTTCCACCTCAGTTCCAGTTAAATAAATAGTAGAAAAATAATCCTTTCTTCTTCATTTTTTTTTTTGTCTCTTAAAAAATTTGAGATGCTTTGCGGCACTTAAAACAAGTGCATATCTGTCCATCCACAGACTTGAAAAAGGCTCTGTGAGGGGCGCTGTGATTTCAGATGTCCAGTCTGGGCTGCTGGCCGCTACTCATCAGAGAGCATTTCTGCAGGAGACCTCAGCCCTGTCCTTTTCTCTCTGAGGGGGCACAGCACCTGCCGAGAGGGCTTAAAGGGGAGTGGAGGATGAAGGCAGGGCTGGAGTAAAGTGGCATCAAACGGTGGAACACCATGGGGGAAGTTCAGACAGGGGAGAGCCCTCAGCACTCCGCATCCACACTGTGAACGGTGACGGCTGCTTGCAGGTGGTGTGTGTGAGGGTGTAGCGGATGGTGTGTGTGCGTGTGCCGGTAGGAGTAGAATTTGTGGCTGAGCAGGGCAGCTGTTTGTGGTGGTGTGTCCAGGTCCAGATCCTCATCATGATTGCCCACGTCCACTCCTGCTGAGAGAGGGTCGTTGTTGCCAGGTGGGTTTTCACTGTCCTCCTGCGGGCTCATGGTGCTGTAACCTGAAGATGCACATAAACAGATAAAATAAAGGAAATCAAATGTCTATTTTCAGCTAATGTGGAATTCCACCATGAATTGGTATCCCTGAGTGGAATACGATAACTACCAGACAGGGTACCAATGTTTAATCTATAAAAAATTTGATTAAACAGCTAATGGAACCATTATGCCTTCTGCTGTTTCCTCTCATTTTACTGTTCCATCGAAAATCCAAAAGTAAGAAGTCATACTGCCCCCAACATTTGCTGTATTGTATTGCAGTATTTTCAAACGACCATGTGTATCATATGAATATTACAATATTATAGTGAACTTTTTTTTTTTTTCCACTAAACTGACAATTAACACATCAGCAATTAACCCCCCGGCCATAATGAATAATGTTGAGGACTCGTTGACTAACCACTGCACAGTAGTGTGAACCTTTAGCGAAATAAAATGATACCTGAATTAAGATACTGTCTGAAAAGGGAGAAGAAGCCCTCCAAGATTACTTACAAGACGCTCTACTCTACCACTATAACCAATACAGGAGCTATTAATGTTCAAAGTGTTTTTGTAATATTGCTCATCTACAAATTGGATAAGCCAGTCTGCTACCATGTTTTTAGATCCGGATGCATTTAGCTCAAAACAATTATACTTTCATATTAAGAACAATGTCTTCTGGCTGTGTATTCCCAGAATAACCGTAGTAGACTAAGTGCACTTTTCAAGCATCCCTTTCCCATAATAAGAAACAACTTGGAAAATATTTTCAGTTTTTTTGCTCAGTAATTTAAACATAAAACGTAATGCTGACAGATGCTTCCACACAACTCAATCACCCTACACACTTTAACTTAAAAGCAATATTTTACCACACTATCCATCCAAAAATATATATGTTTAAAGTTAAAAGGAGTATGTGAGGAGTAGTTAATGTGAGGAGAAAAAAAAGCATGGAGGTGGATTTTAGCAGAGGGTTTTGAAATGTCTATGAAATGCATTCTCTACGTAATTCGGTGGCTGCCAGTCTCTAAAGGATTAGAGGCAACAGTAAGGGGAGACAGAGCCCTGCACTAGGACTAAGCTGACTGGGACGATCCCCAGGAGTAAAATCCAGCTCTCCCCAGGAGTAAAATCCAGCTCTTGCTCAGGAAGATCTATCAGACGACACTGAGGTAAGGAAAAGTAGCACAGCAGTTTCAACACAAACAGAAGTTCAAAAGCAAAGACTTCCCAATACATGCAACATTAGTTTGACCTTTTATTTCATACTTATCACATAATGACATTTGTGTTCTGCAGACATTTTGACTGCAAAGCAAATTTTAAATGACCAAGTGTGAAACCATGAACTCCATAAACTATCCGGTTGTGGACCCTCATTCATAACCACATAACTTACATACTAGTTTCGGAGTAATAATCAAAGAATGTAAAATAGTTACTGAATAATATGTCTTTGGACAGTAAGTGAATAGGAAGGATTAGGCTCAAAGGGGTTTTCCAAATTTAAAGGAGGACAAAAAGGTCAGAAGACCTGACTTTGATTCATGTTCATATTCTGAGCTCAATTTGCAGAGCATTAATGCAGTGTGATACTGAAATGCTGTATGACGCTGGTTCAGGTGTTTCAGGGCAACCTGTCCTTGGAAAAACATTCTAAAATCAAAGCAAGCCCACAGATACAAGATACATCTCAGCTACCCAGCAGAAGACTAATCTTTGGTCAGCAAGGTTCTTTTAAAACTCCAGTCAACTACACAGCTGCAGGCGAATAGAACACATCGGGTGTTGGTGGTGCGGGAGTGAGTCAGAGCGCACTGCGAAAACCTCTAACGCTATGTTCCAACACACACACACACACACACACACACACACACACACACACACACACACACACACACACACACACACACACAC
>JBBPDB010000108.1:10819956-10840138 GCA_037974465.1 Brachypetersius altus
ACACACACACACACACACACACACACACACACACACACACACACACACACACACACACACACACACACAAAAGCCAAATCGATTCGCTTTTTGAAACGACCCCTTGAGCTGGATGAGTGAGTAGCTAGCTAGTGGGAGGTGACCTTTGACTGAGCAGTATAAAAATACAGAAAAGTTTCGCTTTGTCTCTCTTCACCACCTCTTTCCGTTCTCTATACCTATAACATATCCACTCCTCTTTCTTTCTCCCCCGTCCTGATCTCCCTCTCCCCAAGTGGAGGTTTTTTTTTTTCACTGCTATTTACACGTTGAGTTTTATAAAGAGTTTTCCCCTGTGGAGTAGCTTATAAACACTGCATTGCAGACAAACGCTTGCCAAAGGAAATGCATGCTAACAATGCCCCCCCCCCTGCTTTAATTTAATAACGACTAATCATTATTGACCAGGTCAGGTGTTGTATGCTATATCTACCTTAACCTTACGTTTGCTGCACATTCAGAGATTTGGCGAGGTCTCCTTTGATTAGCTGGGCCACATGCATGCCCACACTAAACAGGGCATGTGGAATTAGAGCCTTCTGTGTGCTAGAGCATCTATCACTATATAAAAGATGCATGAGGCTGTCTTTATTGTTGAATTCTTTTGAGCACGCATGTGCACACAATCAGAATTGAATTTGTATCACTCATTATCAATTCTTGATGTTGAGGAAGGAGGTAGTGAACCGAAATATTCCTGTTAATATTGACACTTTCAGAACAAATTCTCAGCGAGAGAGAGAGTGTTTTTGTTCTAAAAATTGGCCCATGCCTCCTTCTACACAAGTCAAAATTTGTGTCTTGGGTAAAGTTGCTATGAGATACTGTCTAAGCATCGACTGAGGAGTACAGTATTGTTCATAACAGGAGGCAAATAACACAATGTGAACATTTAAAATAATAGATAAAAAAAAACTGAAGTAGAGAAAAAAACTGAAAGATGTTTTTTCTGGCCTGACTTGATAAGGTTGCAACTCTGTGCACTGTCACAGGACATCTCCCATAGTGCGTAAAAAAGAACTAACTGTCCAAGACCTAACAAACACCCACGACTGGCACAAACTAGGCCATAGTTCCCACCCAGAGACAGTATGACCAATGGCAGTCTCTTAGCCTCTCAGTCATTCTGTATGTGAAAATTAACAGACACCCACGACTGTCTCTGAAAAAAGAAACGAGGAACTAAGCCATCATGTCCATCCAACAACTGCTAATGATGTCTTGCACTCACAGCAATGCATGGAAGGACCTTGAGTATGAACCAGCGTTCTTGTCATGCATTTACTTAGGAGATCTGATTATTTCAGTGTTTAATAAACATTACCCAACGAGATATACATTTTCAAGACACACACTTACCATGATCACTCTCTGTTCCTGATCTGCCCCAGTACCTCCGCCTGCGCTCAGGACTATGTGTGTGTCTCTCAATGACGGCAGCAATGAAACGTGTGTTACTGACTGTAAAGAGAGACAGAAAATATAGGTGACGCCCACTGGTGTGTGGTGATATTGCCAAAAATCAGAATGTATTTTTTAGAGTCAGAATTTTGTAATTTAGATATGTTGAATTGGACTTAAAGCAAGACACAATAGAAAACGGTACTGTTTTTTTTTTGCCTGGTGATTACTGATTTTTTGTTTGTAAATATGCAAATAAAATTAGTATTTCACAATGAAGAGAATGGAGAAATCAACAAGTCATTATGAACCAGTTCTATGTTTTCAGGTCAGTTTCCAGCAATGAGCAATAGCAGAGTATCCTTCAATAAAATCTTTCAGAATATGTGTAGAAATGAATATGTACAAATAAATGAATGGAGGTCTTCTAGAAGCTACACTTTATATTTTTTTACATTTTTAATTTATTCATAGCCTTAACAGTACAGTAACTAAAACAACTTGTTTCATTTGAAGGGAAAACAGGTTGTAACATTTTTTGGTCCATTAAATGCCTCATATGTCATGTGGGGCCTTTAAAAGTTGGCCTAAAAGCAGTATTATCCACTTTAACACTCATTATTTATGTGAATGTTGTCATTCTATAGGATGAATGTGAATAGACTAAGCTCTCTAAAATCAAAATATTTTTATTTTAATATTTTTTGGGAATACGTTTAACATTAAGACATGCTGTTATTTAACAGTTAAAAACGTGTATTTTTGCATGTGGGGCATGAACTAGCGAAGTAAAAAGGTCCACTTCGATATCAGGTTGACTGCTCTAAACTTACTTATTCCCCTGTCCTCATGACTATCCTCATCTCTTTCATCACGTTCATTATCTAGGTTGGACATCCGTACCGACATCTCTGTGTGTGAAGGGGAGAGAGAGACAGTGATTAAGAAAGTGAGAGAGCAGGCAGATACATCATTCTTAAGCACACTTCACATTATATTACAATTGGCTGCTTATTCTGTACGAAGTCCTCCTCGTGAGAATAGCAAATAGACAGACAGTTCTTCAATCAGTGGCTTGTGCAGTGGACAATCTTCTAAATGCAAAAGCTCAGGAGACACTAAGAGATGCTAATGAAAGTATATTCCGAGAGGCGCAAAGGTATTTCAACTAATACAAAAGCATGGCAGTGCTTGAAGGTAAACCCTCACAGGTCTGAGAGTGTAGTTATTTTCCCATATCGCTTTTTTATCAGACTAATTAAATTAAATGCACATAAGAGCGACACAAAAAAACCCATCTAAATAATAACCATCGTACAAAAGTTTTGATATGAGCAGATTCGGTCTCAATTTCCAGACTAAATTCAAAGCTGTTCTTCAGACATGATGGAAAGCTTACAAGCTGGGTAAAGGAAAATCTGAGTAGCCCTCAGTAATGTAGGCTGAGGGCTTCTGTGTGGGAAAGAGGGATTTAAATAAGTAGATGACTTTAATTTCTCTCTGTCTCTCTGTACTGCCTGGGTAGTTTCCCTTTATCATCTCGTTTGCTGAAAGAGTCACTGACTGTAATTTGAAAAGGTCACTGTGTTAAGAAGCCAGCATTAGCTAATTCAATCATCTTCAGGACGTTTTTAAATTATATTGTTAACATCTTGTAACAATGGTATTTGTGGTTTAGCTTTCAAAGAACCAAAACCAAAGAATGATAGTCATGCTGACACTATATCAATACTTATTGTAAAAAAAAAAATGTATTTGATGTTATAGGATTGTTTACTGTGGTTTACAGATGCTGCCAAATCTTACAGCCGAGCCATGTTACCCCATTAAGAAAGATTCCCTTCAAATCACTGTTAACTTTACACATCGCATGACTATTTACTTTTACAGAAACTTGAAAAAAAAAGTTATTAGTGACACATAGTTCTGGTTATACCAAGTTCAGTTTTCACAGAAAGTACTCAAATTAAGATGTAAAGCAACTGTTAAAACTGTGGGAGTCTTATCTAACGCAGTTAGGTAAGACTGTAAAGCTACAAAATGTGGTACTTGAGTTGTAAGAGTGCTGTAAATGCTCCAGTGTCTTGTCACAGACTACAGTAAGTTATTTCTGCTTGCAGGGTTTTAACAGTTCAGACCTTTTTTTTTATTCATTATGGTGGCTGAGTTTTTAATAGCCTGCAAGTCATATCCGTCATATAGAAGAGCTCAGTCTCATCAGCAAATGGACAGTGCCTGCGGGACTGCAGCCCTGGCCTGCAGAGAATCTGACTGCAAAATTAAATCCATTAGCCTTTAACTTGTTATTACTCAAATTGCCATCATTACAAACGTCAAGATATTCTAAGCCCATCAGAGAGGTGAGGAGATTGCAGTGATAGCATTTGAGAGTTTTGGTTTTTTTTTTTTTTATTCCAATGCTGTGTGGTCATATGTTCTATGGATTAGTTTTATTTACAATGATCCCATTTCATTTTACATGACTAACTTCTCCAACCTTTCTTGGTAGAACAGACTGATATTATTAAATGTGTTTATTTTTGTGCCATCACAAAAAACAGGCCCAATTTCAAATGTGCTGTTTCATTTTCCTGAAATAACTACAGAAATAACTACAGAAAAAGGAAGAGAGTTCTTCACAGATTGATTTAACTTTCTTGCTGTCTTGCATGTTTGTTGAATGAGAAACAGTGCTGGTTCAGAGAACAAGAGTTTCACAAAAGGCACATCACTGTAAGCTAAGACAGTAATCTTTTGTTCAAAGAGAAACCACAGCATCATAACTCACCATTTTTTTCTGCTTTCTTCTGTTTTGGGTTTATTCTTAAAATGTTTCGACATTAATCTCTTAGTGTTTTGATAACTTCACCTTTACTCACAGCTACAATCTTAAAATTTCAGTTTCATTTGATTTTTTCTTTTGCCCAGGACAGACTGTGAATATTGTTTTGAACTCATGTCCCCCAAACATGTTTTTCCTCTTTTCCTTTTGTAAAAGCCCTGAAAGCCCTGTCATAGGTTTTCAGCTGCAGCTGAGAGAAACCTTTGTGTGCTGCCCTTCACCCAGCGGCTGCTGCGGCTCTCACTCACCCTGTGCGGCTAGAGGCGACATGTGCTGATGACTCCGGCGATGGATCTGGTGCCTGTAGGCATACACAGCCAAAACTAACAACATGATGCATCCCATAATGCCTCCTGCTACTGGCCCCACTGGTGCACTCTTTATCATGTTCAGAGACGCCACCTCTTCATCTGCACAAGGATGGCAAAAAAAAAGACACACTTAAGATATGTGAAAGCAGGAAAGAAGAAAACGTGTGCATATTACACCGAGAAGTGCTTTATATACATATACACACACAAACACACATATATATACACATACATATACATACACACTTGCACACACAGACAATTGACTTTATTTAGGTACACCTATCTTCACTAATCATCTATTTTACCAGCTCCATTTACCATTTAGGTGCACTCAATAGTAGTACAGACTGCAGTCCATTTGTCCCTCGGTATCATTTGTTATCCCCATGTACCCCATTATTAATGGCCTGGACCCCCAAAGGACCACTAGTGATATATTAGATCATTCTCAGCGCAGCAGTGACACTGAATTGTTAATGGCATGCTAGTTTGTTTGCTGCACAAAGTGGATCTCACACTGTTTAGTGTAGTTATTGTTGAACTTGAACTGTTTGGTTTAGTCAACACATATAATTTGTTTGTCAGCTTATGGTTTCTGGAGATGAACTTCAGTATGTAGTTCATCTGATGTTGGACATTTTTTATCTTAGCCATCCCCTGGTTCTTTAAAAGTGGTCAGTTTCTGGCTACAGGATAGACTGATATTTTGGTCCATGTTCAGCCCAGCAGTGACAGTGAACTAAATAAAAAAATAAATAAAAAACCCTCCAGCGGCCGATTGTGTGTGATCTACTCTTTATAGCTCACAGACACAACATGCGACTACCATGACAATGTCACCACTGTGCTAAGAATGATCCTGGTGGACCTGTGGAGGTCCTGAACATTGATAAAGGGTACAAGGGTAACAAATGACGCAGAGAAGCAGATGAGCTACTATTTATAACTGTAAACTACAAGGTACATCTATATGGCAAATTATGCTGATAAATATTGATATTTAGATACAAGGTGTATCTAAGGAGTAGATTATCAGTGTACACACTTAAATTGAAAGCAACATCTACATTTGTTTTCTGTAGAGAAAATGTATGTTCACTCAAAATCTAAATTTTAATTGACCAAGGTGTTTCAAACTTGCAAATGACTAAGTGTTTTGGGAATCAACAATTTTATTTACCTAAATTTGCATTGACCAATTTATCTAGTTTCAAACTATAAAAAGTTGACGTAATCTCACCTAAAGGGCCCATACCATCCACATAAGGACTCTTGGCACCTACAATTCCCCCAAAACACTCCTTCTGTAGGGCACAGTAGGGTTTGTCCAAGTGGGTCTTTCCATCACTATCCACCATACACCACTCACAGTCCAGCACACCAAAGCAGTCACTGCAAACACACAAACATACACCCAATGTAAACCCAATGCTTTGTATGAACTGGAAGTCCAGTGTGAAACAAATCTACTTAACACAAAATGAAAAAATCTGAATCTATTGCCTCCTATCCTGTTACACACCCATCCATGACCCACCACAAGGTGTCAGTGTTCCCCACAGTAACCATGCAATATTAAACTAAGGTACACTATTTAAGATGAAAGTGAAGTGAATGTGACCATTCTGTCATACATGAACACACCACAGCACACAGTATGAACAGCACGAAATTCTTCCTCTGCATTTAACCCATTCACCAAGTGAAGCATTGGGCAGTCAGGAACACAGCGCCCGGGGAGCAGAGTGTGGGGACGGTATCTTGCTCAAGGGCACTTCAAAGGTGCTTAGCAGTCTTGGGAACCAAACCCATGACTTCCTGATTGCAGCGCGAATGCCCTAACCACTCGGCTACCATCCAATTACTTGGATGATGTTGGATATGGTTCAGATTGTGCAAAAGATTTAGAATGATTTCATTAACCAAATATGCTGTGATTACAGTGGTTTCACTGTATGTAAGGACAGTTTCTAAATCAGACCTGCTGGTGAAGCGCTGGCTGCAACGTGTGTTAATGCACTGTGGCAGAGTGTCCTGCAAACTGGACTCAATCACTGTCAGAGACAAGGGCTCCTGATGCACCTCACAGCTTGGGTTTCTGAACACATGAACACATACACACGAACACACACACACACACACACACACACACACACACATATATATATATATTAAGGTCATAGCAGTAAGAACACAATAACAATGAAAGCCCCCAAAATACAACAAATCTGTAATACAGTCAGTATCACAAACTACCAAATTAGAAACTAAATTGGTGAGATGTGAAAAAAAAGGTCCGTCAGAATGGTCCGGTGCCCATTTCTAAAGAAACTTGATGAATTTTCTCCTGCCGTGACAGGAATCAGACATCCAAAATGTTTAATGCCCACAAATGTTACCTCACAGGAAGCTATTATATAGCTATAAATATCATATGAGGTTTGAGATTTATGAATCATAAATTTATGATAGCTTTGAAATGACATTGGTCTAAAATATATTTAGAATAGGTACATACAGTGTGTTGCAAGGATAAAATGTACTCAGAAATTAACCAAAAATTTTTACCATTGTCAATGTTATATAGAAAAGCTACATTCATTTATGCATCATAATGACCGAATTATGCTGAATACATCTGTGGAGAACCTCTTTAGATCTATTCATGCAGGAGACATCCAGAGGTGTTTTTTTTCCTGCAAGGAATAATGAACAGATTGTCTTTTGCCAAATGACTGCCTGCTGAGGAACTGCTCAGAGACATAGGTAGATGAGTATCTATTCATTGTGACAAAAACATGATGAAAGCAAATTTCAGAGCTGTGCGAGTGCACATGACCCATTCTTCTGTACAGTGCAGACATGTCACTCTTCAGTAAACAACAAAAGATCTTTGGATTGAAATGAACCGAAACCCTCAATGGACTTCTAAAATGGGCTGTTAAGTAGACAAACTCCAAATAAAGAAATGAACCTGTCCTTTCCTTAACTAAAAAAAAAATACTTGCATGAGGGAATTACCTGTTTTCTGCATTAGTGAGATTGCCTGTACACTCATTCACCTCTAGAGGGCACTCACAGGGACATTCACACTCATTCTGTTCCATTCTGAGGAGAAAACATGTAATTGTAAGTAACCTAAGGCAATAAGAAATAAGTTTTAACTGCTGCATAAAGCATCTATGCGTACTGCATAGATTGTTGACACATATCATAACCCATTACATCAAAATGAAATGAAATCATTAAGCACATGTATAAGAGATAAGAAAAGATAACCCTTTATTGGTCCCACAAGTGTGAAATTTGCATCATTACAGCAGCAAAGATGAGAGTACACGAGAAGAAAGTAAAAGCAGCATAAGCAATAGAGTAAAATCTGTACAAGCTTAATTGTAATTTGTAATGATGACAACCCCACCTGTGGCAGTTCAGACAGAGTCGATCCACAGTGCTACACGCACAGAAAGCCAGGGAGTCACATGTCTCATTCACAATGCCTGCAAACGCATTGGTTCCTGGGATGCGAGTGAGACGATATTTTGAACAGTGACTGCCATGAACCAGATTTGTCAGATCACCCTGGAAATTACAGAAGAGAAACACAATAGATTTGCAGTAACTTCTATATTCAGTCTATTTTCAGTCAATTTACTTGGACTACTATTAATACCTTTCCTATATATATATATATATATATTTTTATTTTTTATTTTTTTTTTCCCAATTACTGTCATTACAGTCTTTTCCACCAGGTGGTGCTACAATGCTTCTGAAAAGAACACCACCGAACAAACCAATACAGGCTGTGGGCATTTGGGCAATGGGAGAGAAGACCCAGAATCAGCAGGTAGAAAATGTGTGTGGTGACAGTGTCTCTGCTCTACTCACCACAATGCTAGTGTTGAACTTGTAGAAGCGTTGCACTGTCCGATCACTGAAGCTATTGCACAAATTCTTCTTCACAAAGTTGGGGTGGTTAAGGATGTCATTGGCCACAAGTGGCTCCTACAAAAATGCAAATCTGCATTTTATTTTTTGTTTTTGGAAACTAAATAAAGGCACTAAAATACACAAAAAACAATGTGCATATTAACATTACTGTTTCTTGAAACAAAAATTATATATTAATTTTTTACCACAAACACAACTGATAAACAAATGTGATTTAGTGACTGTCTACAGTTCTCCATGGAAAAGCAGCAGTCTATGGTTCTCAATATGATAGTACAATAGTACCTTATGTGTAATATGCTGCTGTTCTGCTGGAGCATGGCCCTTGGGGTCAATCAGGGTGGGGTGGGCCACCAGGTAGCCTCTGTCTTCCATAATGAAGCATCTACGCACACACACACACACAATCAGCCATCATATTGCAGTCATCACAAAATTCATCAAAATTCACAAAAACACAGACACATGGCATTTTGACAGGATTTCTGTTTCTGATTGGAAGAATAACGTGAAGGTCTGTTAGACTTTCTCAACCTTCAGAAAGTTATCAGCTCAACTTTAGACTTTAAAACTGTGTGGGTAATGTGCAAGTAGTGCAAATAACTTACAACAGCACATTTTAACAGATGGGGCAATAAAGGAATGTATTGTGAAAACATTAGGCTCATACACATACTTAAAGGAAAGAATGCAAGTGTCCAAAGGACTAAGTGTGGGGGGCGTGTTCCACTTTCTTTAGAAATCCTCAGATCCATGAGGCAGCTCTTGTGCATAACACACTGGGCCATTCCACTCAGCTAATCCTGTTTAATGGCCCTAGCATTCAGAACTCACAGAACACCAAGGCCTAACCCTTTCTGAGACATGAGTGTGTGAGGCGGACGCAATAGTGATAGGGATACAGAAAAGAGGAGTGTAGACACAGTTAGGAAGAAAAAATAGAAAGGGATAGGGCAGTGGAAAAAGAGCAGAAGAAAGAAGACCACAGAGGAAAGCAGAAGAGAGGGATAGAGATGAGAAAACTGGCACCTAACATAACAGGATGTGTCTGGAATGCGCTCCTAATCAGCTTATCTCCTTTTGTGTTTCACCAGTAATTCCCCAACTCTTATGTTTCTTCTACTTCCAAACATTGCTCCAGTGATTATTTTGTGAACCTTCTTAGGTTTTTTTTTTCCTAATCAAATTTTGTTCATTCTTTTCAACTTCAACCTTTCTGAACAATTGTCCCCTCCCCCCTTTTCTCCACTTGTTCCCCCCTTTTCTCCACTCTTTCTTTCCCTCCAAAAGGAGAAAGAGGGTTCTGTGAATGCTCCTTTTTAAACACAGGCAAATCTGATTAGTTTCATATAAAAGAGTTTTAAGAGAGCCTCAGAGCATTTCTCTGGACACCTCAGTCAGAGAGCAGGAGCTTGGCAGGCTGTGGAAAGAGGGAAAGAGAAAACGAGCAAAGCAGGAGGTGAGAGAGGCAGGGTGAGATGGTCTTACCGAATTTTGTTGCCCTTGTCCTGGTTGCAGATGGGCAGCAGATCCAGCAGGACCTTATAGAAGTAACGCAGTGTAAAGTCGATGCCCATTACGGCTACTGCATAGCCTGGAGCCATCTGAGAACTAAACTCAAGAGGAAGAAGATTTAAGATATAAAACAGAGAAGTTGGAAGAAGGGAGTATACGTGTCAAACCATCAGAGATCACCACACATGTGAGTTACAAGTTCCTGCTAGAACTGTTAACTCCTCTTCACAGTGACACAATAATACAGAGGGAAGAAAAATCTCTTTACAGTCTCTATCAACACCAGACTCTCTGGCATTCATCTACTTTCAAATAGTTTCGTCATACCTTTAAACATACCTATACACTCTCTCTCTCATACACACACACACAACACACACTCTACTAAACACTATTTTGGTAAACAGAGACCCTAGTAAACAAGTTATCACCAAAGTTAATGTGGCACATCTCCTTTACAGAAATATTTACTGACCTAGAGGCATGGATTGTGTGGCTGATAGTAACCACGTAGCCAGCTCCACCAATGTCCAGGTAAGGTCCAGTAAAAGTGATGAGGCCAGGGTTGGCCACAGCATGAAGATACCTACAGGGGCAAATGGTCAACTGTCTTACTTTTAAAACACCAAGTGCTACAGTTTAGTAATCTAAAACTGCTTCTTTATTTCTTCTTGAACACTAAACTTAACATCAGTATGCAAGGTAAGCTCTGAACAGCCCATGGGATAACCCTTGCTAAATGCTTACTACTAAATAATTAAAACAAGGCCTCTTACGTAACTGTTTGATTTAGACCCAAATTTAAATGATAAAACAACAATAAACAATGAAGTATGAACTATCTTTGCTTCATTTAAACTATATATCTGCATAAACAAACTTGTGGTTTTGTCCAACAAACTTAGTCTCTAGCCTAGGGCTCTGTTCAGCACCAGCTCCCAGGAAATCTGGAAGTGTTTTAGAAGTGTGGAGACCTTCGCCCTCAGGTCCTAATCTCACCATTGTCTCCTAGTAGGGTCGAAGGCTTTGTCCATGAGCGAGCCAGGGTAAATCCGCAGCACCCCATTGGGCGTTGCTATGTAACGGCGCACAATGTAGCAGTTCAGGCTGCTCTGCTCCATGAGACTCATCCATTCGTCAGTCACATGACTGGTTGCCATCACATCGTTTCTGACAGAGGACTAGTGCACAAAAGAGACATAGTAAGAGCATGCCAGGGTTCCGTTAAATCCTCTATGGGAAGGTCTACAATCTCTCAAAACTCCCAGAAAAAGAACTAAGGGCAAGACAAGGAATATGCATGGACTGATGCAAGAGTTTATATGCATGTCTATTTAGCCTTGGATCAAGAACAAGGTTTCTACTGTTTCTACTGTAAGGTGAACTTTGATACGGACACACAGCCAGGTTAGATAATGGCTTGTGCATATCTTCAGGTCTCCTATAAGGAATGAGCTATATGGTATTTATTACTTCTGAGACCAGCAGTGGTGTGTGTGGGAGCCTTCAGATCTGAGAAGTATGCATTATCAAGTGAAGGAGTAGAGTGTTGTATGAGGGCGTGTACACACCTTTAGGCCAGAGTTGGCAAAAATGCATGTAATGCCACTGAGGTAGGCAGTGATTTGTGTGTTGTTATATCTGATTTCCTTCTGTGTCTGAGTGTAGCCCTGCTTATATCTAGGTTAGCTATGAGGTCATTAAAGTAGGAAGCAGTGTGGCTGCAAGGTGTACTAAGGAGTACTGTCACAGTAAACTGCAATGTCATGACAAACAAAGATGTCTTAATTGTGTGTTTTGTAAAAAAAAATCACTGTACTGACATTGTCAGGAAAGTATGTAATGATATATGAAGAGTGTGTGTGTGTGTGTGTGTGTGTGTTTGTGTGTGTGTGTGTGTGTGCATTAACCTTCAGGCCTGGGTTGGCTATGAGACGTGTGTTGTCACTGAGGTAGGCAGTGTAGTGTTCCACCATGCGTTTGGTTTCTGGCTGACTCAGGTGCTCGTAAGGAGAGGAGAAACTTCCAGCTGACAACATCACAGTAGGACTCTCTGAAGTGACACAGTGCGAACTTTAGTGATCTTTAGTCACACAAAGACAGCTTTCTCCATTTCACATATTGTTGTGGGACAGTTATCAGGTCAATCCATGGATAAAAACTGGTAAACTTGTATTTCTATTGCTAATAGGAACTATGTGCTCTTTCTATCATAGCCTGCATGAACCGTTTCACAGATTTGTCATCTAACCATAATACTTGATGTCTCTCTTGTTGCCCAATATATCTCACCCCTTGACAGGTGCCATTGTGACAATATTGTGACAATGTTGAGGCTGATCTGTACATATAAACATTCTGCTTAACTACACATTCATTATGGCAGGACGTCAGATCTGTATGATGATCACACTGCTTACCAACAGTAGCAAGTTGTTTGAAGTGCAAGCAAGTGCTGGGTTGACCCAGAAGATCTAGCCTGTGGTACAGGAGCTTACTGCTGGGGGCTGTGTTAAGGTTCTTCAAGTGCTTCACTGGGATTTCTGGCTGAACGTAGACTATACACAAGATGAAGGTGGTGTCCTGGACCTAGAGAGCATAAGGCAGAGAACAGCCTGTATGAGAACAACATACAATGCACACTACCAGTCAAAAGTTTTGGACACATGACAGAACATTCATTTTTCACCCCAAAAAATATTTGGTAACACTTCACTGAAAATTTAACAAGGCTAAATTACATGAACATAAACCTTTCATCACAATATAACAAACATTCATAAACACTTATTCCAACATAACATTTTCTGAAGTGCTACCAAATGTATGTTATGTATGTATGTAGCTCTCATACAGGCAGTTCTCTGCTTGCATGAGCCTAAAAATGTTCTCTGCCTGTATGAGAGTGATACATTTTCTGAAGTGAAATACAATAACAACCTTTGCGACATCTGTCAAATAGGTCTTTATATATGTTCATGTAGGTTTATAACAGTGATCATAAAAAGTTTACGCAGTCATCAAAGATGCTTAATATTGTCATTCTCTGCACAACCCTACACCCGTACAGTTTACTACAGAAAGCTGCTGTTGTATTTGTCTAAATTTGACCATTCTGGAAAGCAAACAATAATTCATTTTTTTCATGATGTTTGGCTATTTTGGAAAAATTCTCAAAATGCACAGATTTGAATGTCTTGAAAAGTTAAATGCTTTTAATAATACAGGATATAGTCTGCATGTATAATCACCCAGACAAGCTAAATGTGCGTTAAGTATTTGGTGCAGGATACAGCACTAAGTGAATGGAATAAGACGGTTATGTTTGCATACCAGTTTCCAAGCATAGCTGACGTTGTATGCTTCTCGGCTGGGGTCACGCAGGCGATTCATGTGCCAGGATAAAGAGGAGTTGATGGGCACAGCTATGACCTGGCTTCCCAAAGGCAAACTACAAAGAACATCAAAGAAGTTATTCTAAACTCATTCCAAATACATCACAACAAGACTGAAAAACTTAAGACAATTTGCTCAGAATGTAGATACTAAGGCAGCCCAGATTTCCCAAAGTCCCTCACCTAAGAATGTTCTGGCGAACAGCAGGGAAGCCTGGGATGTTCTCATAGTGGATGATGTCTGTGTGCAGAGGAGCTTCAGTCATCAGGTAGGGCCGAGTCAGTGATGGGTGCATGAGGGTGTAACCTGCCAAATCAGTTCAACAAAACAGAAACCAATTGCTAACAATGAGATACTGATAGAGAATTCTGGCAAAACTAAAACAATAATTAGTGCTATTTTTAATCTGATACAGCAAAAACTATTCAACTATTATTTCAACAACCAAAATAAGACTGGTTCAATCCAATGTTCCTGGAAGACATTAAAGTGCAACAGCCCACTCTTGGAGAGGCTTTTAGTCACCAGTTCAGTGTAATGGCCCATCTTTACAGAGCAGCTGGAGACAGCAGGTGTAGCATCGTCTTATCAGAGGAAGGAGCCTCTATTTCTCAACAGAACACATGGTTATACACATTAACTGAAATGTGGTTAAACTCTAATAAAGGACCTTCCTCTCATTTACTTACTGCTCCGCATCTCATTATTAAATTTAGTCTAGCCTGGTAATTAGTCATGATTCCGAATATTGTTTTTATTTTAATTAATCAACCAAAAAAGAAAAATAAGAAGAACTGCACAAAACATACATTCAGAGAAGAGATTATTCATTAATTACAAATTCATTCCTATGTAAAGACAAAATATCTGGTGTAGTGATTTTAAACTAGGTCACACCTTATTACATAAACATCTACAAGCAGTCATCACTACCATAGAGACGTCAAAGAAAATATAATTTACAGCTCCTTACTGTCTAATTAGTTCCATACACTGACCCCGAGACTCTAATATGAACAACTCTGCTGTTCTTGCTGCAAGCAGCTGGCTTGAAGGCAGTCCTATTGGCTCATAGCCTATGAGTGTGCAACAGGTATTTCCCCTAATGGACTGTTAAATGGAGCTAATGGGCCTCAGTCCAGTGTCCTCGGTCATTAGGACTGGCAGTACTGCCGACAGTGGACCTCCAAGTGAGGCTTGCGCAGAGTCAGCAGGACAGCTTTCTTAAGAGTGAAGCCAATATTGGCTACCACAAAGTGCAAGACATAAAACAGGACCCAAAGCTGGATTTCATACCAGCTTATTCTAAATCAGTGCTCTGCCACTGCTTAATGCACATATGAAAAACAGAGGGGTGGATTGAAAGAATCAGCAGTGCCAAGTTTAGAAAATGCTTTAAAAAGGTACGAGTATGACTGATTTTTATTCACACATTGCACTGTCCTAAATAAATAAAAGTAACCAGCTAATTAAAGCCTAATTACATTATATTTGTAATGAAACAGAGTAATTAAATGTTCCTCAGATATCGACATAATTCAAAATTATAATCAACACTATCTTATTGCTCAGCCCTCACAATTACATTGTAATATGTAATTTTCTCCTCTCCAGGTTTATACAGGTCACAGAATCTTTGAGGGTAAGAAACACCTGCTGAGATGGAACTTACCTTTATTATCTATGAGGAAGGTGTAAGAGGCCAGTGAGTCTTGGTAATAGGTGACATCCTCGAGGATATAGGCCAGGTTCACATCCACCCCCACAACCCCCAACAGCAGGTTTCCAAAGTAGCATGGTCGGCTAACCGTCATAATGAATCCTGGAGGAAAAGAGATAAACACAACTCTATTCAGGAATTAAGGTTAACAAGCCACATAAGAACTGGACTGAGAGCTGAAATACTGAGCCCAGAGTCAACCTTGCTGACTGTAGACTGCTTCAATAACTACAGTTTATACAATAGGTTACAAAGTGGCTGACAGCAGTTCCAGGCCAACTGGACAATATTAAGCAACAAATGTGGTTGTGTTTCAGTAAAGGCATTATCTATTATGCATGTTCAGTGCACAATATATTGTGTTACATGCACCTAAAACACCTGGTTTAACTTATTATCTACTTTAAAAAAGGATGTGCCCATTTTTTAGCAGTGCTATTTTTTCATACCAGGTGAACTGACAAATATTTATGGAAGATGTTTTTTCCAAACAAAAAAACATTGTAAGTGTGAAAGTGTGCACTTTGAAGGCAAAATGATCACACTAACATGACACAGTACTAACAGATGCACAGACAAACAAAAACCTATAAGCATTTAGAAGCACTTACTAACATTGTTCATACAGCTTTTACAAATATATCAAATGGGTCCAAGTACCATTCCTAAAGTGGTACATCTTGACTAGGCATGGGACTTAGAACAGGGCAGACTGCAGGTGCGCTTGCAGTAAAATAAAAAGGTGTGCAAATATAAGCACTACAGTGTGTTTGTGGTGGTTTCAAAGGAAGAGAAAGAAAGAAGACACAGTGCTGCCTCATGTCCTAACTCACCATCACCCATCTGGTCTGCATAGGGAAGGCTGAAAGAGGCCACGTCGATCATGCGGTTGGGTAGGTTGATGTAGAAGCGGCCCACACTTGTCTCCAGGTTACTGAGCTGGTTCAGCACCATCATGCTACCCTTTACAACAGGGAGCTGGGAACGGTCTGAAATACCATACTTTGCCGAGTTCTGTTCAGCCAAATCCCGCATGAATGCCAACTCCTTCAGGCCTGTCACACCCTCTGTGAAAGAAAGGAGAGAGTAAGGGCTGACCAACCAGTCAACAAAGGTTCAGATCAAAGGCAGAAATTCTCTAGGATTAACTATCTGCAACCACATAGAAATGAACAGTTCTCAGACCATACATTAACTTAATTCATACCAGTTCTCTTAAACCAGGTCTCTACAGACAAGGTGAAATCAACTGACAACAAAAGTTTACAGATTTAACAGACAGAGAGTACAGCTGAAGGTTCAGTGACTGGATTTGGGCTACTGACAGATCCAAAGCTAAAGTAAGACAAGATCACATGCAGCTCAAACGCAAGGATAAAAGAAGTCTTGTATTTTGAACTGAAGGTTAAAATATAATCTGTTCATCAATGCCTTTCACAGTATCATTTTCATTAGGAGTGAAACTGCAAAGCTAAAATATGCAACATGCATCATAGACAAGTGACAGTGCGTGATAAAGAACGAGAATAGAATAAAATACAATTATTAGCTGATTACACTTAGAAACTCATCAAATCATTGAGCAAATAGATTCAAATAAGGCTGATACAGATGGGGGGGGGTGCACATCCGAGTGCACACATGTTCAGAAGTCCACAATATCCAGACCCAGAGCAGAAGGCTGCTCCTTTACACTACCATGCTAATCAACTTCAATCATATTTCTGTCATCTAAACACAAAAGCCCCTTTCATTCTTTCATGTCATCGTGCTCTTTGATGTGTTCTGTTGCTTTCCCTTTCTTCCTTTAGATGTCCTGCATTTTAATGTTCCTGATGCTGAACTAATGTATGTTAATAACAGGCTAATGCATGCAGGGAGAGAACCAGGTGAGGAGTGGGACAAAGGCCTTTCTTATGAACAACACAAACACACATATGCATACACACGAACACAAAATACAGTGACAAAGAGATAGAGATAAAAAATACGAGAAGACAGCAAAACATTTCTACTAAGCATGTGCACACAAACAACCCAATCCAGGAAGGGGTGTTACCATTAATGAGAGCGTAGGTGAGAATCATGACAGAGTTGTTGAGGTGGTGGTTCTCCTCTTTTATTATGCTCAGAGTAGCTCGTTTCTCATGTTCTGATGACTCTCGTGTGGTGATGCCGGATGACAAGTAGATTATCACCAAATCAGTGTCTGAGCAAAGAGCAAGAGAAAGAAAGGGGAGACGTCAATGAGGGTTAAATTAATAAGGTCAGATACACCTAAGGCTGTCAGGTGTCTTACTGCTGTGCTGTTTGCCAATGTTGCTGGTGTTCCTCAAAAGCTGGAAGGCCTTTTGGAAGCCCAAGGCATGCTGGGTGGTGCTGTCAGAGGCTTTAATGTTGTTAATGAAAGTGGTCATTTTCCTCTTGGTCTCACTGGTGGCTGGGGACAGAAAGCTCTTGTAGCATTGATCCAGGGAACAGGAACGAACAGCGTCAGCTACTGTCAGCACCGAGATCTGCATGATAGAACAGCAGCTACGGGTAAAACCTTTAGCTCAGAAAAACAGTAAGCTAGCTAGCAAATAAATAAATAAATAAATAAATAAATAAATAAATAAAATAAATAAATAAATAAATAAATAAATAAATAAGATAGTCATTTGCTATGTGAATTTCGGTTGCTGGATATTATGATGAGTGAAGAAATTTATTGTGGTTATATTTTCAGCATTTAGCAGATGATTTTATCCAAAGTGACTTCCATACACAACCTAAACGGGACAGTCTCCCTGGAGCAACTTGGGGTTAAGGGTCTTGCTCAGGAACCCAGTGATGGTATGCTGGTGGTAGGATTTGAACTCCTGACCTCTTGGCCCAGAGGCGATTATCCTACCCACTAGGCCAGCACCACCCCAAACACACAATTTCAACATTTGTGGTATAAAACTGTTGCATATAGAAATATCGGTTTCCTAAAAAGGTTTTTCAACATATGCTATAAATTTCTTTTTAATCTATGCCACTCTGGTGCCACATAATGTACTTTGATTTGTTTCGTTACTACAGCCGTTCTGCATTGCGTCATCACAAATCAATTACAAATAATAAACACAACCACGTGGTCATCATTTAAACCATATATACAAACAAATTTGATCAAAGCACTCCCAGTGTGCAGTGTGTATTTCTAGTGCGTGTGTTTCAAGTGTGTTTCTCACTTTGTCGTGTTCATCAATGGAGTTAAGGATGACGAGGGCAGCATCACGAGCGATCTGAAGCTGCGTTTCACTGACAGATGCACCATGGTCTACGAGCACCACAACATGCTTTGATTGTGGCCTCACCGCTGACACATACACAGGCCTGCAGACATACACAAACAGATTACATTCAATATAAACTAATCAGATTTGCACAAACAGTGACATTGCATACAGAACAGATCTCTGAATTACCTTTTGATGAAAACAGACAAGACAAAAAAATGTGTTGGTTTAGCATTTCCATTTGTAACTAGACAGTATAGAAACCCAATCTCCATCCCATTCCCTGAGCTCTGTAGGTGGGCCTTGACTGGACTGTAGCATTCATGTTCACCCCTCTTTACCTCCAGCTGTCTTCTCTATGATGTTTGCCTAACGGATCCAGTTCTCTGGCATATAGCCTTTTGGGTTTTCTCTATATCAGCTGTTATCTTAGTGACAGAACAGTTCAGGATTCTAAATGTAGAAAACCAATTCTCCCTCTGCTACACACAAAGCAGAGGTCATTATCCCATAACCTGCCTAGAAGCTATAAAATGGGTATGAATGAGGGTTTCTATGAATTTGTCAGTGTATATGTACATGTGTGTATACATGTGTAAGCCTGTATATGGGTGTAAAAGACAGAAAAAGCATGGGCGAGAACAAGAAGCATAAAGAGTTAGAGAATGAGAAAATGAGGGATGGACTCTGGGGCTGTGAAAATCTTTCATTGGCCACAAAACAAGATGATTCTAGTGTATTATTTAAGCAAACGTCAGCAAAAAAGATGGGACTAATTAATGCACTAAACTAAACCTACCAAACAAGAGGGCAAAAGCTAGTGAGCCGTAAAAGACAGACAGACGCGAGTCTTTTCTCTCTCTGTCTGCTGAGACACTAACTTTGTGTAAAACTTTGTGTAAAGAGTCTTTATTGTAAAAAAATGGACCCCCTCCCCACACTTTCACATTTAGACTTTGGCTGTTAAAAGCAGTTGACAGACTAAGCAGTTACTTGGGAAAACTTCCCATGAGCTGGCACAAAAAAACATTTTTGTAGTGGATGGGGAGGGCAATGTGCTCCAAAAGTTATTTTTTGAGCATAAGGAGAGCACTTGGCTAAGGTTTTAATCAGTTAAGTGGCCTAAATGTAAGGAAAATAAAGATGGAGTCTTTGCCTTCTATGAAGAAGAAAGACAAGGCAAGATAGACACCATAATGAGAATTCTTTCCACTGAGCTCAGCTGACAGCCAACTGGCTTCTTATTTCTGTGTGTGTGTGTGCGCGTGAGTGTGTGTGTGTGTGTTCATGTGTGTGTGTGTTCTGCACCTGCTCCTGTGCTCATAGGTGCCCTTGCAGTGAAACTTGTGAGCAGGAAACACAGTGAAGATGCCCTCCTCTGAGCTGAAGTACTGCCACTTGATGCCAGGGTTTGACTTCAGGTTGTCTGCCAGCACTAGAAACACAGAGGGAGACATGGGAAAGACACAGGAGAAATCAGCTGTATTCTTTTTCTGCTATTTAGCCCAAAGCACCACATCAACAAAAGAACAAAATGTACAAAATCTTTCACACTGTTAAGCCTGCATTTCGACATAATCTAAATATTTCCCATGAGAGCCAGCTGGTAGCCCAGTGGTTAAGGCATTTGCCCTGTGATCAGAAAGTCCGGGTTCGATCGCTAGGCACAGCTGAGGTACCCTGAGCAAGGTACCGTCCCCACACACTGCTCCCCGGGCGCTGTGTTCCTGGCTGC
>JBBPDB010000108.1:10840238-10851658 GCA_037974465.1 Brachypetersius altus
AACATCAGACCTTTGGCAGAATTCAAATGAGCCATTTTAATCTAAATTAATTCCAAGGTTACAGTGAGATTAATCTAGATTAAAAACATTAATCTATGCCCACCTCTAATTTTTTATATTATACTGTTGTATAGCTTTTATTCTATTGATTTGCTGCTCTTATCTTTATACTATACTGTTGTGTCTTTTACAGGGTAACTTCCGCCACAGTGGCACCAACAGGCCTGTGTCCCGCGAGGAGTTCATGCGCGTGTTGTCCCAGCTGGAGGGCGTGTGGATCCGAGCGCTGCACTTCGCACAGACTCAGATGCTCACCATGGGGGAGGTGGGCTTGGAGGAGGCCAGTGTCACAGGCAGCGGCGGTTCAGCCAGCACCGTGGAGGTCTGCTCCTGCCCACCCCAGTACACCGGAGACTCCTGTCAGGTGAGGGCGCAAACCACCCACACACTTCTATCTGTGGCCTTTTCTTCAGACTTTAAAACACAGTGTAGTTAGAGCTGGATAGAGGCGCATTTGTGGGACAGCTGCTGCTCTGATGGAAGTTGCCGCTGAGGTACCTAAAGCAAGGTACTCCCCCACAGCGCCCTCTTCTCCCCGGGCGCTGTGTTCCTGTCTGCCCCCTGCTTCACTCGGTGAACGGGTTAAATACAGAGAAAGAATTTCGCTCAGCGTGCCGCGCTGAGTCTCATCATGTCTTTCTCATTATGACTTCACCAATTCTCACTGTGAGAGGAAGCAATTCTCTACCCCCTTTCACCTCTATATGAGGGTGGCGGTAGCTCAGTGGGTAGGATACTTGCCACCGGACCAAGAGGTCATAGGTTCGAATCCTACCTCCAGCACCACCACTGGGTCCCTGAGCAAGACCCTTAACCCCAAGTTGCTCCAGAGAGCCTGCCCCCTGTAGGTAGGGAATGGAAGTGGTTTTGGATAAAAGCGTCTGATAAAATGCCGTAAATGTAAATGTATAAACAACTGACATAAACCTACAAAACGTTTAATAAAGGCTTATTCCAACAAGAGTCAGGACATTACAAAGCAAGTTGTAGATTTAGATCAGCTGTCATGAAAGGCTTATGTAGGTCTCCTGTAGTCTTATGAACATTGTCCTTCGATAAAATATGGAAAATGGCTTTGCAAGCATTCAAAAGTGTGCATATACTGAGTGTGTATATACACCTAAATATAACTAGCAACTTGAAGCATTAAACAACATTTTTTTTTAAAGGGTTAGAAATGTGTGCAATACACTAGAACCAAAAGGTTTAACTGCTGACATGATGGTACTTGTCCTTGCCCTCAGCAATAAGCACCGGAATAGTCATTGCAACAATTCTGAATGGCCGGTATGCCCTTAAATCAAATCACTAACAGCGTAGAGAAGCCCAGTCTGTCCTACAAGAGCCTCCACCATCATCAATCTTAACTGACTGTATAAACAGGAACTTTGTTGCATGTTGACAGTTTGAAAAATCGTATACATTTATTGCCCCACAACACTTAATCCTCCACCCAGTGTTTAGAGTAGCTAAGAACCGCAGTCAGGAGGTGAGGGCCCTCCATTTCCTCCATCCCTCCCCTCCCACTCTCTGTTCTCCTTCTTTCCATTTCTTTCATCTGTCTGCCGTTCTCAAAATAAATTTTTTTCTTCAAACAAACTCAAGCAAAGTGGTTCTGTAACAAACTCAAGAAGTGCCTGCCTTTAATATCTCTCCTACTCCAGTTCAGTTTTTATCATATACAGTTGCTGCCCCACACATATAAGACGCATGCATTCCCCTTCTTTTGTATCACCACATTTTCACATTACTTTTCTCCCAGTTTCACCCTCTTCCTTCATCTTCCTAACTGACTGATTTCCACTCAAGCACTCCACACAGGTTCCTCCAAGATCCCCCACACACTCTCACCCCTCTCCTCAGTCACACTCTGCTTAAGTGAGTGCGGTGCCTCTGCTCGGCTGAAATGTGACACTCACAGACATGACAGCCAAGAGCATGCTAAAGCACTCTAAGAAATAAACAGATGAAGAGATGAGCGGAGTGGAGGAGGGTGTGAGGGAGGAGAGGAGGACAGGAGTGTTGGCAGAGAGGAGACACCACTGATTACGCTCAGCAAACGAGAGAACGCACCACACACACCTTCAGCCGTTCAGCATATAGAAGGCTGTCTCTCCCCTGTTACCCTCTTAACTGTGGTTTGCGTGTCTGCCTCTTTCTCACCCTCCCAACCTCTCCTGGGTCCTGTTTAGACTAACTGGAGACAAATGTGGCTGATGACTGTCTCTACAGTGTAAGGGTCAGCGCTGGATGACAAATAGTGCGAGAGTGGTAACATGAACTCTTGATGACTGCTTTAGAAAAACAAGCTGCTGGATGAAGATGAATTAGGCTAATCTTTGCTGGAGTGAGCAGGAATGTGTTCAAGGCTAAATGGGAGAGAAATGAGGTTAGAACTAAGGTCAACAGATGAGACTGGCTTTACACCAGACTTCACTGCAGGTTGCATTAAATATGTCCCATCCTTTTTAGTTTTTTTTGCAGTTTTTTTGTCCATTATGAGCTTTGTACTGTTTTGTTTTAAACATGTTTCGAGTTAAAAGAAGAAGCTCGTCATCTCCAATGTTTTTTTGTAGCGTCACACTGTTTTGAAACACCACTGCACCCTACACATCACATTTTCTTAAGCCAGTCGTAATACTCCTGCCCTCAGCCCACACAATACGTTTTTATAATCTTCAGGCATGAGGACATTTTTTTTTTAATGAAATAAACATTCAAGGGATCACAAGGGAGTATTGCATGGCATGCTCAAAAGATGTTGCTTATTATGGTTTTAAAAAATCTGATGTCTTACACGTATGACTTAACTACTAATAGAGAAAAGCAGAGTAAGGAGGATCAAGACTCGCGCAGCTCAAAACATCAAATGACAAAAACACATTTTCTGCCAGAGTACAGATCAAGGAGATTGAGACTTAAGTACATGAAGGAACATTCATAAAGATGAAGGCAACATGAGGAAATAGAAGAGACAGAAAAAAAGCAAAAGATCAACCTTCATGTTAATTTCCAAAATAGCCTAAATAAATCAATCAATCAAGATTTGACATCAGATTAGCAATACGCTTGATTGAAAGAGTCGCCATGGCGGCAGCAAGAAAAGTGAAAAGGCACTTGTGCTTGTATCTTCATGCTCACCTGAATTGAGGTCTCGTCCTGGGTTGAAAGCTCGGCTGTTGACAGTGGGCGACAGTCTATCGCAGCTGATGGTTTTAGACACATTTGTGTTGAAATTTCCATCAAATCTGGAAAACAGAAAAGAAGAAATACATATAAGAGCTCAACACAAACACAAAGCACTAGTTTTTCTTTGGCACTAGTGTGCACGGCGTTAACTGCACCCCCCATCGGAATGTTTTTGTATTCTGGGTATTTAGTTTTTTTCCTAACACTGATCTGTGTGTTTGTGTATTCATTGTTGTTGTGAGCCAGCCTTGGGTTTGAGAAAGGTGCTATACAAATTAAACTTCTTATAGTTACAATTACTGCAGTAATTATACAACAATTTTGCTGGAGTTTTGGTGGAGGCATAAAATAATAGTTGACAGTGCTATTGGTTTCGCACATTTTTGCTTGTACATCAAAGCTCATTGACGAAATTATTTCTTTAATTAATTTCTAGAACCAGTGAAATCTGGATAAATGAAACGAGACAGTAGTATTCAGCCAAACATACACAAATTAAAGTATGAATGTGTGTATGGGAGTGAATGAAAGTGTCATGGTTGTTCCCCAGCAGTCCCCTACTGTGCTGTTATGTCTAGTCCCAGCTTGCTCTGATGAAGCACTGATGTAAAGCCTGTCTCAAGAGAGCTGCCTGCACTCTTTCCCTCATGTGCACTCATGCGCACACAATCTCTGAACAGAATTCCATTCAACTCATTCGCACACACAACAGTTTTGTAATGATAGAGAAGGAGGAGACACATACCTCTCGTTTTCACTTCTCCTTTCCTACTATAATACCCCCCCAAATATCCCAAAACACCCCTCTGCCACCTAAAATGAGTGCACCTCCCAGTCAAATCTTTCTATTCCTCAGCATCAATCTATTTTGCTCCCTTCTCACCCTCTCTACCTCTTCCTCAGGCATCCCACCCTACCCCCTCACTTCCCCTCCTCCACCAGTGTAGCAGGAGCCAGGCAGGCCCGTGACTGACGGCTGCTGTGATGTGCAGAGTGCTTTGAACTTCAGACATTTAATTCCCACCAGGCTCTAGTCATTAGAATTCTCCTTCAGCACACTTTACATGTGGGAGCTAGGCAAATGCGCCAGATAAAAAATACATTTGCAAGCTCTTTGAATTTAAGATCAGAAAAAAAAGAGAGAGAGAGAGAGAAAGAGAGAGAGGAAGAGAGAGAGAGAGAGAGAGAGAGAATGAGAACAGCAACAGAAAGCCAGTAACAAAAAAGGGCTATATTTTCTCCTCCATCAGTGATTTGAGCTCAATGTAAATGAGGGGCTCAGAAAAAAAAGGATGAAAAAAAGACCAAAAAAGATGAAAACAAAAAACAAGCCTTGAGGTACTGTTCAATATGCAAGATATTCAGGACCAGAATCATTATTAAAATAATGACCAGGCCCGGGTTGAAGACAGGGAATCTGCTCAACAACATTTAATCCCCAAAGACAAACAGAAGAACTATACAGTTGTGTACTTACTATACTTTGTGCAGCATTTCACCCTGCACAAAGACAAGGCAATGCACCACCAAAAACATTCACCCATCAGGTTTATTTACTGATCTGTTTTAAAATATTGATAAGCACACTTGTAAACTGACTAGTCACTTCACTAGGTACACCAACGGTATTTACACTCATTTATCAGCTTCACTTGCCATATAGGTGCGCCTTGTACAATTACAGAATATTATGTTTATGTTAATCTCCATTATTCGTTAGACCCCTTTAGAACGTTCATCAAATGTCCAGATACTGAAAGGACCACCAGCGGCATGTTTTATTTTCATAGTGACTGATCTTATCTATCAATATTTATACACACAATTATTTTGTTACAATGGCACCTGTCAAATGTGAGAATTTCCAAGAAAATTTGCCTTGTGGGTGTTCCTGGCAGGCAGTGATTAGTTCCCACAAAAGTGGTCTATGGTAGGAACACTGGTGAGCTGGTGACAGGGTCATGGGAACCCAGCTCACCAAATGTGTACATGTATCTGTCTTCCACAGTATCTATAATTCCACACATCTATATACAAGAAAACATGTCGGATGGCTAGAAAGAGCTATTGCAATCCTCAACTGCTTTTAAGGCACCATCACTGAGTCCCTTGCTTTCATATTTAGCAGAACTTAATTTGGTAAAGTAGAACAATCAGGCGTCTTGAGGGCCTACTCAAGTACCAATAAAGTTCAGGCAGCTCACTGCTCTCTCCAGGAAAAAAGATAATGCAGGTCTGCTGCATACTCCCTGTAAGAATGTGTTCCACCTCTGCTTTCATTCCTCATCTATCAGAATGCTGCTTCAGAAGCGCATACAAACACGCACACACACAAACTAAGAAAGACATGTGACTTGAGTGTACTATATAAGTTCAGGGCAATTCATTAACTCACACTGAGCCAGCACAAGCTGGCAGGCTCCAACAGGCTCAAGAGATAGACAGACTGGATTAGCTGATGAATGAAAATGACAGGGAGAGGGGGTGAGGGAACAGGATCAAGAAACTTACTTTACTATGTAGCTTATATGGCTAATTTCACATAGATGACTTTACTTATTCTGCAGTTAAAGCTAGCACAGAAAATGCATGGTTAAAATCTATCAGAAGCTATAGGTATAGCTACCACTGAGAAATTAT
Organism: Brachypetersius altus; assembly: GCA_037974465.1. NCBI lineage: Eukaryota > Metazoa > Chordata > Actinopteri > Characiformes > Alestidae > Brachypetersius > Brachypetersius altus. The sequence continues at coordinate 10,846,128 of JBBPDB010000108.1, forward strand.
ATTCATTATATTCATTAAGCCAACACTGAAAATAACACGGAAAAGGTAACTTTATGAAACAAAAGTTACAAAGCCAACAGAGTAGTTATAGTAGTGGAGCTACTCCTAAGAACTGATAACATACAGCTAGGATTAAACACTACAACTATAAAGCAAAACGGAGGAAACTATAGCTGTAAGGGATAAAAACAAAAAACTACACGTAATGTAACACAAAGATTTGAAAACGACAGGGGGTAAGCAAGCTCTGAAAAATCATAGTAGTAAGGTGAACAGTGTGAAACCTCTAGTTGCATATCTAGCACTGAGAAACCATAGTGGTTAAGTGAGCACTGAGATACCACAGTAAAGCTATTACTGAGAAATCATGGTAGCACAGCCAACATTAAGACATCAGTAGTTAAACAAGCACAGAGAAATGACCATAGCAGTAAAGCAGAATTTAGAAACCATATTTGAAAAAGCAAGCAAAGCTCTTGTAGTTAGAGCCACCAATGCCTTCCAAAAAACGTGTCTAAAACTCTCTCTCTCTCTCTCTTGCGGCAAAATCAAATTAAAGGGGAACAAAATCAAGAATAAAGAACAAAGAATAAAGAAATTCATACAGCCTCACCCAACTCTGACCAACACTGTTGACACCCTGTGATGTCAATGCTAAAAAAAAACTGCTATGCTGTGTATCATCCAAACTGTCAAATGTTCATCCTTTTGGAAGCGGCTTATTCTGACTACAGGACAACTCATTCATTTCAACAGAAAAAATTTGGGCAAAGAATGTGCAAAAAGACATTTTAAGAGACTGAAGGCTGGACGCATGCCTAAATCCCTTTAAGCAGAGGAAGATCACATGATCCCAGAGAGAGGGAGGAGGGAAGGTTATTTTAAGAAGGCTACGTTGCTAGTTAAGTGAAGCAGGCGGCGGAGGAACGAGTATTGATTAAAGCATTCTTGGGTGACAGAGGTCAGAGTCAACTGGAAAACACACAGACTGGATGGGTGACGGGGACATGACATTGATACTGTGTGAAACACTTGATCGCTCATTCGTGAGTGAGAGGCAGAAATGCCAGCTGTAAGAGGGTCAGATGAAGGAGCCACAGCTGTCCAGTCGAGTCTCGTTCATCAACAAATAACAGTTCACACCTTCATATGTATCTGTAGTCATAACACCAGGGAATTGCAGCGCAAGATCTGACAAAAGTACACATATAGGGACAATCTGCTGTACATTTAGTGCTAGAACAAAGGTCTTTGGCTTAAATAAAGCACTGATTTGGTTTGTCTTTACAGAAACTCATCATTTTTATCATCTGGCTACAATACACTGTTTTCACACAAGAGGTTCCTGACAGCAATGATTAGTACAAGAGGCAATTATTCGAAACAGTCATTTTCTTCTCAACAATAACTGGCGGTGTAAGGAAAGGAGCAGAGCTGTGCAAAAATGTTTTTTATTTTGAATAGAACAGAAAAACATTGGGGAAAGCAGGCAATTGGTTGATGTGTATATGCCAATTTTCATATTACTCCACACACAGTAATACGATTTACTCTACATGCATTTATAATTCAAATCCTATCATGTTATGGTCCTGGTAGCCACATAAAATAATTAGGTTAAAAATTAGGTCTTGTGTTATCACTTCAGTATGATGTAGAATCAAAGAAAGAATCAAACTAATCCTGGATTACAGCATCTGGGCTATAATGATCAGCATTAAAGTGTAAAGTGTCCATTTGTCACCAAAAGCTTGTAACATGTAGCCAAAGTCTTCTGTAATCAGCATTTTTTGTCTCTGACCTAAAAGTCCTTCACATTTAATGTAACTGCAACTGAAAAAGTATGCATTTCTCTCATAACTTTACATGTCATGCATTAATTGGTACGTCAGATTCACATGTTTGTAGTACATAAGTCATCACATCTTATATTTAGCTATAGATGTAAAATTCCTGAAGAGAGATGGACAGTGCACTGAATATCAGCTGGACAGTAAATGTATATTGACCACAAAAGACATTCAAAACTGTGAAAACAGTGATAACAGTTTGCACTTTTGAATTTATTTTAAGTCTTTATAAGGGCATTAATCAGCACAGCCTAAAATTGTTTTGAATAAAATTATATTTGAACAGGCAGTTAACAGTAAGCCTGATGATATATATATATATAGTTTCAAATCCTTCCAGTGACTCACACACAATCTATCATTTGTTCATTAGCTTTTCCATTCGAAACCAAAAAAACGAAAACCAAAAAACAATGTTTTTCCGCCCCCCAATATTGGTTTCAAAAACCAAAACAAAATAAACGAATAATGAGCTGTTTTCCGATTTCCCATTTTGCACTCAAATCCAAAATGGAGAAAAAGGAAAACAAACGCTCAAATTCCATTTTGGATTTTCATTGGGTTTCATAAGCTGGGGCGTGTAGGAGGGAGGAGAAACTTGCCAGGTAGCTCCGCCCACCTGTTTTGATTGTACAAATATTCTGAGGGAAAGGACACAGAGGTAGGGATGGGATTCGATAAGAAATTTTCAATTTTCAGCCAAGACAGGTGGGAGGAGCTACCAGGCCAGTTTCTCCTACACACCGCAGATTGTAAATGAAAATCCAAAGTCCAGTTTGTTTTCCATTTTTCCCATTTTGGATTTCAGCAAAAAAATTGAGAAAATCGGGATATGGCTCGTTATTCGTTTTCATTCGTTATTCATACACAGATTGCACCCTGATGTTCCCGTTACTCTGTCTTTGGGGAGACTTTTTTCAACTTTCCAAAACCGCCACAGTGGGTATGGAAAATTTTCACAGAAGATCCAAAATCTGAGAGCGTTTATGTGATCCCTTTGAAGTTTTAGAAGCAATGTGCTATCACACAGCTCAGTCTAAATCTTCTCTCACTCTCACAAACACTATTGTCCTTTCATCTTATTTGTTTATTTTTGGGAAGCGCTCTAGAATACACATCAGACATATGGAAAAGAAATATGCTTGTACACAGGTATGTGTGGTAGACAAATAAATTTTCTGCTACAAAGACTCCAACTTTGTGTCTAACCTAGAAATTACACAGACATGTTTGTGTGTGTGTGTGTGTGTGTGTGTGTGTGTGTGTGTGTGTGTGTGTGTGTGTGTGTGTGTGTGTGTGTGTGTGTAGGCTGGATGATGTTTTGGTGGGTGCTCCTCTCTATATGGATCGAGAGTTTGAGAGTAAGCCGCGGGAGGTGGGCCGAGTCTATCTCTACCTGCAGGAGGACACACTCCTCTTTTCTCCTGCCATCAAACTGACCGGTACACACCTGTTCGGACGCTACGGCAGCGCCATCGCTCCACTCGGGGACATCAACCAAGACGGCTACCTGGGTAAGTGTGTGTTTGTGAGTGTGTGTATGTGCGTGTGAACCTTGGAGCAATGGTGGCCTGGTGGTTAAGGAGTTGCCCATGTGATCAGAAGGTTGTGGGTTCAAATCCCAGGACTGCCAGTGGCGCTAGCGAGATGCTCGCTGCTTCACTAGAGGAATAGTTTAAATGCAGAGAAGAATTTCTGTGCTGTGCTGGAGTGTGTTCAAGTATGACAAATAGACACTTTACACAAAGGTCACCTGGTCCAAAAAATCCCATTTTGTTTCACCTCACGTGAATGTCAGGATACACGTGCACCATCTACGTAGGCTTGTGATGGCACCAGGGTGCACTCTGGGTAAAAGAACAAGCTGAGCAACAATCTGTGAAGTCCGATTAGACCAGGCAACAAAACTTAATTTCATTCCATTCTGTAGTGTTTCTTCTACAACCTCAACGCTGATTTCGGTGCTGACTTTTTTTTTTTTTCGTGTAGCTTCAAAGGTTTAGTTAGAAACGTCATTTCTAGTAAAAACTAAACTTGGCGGCTCGGCTGACCGTCTTTTGTTCTACTTATAACTTGTTGCATATTAATGTGTTGTTTGTTTGTTGTACATGTGGATAACAGGGTTGCCGACTCTCACGCATCAAGCGAGAGACTCACGCATCAGTGAGACTAATATGAAAATAATAGTAGTATTACAACAACCGTATAATGAAAAACATACATAGAATTTAGATGTGATTTTCTGAATCAGCACAAAACCTGACTAAGAAACATCAAAAATTTGCAATAAAACAGACATTTTATAAAAAAACGTTACCCTTGTGAACAGGCCGAAGGGAGAAGAAGATTGCAGAAAGTATAGGGTTTCAGTTTCTTGACTAATTAAACAGTATCTGATAATCACTTGTACAAATAATAGTTATTTATAGCTCTGTTGTGTGCATATTTCTGGAGTCCAGCATGCCTGAAGGCTGACATTCTTTGTTCTCCTCCACATTTCCTCAACTTCTCGGGCTGTGTTTTGTCTTGGATGAAGAGGATATCCTATCCTGAGACCAAGTGCTGAAAATCAAAAGCTCTTCAGCCAATCAGGATTTAGGAGCTTAGCGACTGACCCCACAACCCTGTGACGGGTTTCCTGTTAGGTGTGACTCACTCTATAACATGTAGTCTATATCCCCTTTTTTTTGGGGTTTTTTTTTTTATAGGGGGGGGGGGCAAAGTTTTCTACACAAAAAAATTTTTGAAGCATTTTTTGAACCTATGAATGGGGAAAAATACATTCCTCAAAAAAATGTTTTATTTGAACTGTGCAAGAGCCAAAGTGCTGAGAACAGATGGATAGATGGTCTATTTTTACTCTGCTGCTGGTGAGAGCAGAGTTTGTGTTCTTCAGCTCTATTTGTTTTCACACCGATTTTCTCTGGTTTGCGGAACCCAAAAGCTGATTGTTCTCTCCGTTACAGCATTCTGTTCCTCCTGCCACTGTCAGAGTATCTTACAGCCAACTGTGGTAATCCGATTAAACTCTTATTACTTTTGTGCTGAAGCTACGAGGCTAACATTGCTAATAAACACTAGAACTCAAGAGTCACTCAAATCATTTCCATAAAAAATATGATCAAACGTCTCTTAGCAGCCTCAAACTCCACCTAGCTCTTCACCGAGGTCCTGCAGACTTGTTAGGACATATTAGGACTTACTATGATCTATAAAAATGAAGGTTTCCAAATGTTTTTGTGTAAAAATAGCTTTTAAACTTAGGAACTGAAGATATACTCCCGTGAGCCAAAACAAATAACTGCACATGTGAAGTTCTGGGATCCCTTAGATTAGATTAGATTACATTACATTACATTCATTTGTCAGATGCTTTTATGCAAAATGACTTTGAAGAATCACTCAAGTTTCAGGACAGTGTGAGGACCAAAGGAAAGTTATAAGTGTTAAAATTATGTAAAAAGATATTAGAGAAGATGTATGAACAGATGCTACTCTGATACTGGCAGTGCCGGGGGGGGCAGTGGCGTAGTGGGTAGGATACTTGCCTCCAGACCAAGAGGTCCTATCTTCAGCACCACCACTGGGTCCCTGAGCAAGACCTTTAACCCCAAGTTGCTCCAGGGAGAGACTGTCCCCTGTAGGTAGGGAATGGAAGTCGCTTTGGATAAAAGCGTCTGA
>JBBPDB010000108.1:10859473-10871125 GCA_037974465.1 Brachypetersius altus
CGGCGATATTTTTTTTTAATGCGCGATAAGAATCTCGTGCCGTTAACGTGCGTTAATGGCGTTAACGGACAGCCCTACTTATAACCTAAATTAATTTACAGGTCTAGACACCCACAGGGATTATTTGACACCAAAAATTCTAATTCAACATTCTAATATGTTGTGTATGTCTGCTTTCTCGTCACTAACTGGCAGAGCCACCACGGACTAGATTCCCAGTTCAGCCTGTTTCTGTACTTGTTTTGTGGCCATCAGCTGAGAAAAAACGCTCAGATACATGGAATGGAAAGACAAGATCGTCTTAACTGTATTTTCCTCACAGAGTAACAGACAGAACGCGTATCTCGACTATAACCCCAGCATCGGAATCTCCAAAAGTTTATCCTGGACCACAGGGACAGATCACTCCTCTCTGGACTGGAAAATGGGTCTGTGATGTCGAGGAGGTGGGCCGTGAAGTCAAGTAGAAGGGGCGGGGCATGAAGTGACAGAAGCACTGATGTCAGACCTGCTCTGACTGAATTTGGTGCAGAAGCAAGGCTCCACAGACCAGCAGGAACCATATTTAAAAACGTCATTCTATTTCCTTTCCTGAGTGGTGGTACTTAGAGATCCAGTGTGAAGTCACAGTGAAGGCTGAAAAGTGGTGTGCATTTATCATACAGCATACGCCAATTCTCTCTTGCATACTGCTTATGTCAATCCCTGGATATAGTACTTTTTCATACTGCTACCTAAACAGTGTAGCACTCCTATACCAGTAGTGCATTTTCCCATTTAATATACAATCTGCATACCTCACAATGTGCAGAACTAGTCCTCGATGGTGACACCAATGAAGTGACCTATATCAGAACAGTCTACATGCAATGTGGCGGTGTTTCTAGAGACCAATACCAGCTCCTTGGTGAGGGGATTGACTGTGCCTGGCTGCTGCTGCAGCGACTGGCTTACTGGGCCCAAACAGAGAAGATGAAACCACAGAGAACAGGAGGCAGGAGTGGAGGATGATGTGGAGGTTTCCTGCTGCAGGTAGCTTTCACTTCTTTTTCCACCCCTCTTCCAGCTCACATTCGCAGAAGCAGTGGGCTCATTGCACTACAAAGGCTGCTGGCCTAGAATGGGGGATGCTTGCCTTTCCTCTGATGTGTTTTTTCTAATTTTTTGCCAAGCCCATAGACACAAATGTACATGCACACTCAAACACCCTCTCTGTAGTTGTTTCCAAGGACACAGCGATAAATTTGGCACCTGCACCTGGACACACCACCATCTGAGAGTCTTTTTTGTGACTTCGGAATAATCTACTTTGCCCTGTGTCAAAATACACAAAATAATTAAGAATTCCGCATGGACTATAGCATTAGATGGCACAACTTTTCATTTAAATATTGTAATTATGGCATTGTAAGCTCTAATGGAAAATGAAAATGGAAACATTAAAACATTAAAACATTAATCATATCAAGCAAATTCAGCTTTCCTGGCCTGGGCTCTGTAACAAAGCTCATTTAGATTTACTATTAGGATTATGGTCCCCAGCATAAGAGTATAACGGAGGAAGGGAAAAATAAAATCAAGAAAAATGTAGGACATGGGCCCTTCAACGTTCGGCATATTTTCAGCCACTCATTATTTTATATGTATTAATAAAATGTAGCACACCGAGATAATACTATAGTATCAAACCAAATACTAGGAATTGTGACAACCCTAATACCCTCTTATCAAAAGGTATAATCCTAAATAGTAGACCTTAATTATTTTGTTGTTAATTGAGCTAGGAGCAGACCTAATTAAAATATGCTGCTTGGCAAAATATGATCTAGGCTGAGAGCATAAATTGAGTTTGTTAATCTTGCATCTTACTAACAAATTTTCTGAGCCTCCAGCAAGCTCCTCTTATAACACAGGTTGAACCCAAAACTCTTTGAAGTGCCGAATGGGACTGAGATATGTACTACCATGTGTGAGCATGTGCGTGCACCACGTGCTCGAAAGAGAATTAGTGAAATTTGTTCCACATGCAATAAGGAAGAAAAGTGCCATTTTTAACCCTGTCTGACTCAGCTATAAGCTTAATGGACCATGAGCTGTTTAAAAGCTTGTGATAAAAAAACAAAGGGGGGAAAAGCAGGGAAAAATAAGACGAGCCTTGCAGAAGCCTTGTAGAATGGACTGTTTCCAAGGTAACAAGTAAGAAGCACAGACAAAACATTGTGCTTATAAAATTTTAAGGTCTTGGTTTCTTATGTATTTCAACAGGACTGCATATGATGATGTGTGGCTGGTATCAGAGAAAAAGGAGAATGCCCAATTTAGGCTACAGGGATAATAAGGCAACACAGAACATGTGTGAGTGATTTAACTAAATTCAGGAAGGCAGACTTTCACTCAACGGACTAAACGCAGCGAGTCCCACCACCAAAGGAGGCTTGCAGTGTGCTTGTGCTCTCACTCCGCTTTGTGCCGAACACATTTCAGCGCCGCTACACACAGAGATCGAGCAAGTGTGAGTGGAGGGCCGACAGAGCCCAGGGCCCTGCAATAACAAAACCTCTTTGTAAAAACACTGCAGGGCCCACAGAGAGACTGGGTCACAGAGCGGAATCTCGAGCAGATCTCAAGCTCACGGCAGCCCTGTTTTCTTTCAGTCCAGCAGACAGGATATAATGGTTTCCACATGTGAAGGGGGCCCAAATAACAATGACAACAGTTGAGAGGCCGGGTGTTTTATTACCTTCCCTTTCCACATGCAGCCATGGCCGCAAGGCTTCCAGTATATATGAGCCACAATTCAACCAAGGAAAGAATGGATAGCACTTGTGAATATACTTGTGGTATGAAATAAAACTATGGCATGAAAACGTTGATCTACATGTTGCATCGTGTAAACAGAAAGATATGGTGGTATAAAGTGCAATGAATGAGCATAAAAATTACATCCAATAACACTGAAAGTTATTAAACTGCAAATTCACTAAAAAAAATTTCAGGCTAAGTCAAGGTAGTGTGTTACAAACATCCACTTGGATCAACATAAACAAACAGGCAGATGTTTTTTTGTTTTTGTTTTTTTGCAACAGAGCGACACTTAGATTCCAAAGCAAAACGCCCTAGGATTCCCTCATCTAAAATTAGAGCATTGTGGATAGTTGCCCCTGAGAGATTGATGAAGTAAATATGAGAGCAGGTCAGGCTCTCTGATCTCTCCTCCTGGGGTATGCTCATATTTGGGAGGCATACAGGGCCTATGTGCTAGTGGCAGAGTTAGAGCTTCAAAAGCAAAGCAAGCCTCACATCACACTGCGAAAGAACAGGAGGGAAGGGAATGAAGGAGAAGAGCAACAAAAAAAAAAATATAAAAGAACCTGGAGCTCACAGCTCTGTTTGACATTCCGAGTGCTCATCCATCTATCCAGGGCGATGGAGCCACTACCCCATTTCCTGCCCTACTGGCAAGACCTGATGTGGTCTAGCACTATCCAGCCACTCCCAATCAGACCAAATTTGGACTGCAGCTCAGAGATGTGGACGCTGCTCCAAATCACGTTGCGAAAAGGGAAGCCAAGAAGCCGGCACCCGGCTAGACAGATGCAGCAGAGACAATGAGTGAGAGATGCCAGTGAACATTAATTCATGGTTCTCAAACTGGCAACAAATTCAAATCAGACTGGAAAAAAGGCACCAAGCACATTTCAGAACAATGGGTAAGGCAAACACAGCCACCCAGACTGAAGAACTCTTCTGAATAGCACAAAATTAATTTAAGATAGTAATGCAGCAAGCATGTAGAATTTATCCTGCAGTGTCTATAAAATAGCAAGACAAAAGTACAAAAACATCAATAAAAAAAAGTAATGCGGTAACGGGGTGTTAAAAGGCACATCGTACTATTTTATGCAATTACATTTTGACATGATTATTATTCAAACTCGTTTTCCTTCAGAATAGGCTGTTTTTGTTACTACGCCTTTGAGACGGACATATGTAAATGACCAGTGTTCCGACTTGCCATACAGTACTTGTGGCTCATTCAAATAGCAGTGCCGGTGGAAACCCTCCTCATAAATTCATCATGAATGTACAGAGCTAAAGCAATGTGTAGGCAGTAGAAGTAAAAGTGTCTAAAATGTGACACAACAAGAACAGTGAATTCAAACTGGGCTGTTGTTGCATCTTAGTTTCAATTAAATACATTACATGTTAGCAGCAGAATCCTTCTCTAGATTAAAAAAAATCTCCCAAGACTCATCTGTCCAGACAGCATCTCCTCTTTTAATGCTCTCCTTACATTTATTCTACAGAAAGATTTTGGCACTTAGTACTCTCCTCTGGTCCTCACACTGTCCCTAAGTGCTTCCTCATATCGCAAGTTGCTTTGGAAAAAACTGTTAATGCCAAATGTATGTAATGTGATTATCTGTTTTGAAACGCTACCAGTGTTACCCTACTACATCAAACTCATGTATCTAAATGAGCTTGGATATCTAGACATCTGATACAAAAATGTATCAAGAAAAGACACTTTACTGCTCCTAAAAACAGTGTTATTTAAGTGTCATGTAATGTAAACAGTAGCAGCCATATGCAAACGATGCAGAAATCAAACTTGACAAAATGGGACGCACAGTTTTTTTTTTAGACAGTGCCATATTTACTTTGGGAAGGACCAATACGAAAGCATAAACAGGTGAGTTGTACAAGAGAAAATGTGGAATTCTGTGCTGTGTGCTTTGAATTAACCTCCGTTTGTAAGAGTAGTTTCAAATTTTGCATGCCTTCATGGCCCATGTACTGGCTAGCCTAGTGCTTTCCAACCCTCAAACCACTCCAACCCACAACACCCACAGATGGTGTGAGCTGTGCCAGAGAGCACTGCCCTTTTTGCCCAGTTTTCTTCATACTGCCTAGACCGACACAGTCAAACTCATGCCAACGAACCTGACATCTGCAACCAGAGTAGTGTTTCTGATGTGCTATGCTCTGGGATTTTTTTTAACCACCTCTCTATAATGCCGTAAAAAAGACGGGATGGAAAGTGGAGCGCTGCTTATGTTTGGGAAACTACAGCAAATGTAGAATGAAAGATAAATGACAGTGTGGACACTGTGGCTTTAGTAGACTGATGTAGTTCAAAAAAGGGCCTACACTTCAAGGGACAAAAACACTAAGTTTAATTTCCCACATAAAGTGCGTAGCTCAAATCAGATAGCCCCAAGCGTGAGCGACTGAATTTACTGGAAAAAAGGTAATCAAACAATGCCTTAAGAGTGATATTTCAGATCTAGCCTGCCAAGGAATATACACAGCAAAAGCTGCCAATGACAAGCTGCCTTTCAATTACAAAATAGAATTCCATTGTGGTAAGCACCCTTTGCATCAATCCAGCCTAATCAGCTGAATGAACTGTGCTCCAATAACTTTTTGTAGGTCCAGGCTTCTCTCAGTTTTTACAGTAAATGAAAAGTGAGATCATGTCTAGAGTGGCATGTGTAAAAACAGCCAAAGATCATTTCGTAAGAGATGAATACCTGGCTGGAGGCTTTGCTAGCAGAGTATACTATTTAACTCAAAACAGAATTTAAACATTACACATAAACATCAGTACAGATTAGATCTCTAGTGGTCTTCTCTGTCAACCACCACCCATGAAAAAATATACAGTGAGGTTCTATGGGAATAATCTAGGATAGGGTTTAAAAGACTTGTCCTTTCCAACAGAAAATCAGACTGCTGTAAAGGCATACGTGCTCACAACAATACAGACATTTTTCACTAAGCCCTGCCATGAAAGAAAGGATGAAGGACAATTTAATTAAAGTGTATCACAAATATGAAAAAGAGTCCTGTTTAAGACAATACATCAAATTCCAAATACCTAGTCCTCTGGAAATAGTAATGTTGTTTGAAAAAGTGAAATCTTCTCTTTCAGGAGGTGACCATCTACTGAGTGAGAAAGTTATGAGGAAATGTGTCCTTCATCTGTCCTGATGACCCACAGCTATGGCTCAGGTGGTGGTGGTGAGACCAGCTGACAGGATGGCAGGGGTTCACAGGGGGAGCTCTGCATGGCTTTCACTGAGGAATGTAGCCTTGTTTCAAGGGATACTGACCCGGGCCTGACCTCCCAAAACTCAAGACTAGAAAGTAAACAACACCTGTTATTTATGGAAATGTTAAGCATGGAAAAAATCTACCCAGTGGCCCACTGAAATAAGTACAAGTTGTGTGACTGAGGTTTCTCTGGCTTGAGAGATACATCCAAGAACATGCCAGCAACAGACAGTAGTATAAATGAAAAACTATGCATACATTTGAAATATGAGGGACTGCTTGGTGATTATAAATAACAGTACAGAAAACAGCACTGTATCAGATAGGCAGAAAACACACCAACTAATTTGCACAACTTTTTCCAAAATCACGATCTCCCATCAATTATAATTACCCCAATCACAGAGGCTCAAGACAAATCAAGAAAATTACTATTCTTCTGCTCACACTGAGCTTAGTTAAACACTGTGCGGTTTTGAAGTGTTTACAAAAGAGTAAAACCCCCGATTTCCTCCCTAAAGTCACCCCGTCCAATTGAATTACCAATTTAGGCATTCATACATAGTCAATTTCTTTCATTTTAGTATTAGGAAAATGCCTGACATGTCTAAAGCATTAGTCTCTTCAGGTATTACTATCGTTTACCAAAGTTTCTTGATCACTGATGTATTCACTTATGGCCCACATGTTACAAGGGTGGCTTATATGGCAAATATACTTAAATAAATTTAAGACAATGTCATGATATGCATTTATCTGACCTCTGATACATTGGAACCGATGGCCAATAGGACCAGATTTAAAAATACAACCAAAAAGGACAAATCATATTTATTCACCATTTCACAAACATTACTGCACTAAATTAAATTACACAGGACAGTATGCGCTCAACGTGATAAGACATGCAATTGGTCTGTATTACTGGAGCACTGATATCACAACAAACTCAGAAAAGCAAAAATGTGACAAAATTTATCATGATAACAATAAATCATTTCATGTTGCCCTGTTCTAATACTATGCAAATACAAAGGGGATTTTTTGAAAGGATTCCAAAGTGAAAACTAAGCGAGCCAACAGAGGAACCGCATTTCAGTGATCAAGAAGAACCTATTCGGTTTGGGATCAGCGATTGTACACGACCAGCCTCTGACCCATTCCTTCGGTCTTGCTGCTAACTCCAGTTCAGAGGACAAAGCCTCTTTAGGCTGTCTAGCGGATGTGGACTCCATGAACATGCTCAGATGGACACAGGGGCCTGGTTACAGACAGGCATCAGTGAGCTGGACAGAGATGGATGGGGAGAGGAGGGGCCCCTGGAACCCAAAGAGCTGCCAAACTCCATTAGACTCACTCACACAGGCCTGCTAAGGCGGCTTTCCAATCCGTTTCTTTCTGAAAAGACCCAAGGAAACTCTTCACACACACAAACTCCACTGTTGCTTATTTACAACTCCACGCTGCAGCATTGTCTCAGTTGTGTTGACAGAGGGAGGACTGCTATAATGGGACTACAAAAAAAAAAAAAAATCAAGAGGACTCGCTTGCCCTTGAGCTGCACACATTATTTTTTCTTAATCCCAGCAAGGGTTGCTACTGCAGTATTGCAGGAAGTGCACACACCCCCCGTGGCTAAGTCTATGCAGTAGGAAGGTTTCTAAAGGGCTGAAACACGTTTTTTCCTAACGCTAAATTAAAAGAAATTCTGCCTGAAAGAAATCGGCGTTACATGCAAATGCAAAAAATTAATCAAAAATAAATCTAAATAAGTCTATGTAAAAACCAACTTGGATGACTACACAGCTGTTAAAGCATAGAATAAAATGTAATTAATCTTTTACCTATGTACACAATTGGAGAAAATGTAATGCCAAGATATTCAGTGTCATATTTAAGTCTAAGTTCCTCTGACTATTTACGGAATTGTGACATTTCTACCCAGAAAGCTCCTGGAAGTCATCCAACCCTCTTAAAAAAAAAAAAAGACAGAAAAGACACTCCTTGTCTCCCATCCTGGGAGAAACAGGAATGTGACGGTTGGTTTTGGCACTGTCTTCCACCTTTTCTGAAGAGCAAGCATTCCAAACAAACAAGTACCATCACTTAGCATAGCTTTGTGAGGAACCCAAACAGAGATGACAATCGGGATGAAAGGCTAGGAGGAACCCTCAAACAAATTTGAAAACAGCCGTACCGTGGATACAGCATGGCCAATGACACTGCCTAATAAAAGCATGCATGCAGTCAGGTACAGCTGAAAACAAAAAGATCTAAAAATTGAAGGGCGAAGAAGCGGTGTGGCAAAATTCAGAAAGAGAGCAGCTCGTATAATGAGATAAGCTGAGCTGAGCCAAGCTAATATTTGCTACTGAATAAACTAATCACATTCTGGCAAATTATAATCACAAAGCAGCTTCTCAAATATATATATACATCCTCATAAACCCACAGCATATTCAAGGACACTAGGTCTTTGCAGTAAATGTCAGTTAATAGGCAAAAATTAAAATGCTTTGCACATGGAGGCTGGCACAAACCTATCAATAATGTATAATGCTGATGTTCTAACGACAGCACTTCAAACAGGAGCGAGTTAAAAATGCACATCAGTAGGCTACATGTCTCACCAACAAAAAAAACAACAGCAAAAAGGGAAAGCTGACCTTTTATTAGAGATTCATTAAAATATTAATAGCAAACATGTATGTACTTTTGCTTTTAGCATTTAAACATACAAAATTTTTATTTGAAGAAAAACTTGAAATGTCACACTTGGAAGTTGTTCCCATGATGGGGGTTTGGGGTAGAAATAAGAAAAAAAAAAAGTTTTTAATAGTCTATTTAAAAGGCTGAAATGGAAAAATACAAACAGCCAATCAGTGTTACAAGAGATGTTAGGTGTGTGTGTGTGTGTGTGTGTGTGTGTGTGTGTGTGTGTGTGTATGAGAGAGAAGACTGAGAGGGCAGGGCTACAAAATGTGTGTGTATGTGTGGTGTGAGAGGAGTGAGAGGGCAGGGCTACAAAAAGTGTGTGTGTGTGTGTGTGTGTGTGTGTGTGTGTGTGTGTGTGTGCGCGAAACGTTTGAAATGCTCTCATTAGTGCACCCATATACACACATACATTAGCAATCTGCGAGGCACCTGAGGCCACCTGCATTCCCACAGTGCTCTAATGTACAATCTCTCTGCAGACGTTCATTACACATGATCTTCCTTTCAGCAGCCGCCGGGGACCAAGCAAGCTGTCCCCAAGCCTCCTGTAAGAGACACGCTGGCACTGGATCAACTCTCTCTTTCACACAGCCCTGCAAGTGCCAAGCAGACTGCAGACAAGTACTATAAACACTCAGAGCTTTCAAACGAATGCAGGGTGAGCACATATTTAACTCTTTCTTACATACCCTCTTCACATATAAGCATTCATATAATCAACACCACCACCACCACCACCCCTCCTATCACAAGTAAACGAGGCAGTAAATCAGTTCACACAGCTAATATGATCCCAACTCAAGGTCAGCGAGTTTATCTAAAGCCACCCTTCAATGTCTCGATTTTGCCCATGGGGTATATAAATAAACAAACATGAACAACTTTGGCAATGCTCAGTTTACACATACACACACAGCGTGACTGCACAGTCTGAGCACTTTCAAAGCCACTTTTTGTGTTTATATACCAGCAAGGGGAAATGTACTGTCTCCTAACACCCAGCTTCTTTTGCTGTGCTAATGCAGGTGTTGCATTACCAGTGGGCTGGGCAAATAAAATGACTGTCCTTGGCAGCCAGCAAAATACGCTCAGGCAGCGACGGCAAAACACAGCTGCCTCCTGTTGCTGCAGTATCTCGGCCTTTGCTATCGGACTGAAAGCTAGAGAAGGGCTTTTCGGGCAAACAATCAGTGGCCTCAGAGCCACGGCTCTTTCATCTCTCCAACAGAGCGAGCGGGTCAAAGTTCAGACATCATTCGAGGTCATTTCCCGTTTTATGTGGCACATTAAAGGAGAGCACAGACTCGTTATGAAGGAAAAGAAAGCAATCCGAGAAAGAGAAAGAGAGGGACCTGCTAGTACAGGCAAAAAAACAGAACTTGTCTTATGTTTCAAAGTTATTGCAACAACACTGAACAATATTTTTTTTGCTGAGACATGCTACATTCTTCAAAAAAAACAGGTAGCTAATGAGACAGAAGTACAGGTTGTATAAAGCCTCTTTGTTTAGTGGCTTCTTCCCAGGGAGAAAACAAAGCTTCACATACAAAGAGGAATTCTCACCTATCCATTCATGCTCAAGGTATCAGATAAACTGCTTCCAAAGGAGGAAGTCAAACTGTTCAGCCCTGCATTTAAAGACTCCTCCACACTTTAAAGCTCTTCAGGCCACTATACATAACAAATGTCACTAAGTTTGGAAGAACTGATAAAGAAGATAATTCCAGCATGAAGAAGAAACTATATTGTGGGGGAGAACATTCTAGTTAGGGCCCTTGTGTCTGCAGCGCTTTCAAACAGAATTCAGGATTAATGAAGTGCATTTATTTATTCATGACAATAAAAGGGTTCGACCACAAGGACAGGGATCTCATTCTATTGCTCGGCATTGTAAGAGCTTTTGAAACGCCCCATCCACAACTTCCCAACCCCCACAACCATGTCTTTAATGCTCCACCTCAAACAGCCCCTACTGCCTGGTACAACGAGCTCCTACTGCTCAGTTCGAACACCACGCATACTCTCACATTCACAAATCACAACAGAGCCAAAAATGAAACCCCTCCACTTTTCAGAATTATGCAATCTACACTAAAACTATCAAGCAGTACAGCAAATGCTATATATGAAACAAAAAAAGTTTGACACACTGAGAGGGGTACATTTTTAATGATAGAACCAAATCTCAAAAATATCTCATTCAGTGTTACATATCTTATTTAATAACTCTTATTTAAAACTCTAATCAAATATTTTATAGTACTAAAACCTTAATTACTCTTACTTTTCTATGGCAGACAGCAAGCCTAATATCTGGCTGCCAGTGCATAAACACAAGTTGGACTGAGCCACTGTGCTTCGGAGTGGGAACTGACACACTGAAACAAAAGAAAAGGGGAGAAATAAGAAAATGTCTTGTTCTGAAGCAGAGGAGCTCCTGCTTTCTCCTGTTTGTGAATGCAAGACCCACTCCAGGAGAGGAAAGCGGGGGAGGGGAGTTCAAAAATGCAAAGACTGAAAAGGGGGTAATCACTGAACCAACCCTCATACCCTACAGCACACAGCTCTCTCTCTCACACACACACACACACACACACACACACACACACACACACACACACACACCCTTTCTCACAGCCTTTCAGTTTTGCTCTCCCGGTCCCTCTTTCTCCCATAGCAGTGTAGTGCAGACCTTTCTGTTAACGCCTCTCTGCTAAGATCCTATGTGCCATCCCAGGTCAGCATTGCAGGAACTTACTGAAGGGCCGTCTGAAGGCCATACAAAAGCTAGTTCCCATGAAGCTTCTATTCAGACAGTGCGCGCGCGTGTATGTGCGTGCGTGCGTGCGTGCGTGTGTGTGTGTGTGTTTTTGCCTAACC
>JBBPDB010000108.1:10872825-10885103 GCA_037974465.1 Brachypetersius altus
ATATATGGAAATGCGCCCACACTAGAGACAAGTTGACTGTAATCCAGTCTGGTGCGTGCAGTCTGCGGTTGTTGATTACGTCATCACTGTTTCGGTCAAGTTAAAAAAATATTCGGTGCGTCCCTAGTTCTTTCCAATATGTTAAACTCCACAGATAAATAGAAATGCATCATTTCAGTTTGTTTTGTTTATAGGATTTGCTGGGAACTTTTACATATGGCTGTATCTGCACTTAAAAACAAATACAATGGAAAGGTAGTTTCTTTAACACATACTTTGTTAAACCAATTGGTTTACTTTATACTGAATCCCAGCATATTCTGAAAAGAATCAGATGTTCCCTTTTTGTCCTTCCTACTGTATAGCACAGTGTCTTCAACTATATCAAACTGTTAATAGAATAAAACTATATTTTCTCATCTGGAAATATAAGACATACCTGTTGACAACCATCTTTTAACGTAAAGTTACATGGTTAGACACAGTAAAATAATCAAGTAATGTGTTTTTGAAAACTCCTTTCTCCTCCCTATCAGGAAGGCACTGCATGCAGTAGAGAAACGAATAGTTCAGGAGGTCACAGTGGCAAAGTTAATGAACAGTCACCACACAGGTTCTCCACAGCTATTTAATCAAAGCTTAACAAGCATTCACTTCACTCCATAGGCCCCAAGACATGCAGCCAACACAACCAAGTTAATATTACACTCAAAAGATATTAAACTGTGTGACTACTAGGACGTAAACAGGGAAGAGGTGGCAGCCACCCAGGAAGAGCTGCTGTGGAGGAGCCCCAGCGGCAGCAAGTTGATGGATGGGTTGCCGTTAGCTGGATGGGTCATTTGCATTGGAGCTGTCTCAATGGGCCACTTCACCAGAGAGCAGCCCCCAAAGCAGGACTAATTTTCACCAGTGAGTGAGACAAATCAGCCATAATACATGTCCACTGGCCCTCTGGTGACTATAGAAGTAGGCCAGGGCTGAGTCAGTTATCTGAGCTCATATGTTTTTCTTCTCAGTTCTCAATTCCCTCAAACTATTTTTTGAGAAACTTAAATGTGCACCAATTTAAACTCATTGATTAAGGGAGTCAGTAAGTAATACTACTGGCCCAGGCCATTCGTTGAAATAAAGTGCAGTCTAAGGATCCCCACCTCCGAGAAGTAGAGGTGAAGAGGATTCAAAAATCACGACCATTACTCTATTACCATAAGCCACAGCTGAAATCAACTTCCAAGGAAACCGCAGCTGCCAACATACACATCAAATTTCACACAACGACAAAACATATCTGGGCAAAACCTGAAAAGTGTGTCAACAGAGCAGTCACAGCCGAAAGCAAATTTACATTCACCGAAAAGCAAATATACTCCAGCTCAAGAGGAGTTATTACACTTAATATGGCAAGGTAATGCTTTTTCATATTCTGTTAAGCATAATTTCAAGAAGTGAATGTGCGGATTTGAGAAAATTACACATTTCAAAATTCATTTTGCATAAATCCCTGCTCAGCTTCATATAAATTAAATATGTCATTTTGAAATCCATATTGGAAGTACTTAATATTTACCCAACACTGTCATTTACATGTACTAAATCCTATAATCAAATGCAATAAAAAGTCAGACTGGGAGTACTGCCATTCAATTCTAGCAGAGAGCTTTTCCAGAGAGGGCAGATGGGCTTCAAAAATGTCATTAAACTCAGATTGTGTCTCTGTTCGTTACATTGGAAGAAATATTAGCATTAACAAACACACTGCAGGGAATTTTCTACATCATGTCCAGCCTCTTTATCCAAGACTATAATTCAGGTGTAAAAGAGGCTGGCAATGCTACTTTGCTCAACTGTTTTCTTGGGCACAGGAATATTTAAACTGGAAGCAGATAGTGCAGGTTTGTGGGAAATTGGTCTGACTAAATACACAGCTCAATTTAACACAACTGTTTAAAATTAATATTCTTTTTTCTGCAGAAGGGAAAAAAAATCACCAACTTTGTACTACAGCTGCAAAGCTGATCTCAAAACAGACAGTTAAAACGCCTGCCAGATTATTTGAAAACCTGCCTAAATGAGCAAACCATTCATTTGATTTATTATCAATTATGAGACTAAAGGGAGTGTGTACATTTGTATGTGAGCGAGACTGTAACTGTGTGTGTGTGTGTGTGTGTGTGTGAGAGTGAGAGAGAGAGAAAGAGAGCGAGCGAGCAGGAGAGAAAGAGAGAAACAGAGAGGGAGAGAGATTATTAACATCTAAGTGTGACAAAGGAGCAGGGCTGGGAGTGGTGCAGCTCCTCTGAGATGGTGATGTGTTCTACAGCTTTTCACAGAGATGAAAGGCCATTTGGGATAGGCCCCCTACTGACCACGTCTCTGCCCATTCACAGTGAAGTGTACACTCCTCACACTCCTACACCACCACCACAACCACCACATCACACAGTCATAACAAAGTCTGCCATTTGTTTAAAAGCACACTTTGGAAGATAGCTCATGATTTCCAAAGTAAAGTACACAGTCCTTTTTTGTTAAACATTCATTTTCTTTACAACAAAAACCAACCCGGTGCCTTTTGGGTTTTAATGCTATTGATCAATCTCTGCAAGCACACATTTTAAGAATGTTATATATAAAATCCCAGCCTCATGCTCTGTAAAAACACTCATATTTGCCCGTTTCACTGCTGCATGCACATATAGGCTAGGTTACATTACTGTGCTACATCTGCACCACTATATATTCTTTGGAATGTAAAAAAATCCACTTCTTGCATGCACATACGACCTGAATCCACACAAGAATTTAATTGCACGGCATATATTACATAAAACACTTTGCAAACTTAATCCTTTTTAAGGGAGATTCTAATTGACGATCGTAACCGCACAGAGTGCATCAGATGTGTGGCTCTGCAGAAAACAGGTTATGAAAATTAAGATTTTGATATTTTTTGTAGTGTGTAAAAGGTCTGAAAATATTCCAGTCAGTCAATGTATATGATCTGTTTCGATAGTACTTAAGAAGTGCATTATTATGTGCATGTATTGGGATTTCAACTTCAAAGCAAGAATCCTTCCCATGATTACGTGCACAGAGTTTAATCCAAGGGTATCACACTAAAGGGACAAAATCACAAGAAAAAAAAATACTGAAATCTTTAAAACATGTAAGTAGCTTTAATTTGCAAACGACTGCAGCCCGGACCACAGTGCAAGTGAGCCAAATTAGCCGTGAAAAGCTTTCGAACTGAACTGCAGCCCAGTCTGCAGCTTGTTGTATCACTTGCACGTTTTCTGAAGACCAAAAATCTGCAAAATTTGAGCCAAGGCGTTGATTTAAAAAACAGAAAGAGGGGAATACAAGAAGCACTTCATGCTCTTACCTGCATGGTGAAAACTCCCAACTCTTCAGTAGACAGCTTATTCATCTGCATGGCCAGAACGCGTGCCTCGTCCAGGATAGAAAAGTCACTTTCTCCGCTGCAGAGTCCACCGCACAGGAGAGCCAGGAAAGCTACTAGGCAGCGACTGAAACCCTGAAGCCGACCCGGATAAAGTTGAACGGTAGTTTCCCGTGGCGAGTAGCAAAACCGAGGAGAAATCAGGGAGCCGCGCCGTCCGTGGCTCGCCATGATGGCTCTCGGTGTGTAGAACAGTGTAAACTCCGAGCAGGGAAAACAAACAAAACTTCAGTGACTAGCCCAACTTAACTTCTTCTTAAGTATGCCGGCGAACTTTCCCGACTCCTCTGTGTTCGCCAGAAAACAGTAGGACATAGTTTTAGGGCCGAGTTTCAGCAGGTAAACTCCTCTAAGAGTGCCCGGGTTCACTCCTGTTTTCGTTACCTTGGCCACGCTCACGCTCGCGCTCACTCCGAGCCGGAGCAGCATCACAATAGAGCGAGGAGCCCTAAAGCCCGGCCTGGATCTCACTGCCCGGATCTGGCACGGAACGGAGTTCACAGCAGAGGTGTGACCAGAACATGACGTGTGGGTGGGCATCTTTATATTATTTTACTGTGATAAAATACATAACTACATTTACAAGCTAAATATCAATAAAGTCAAATGTATACAACATATAAGAGCAAAAACAGGAACGTGGCTTATTGGAGGCTGTTAGAGATCAGATTCCATTGTTTAATCTGGATTTTATCTACAGGACCAGTTTGCGGTTACTCTTGGCAAATTCTAAAAGAAATTCATTCATGTCTAGATTTTTTGTGATGTCAGAATGACTACATTTCGCTTTCTGGAATACTCAATCATTCGCTTATTTTTTTTAAAAGAACTACACTAAATTGTTTAGGGAAACTACCCAATATTCAGAACCAGAATAAGAATCAGAGAACTTTATTGATCCTAGAGGAAACGGCTTGTTTCTGGGCCCCCCCGTGGTCACGACCCCGATTCACAGACTAGTGAAGGAAAGTGGCCTCTTATAGTCACGCATGAAGACAGTTTGAACAACACAAAATTGTTCAGTGGTACTACTGGAAGTCCTGGGATTCAAACCCACAACCTTCTGTTTGCAGGGTAACACCCTAACCACCAGGCCCCCAGCTGTCCCACAAATTCAGTCCAGTGCAGTTTACTCTGGTTTCAGTCCACAGCATTGGGATGTAACAGACTGATACACTATGTGGACAAAAGTATTGGGACACATCCCAATTATTGAATTAAGGTGGCCCTTTACTCATTCTAAATGCTTCAATATACCATGATATTTTGGACAATGCCATGCTTCCAACTTTGTGGACACAGTTTGGGGAGGAACTTAGCCTATTCCAGCATGACAGTACCTCAAAAGACATGATTGAATGAGTTCGGTGTGGAAGAATTTGACTGGCCACACAGAGCCCTGACCTCAACCCCATCCAACACCTTTAGGATGAACTGGAACAGAGATTGTGAGCCAGGCCTTCTTGTCCAACATCAGTGCCTGAGCTCATACATGCTTTACAGAATGAATGGGCACAAATTTCACACAGAAGCACTTCTAAAACCATCCAAGAAGTGTGGAATCTGGTATAGCTGCACAAAGGGGGACCAACTCCAAACTGAAGTCTATTTATTTGAATGCAATGTTATAAAGTCTCTGTTGGCGTAATGGTGAGGGGTCCCAATACTTATGTTCATATAGTGTATACAAAAATCCCCCAGTTTTACGTGGATCAGTCACACACAGTCTGTTTTGGAGAATTGAACTCATAGTTTTACACAGAAATTCCTACAATAACGCAGAAACTGCAAATATCCTCCGCCTTTTTTTTGCTTGTTTGTGGTAATAAATACATACTTTCTGGATGTTTTCACACAATAGGACCCGTACACCTTACCGCAGTGTCCCAATACTTTTGGTTTACCTTTACATTTTCTTTAAGGGTAATGCATTAAACTAATTTTAAAATGACATGAATGTATTCTGGGAGCATATTTGGGGGCATATTTAGGGCTTACAGTATAAAAATGTTTTTTAGGCTTTTTTTTTAACCAAAACACAACATGGTTTTTCACTATACGTGGGTGCTTTTGGAACGTAACCACCGCGAATAGTAAGGGGTCACGATATTCATAATACAGTAATTAAACGTATCTATTCAGTCCATGTTGTGTTTTGACAATATACCAATTGTTTCAATGAATATTTGATTATGTAGCCACTGACAACACTTCCAATATTGATCTATCTAGAATTTTACTGTACTGCAGGTAGTCTAGTGCAAATGTGTTCCAGATAACCCTAAAGCACTAGCACAAATAAATCTTGATACATATTGAAACCAAACCAGCCTACATCAGCCACTGCCAAACTATTGGCCAGTTTCCCAGATGAACATTAGACCCAATCCTAGATCAAAAAGAATTTCCTATTCATGTCATTGCAATTAAGTCCCAGACTTATGTCCTGAAAGGTTCTGTGGATTCAGGTTTGTGTTAAGCTTTTGTAATTGTGACTGCGCCATCCTTCCCATCTAGTGTGTGTAAGGCGAACCTTTCTGTGCAACATGAAGTCTGATTGTTGAAATGTAACCACCAGAAAGAATTTCACAAGATAGAAGTGAATGTAGTAACGCAAGCACAGCAGGGAATTTGGTATGAAAGGGCATTACTGAGAGGCACATTCATTCCAAACTGGTCTGACAAGAACTAAACTACTATAGTATAAATATTATACATACATGGTCTACTGCTACAGACTAACCAGGCACAATATTGAAATTTCTGACAGGTAATGTGAATAACATGGACTAGCACCTGACAAGGAGTTGGGTCCATTAGTGAACAATCTGCTCTTGAAATAGCTGTATTTGAAGCAGGAGAAATGGGCTAACATAACAATATGAGTGAATTTGACCAGGGTCAAATTGTGATGGCTTGCTAATCTAGGTCTGATCTCACAGAAGTGCTGATTTGCACAAAAAAATTAATGCTAGCTATGGACCGTTCTGCGTGCTCGTGCTGGCACCTGCCCACGGCTGAAAGCATATATAATAGACATAGACATCAGAAATAGACCATAGAGCAATGAAAAATGGTGGCCTGGTCCGTGGATTGTTTTGTGTGCATGTGTAGCGTATCTGATAAAAAGACAACACCAGGATGCGCTATGGTAGGTAGGAAAGCTGGCAAAAGCAGTGTGATGCTCTGGGCAATGTTCTGCTAGGAGACCCTGGACCTTACCACCTACCTAAACATTGTGTTACAAAAGTATTATAAAAGACTCTCTCCAATTTCTCTTTGTTGCTTTTACACTGTGGGAACCTATTATGATGAATGGACCAGTAGAAATGTACTTGAATTCAATTTACCTTAATCACAGACAGCAAAATGTATGAGAAACCCTGGATAACTGAGTGGAGAAACATAATGAGTACAGCTGTTGATGGTTGTACTGCATTAAACAGTTTAGCAAATAACATTTGACCACGCACTATAGTGTGTAAAAGTACTGAGCGTGCTCTCTGGACCTTGATTTTTGATCAAGATGACAAAAGAAGGTAAAAAAAAAAGGTGAGTTTGACAGAGGGTGCAGTATTGGAGCATGAATCACATATAGAGAAGACTTCAGTAAATAAGACTGGAAACAGAGAAGTCACTTTTGGTGACTGTGATGCTTGTTCGCTTTGCATTAGTTTGACATTTAAGTATAAACAGCAACTGTTCCTCAGGTGCCTGTGAATGTCAATGCAAGGCATGATCAGACTTTGCCAGTAGCAACACCCCATGCACAGCTACATAGAGAGGGGTTTCATAGTACTGCAGGGCATAAGCCCCGCATTACAAAGACAAATGCACATTTCAGAGTTCAGTGGCGTAACAACAAACACTGACCTACAGAACTGTGATGAGTCATCCTTCATCATATTCTTCAAAATTAGATAAATACAGATGAGAACAGGGTCTGAATGATAGAGTGTTGTGGTCTGGAGTGGATTTGGTTTTCTTCTGACTGCAGTGATGTAGTGTATCTTTTGGTAATAAACTTTAAGCCCATTTTGACTCACCGAGGAAGTTTCGCTCCAGGTTTGCCGAAAGCTAGCAACAGGTTTCTCTGACCACCAATCAACACAGTTGGTTCTCTCTACAAGAATTTGATTGGATAATAATACACCAGGGTCAAAATCTGGCCAGACTGCAATCTTGGATTTCACCCAAGCTGGAATAAAAACACCACTCCTACTACAAGACCCTGATTGTTTCTTCCATAATGGTTCTGGCTGAATTTTTTGCCTAGATTATTTGAGGGGAAGCAATAAACCATAAGCTTAAGAATTACGGGAAGGAGTGTTTCACTCAAGAGCTGACGTGAGGGGATCTGTAGGCTCAGAAGTCTGAGCTGAAATGTTCTCAGCTGCTTTGTCATTTTGGAATATGGAAATGAAAAGGCTGAGATACTTGTACAAAATAAGCAGATTTCTGGGAATTATAGGTTGTTCAATGTAAAGTGCGCTGCCCATGTGTTCTTAAATCACTGACATGGAAAACCAGGCAGTGTTTTTGGTTATGGGTTCCAAAGATCTGGACTCTGTGCTGTGGGCTGCTGCTTAGAATGGAAAACATGCAAAGTGGAACCAGAAACACCACTGCGTGTGCAGGCTGGGACTTGGTAATAAGCCAATCCTTATACCCGACATGGCACTTTTCATGTAGCCAAGATGGATTTCAGAGACATAAGAGAGGCGAAAGTAGGGATTTACAGTCGGTCAGGGTGTGACAGTTAGAGCATTTAAATGATGACAGTACACCCTGGCATAACCAAGCACTTGTGTGGTTGTAAAGCATGTGCAGGGAGTTAAACCCAAACCACTCTCTCTGCTGTCAATGGTAGATCAGGTCAGGAATTAGACCTGACACTTAACCACTATACTGCCTTTTAGAAATGGGTTAATTATATAGATATGTGTATTGGATATATCAGAAATAAGCTAAAATAAGCTCACAAAGCAGCTTTGGAGTGCCAGAGTAGATAAAATGAAAATGACATTAGCTGGTGTAATGAAGTCTGAGCTTGTCTAAAATTGGTCCAATGCTCTGACCAAACCAAATGGCTGACCAGTTTTATTCACTCATCTATGAATCCTTATTCAATTTATTCATATTATCATTTAATGTGTTCTTTTGGTCATGTGGGGTTACTCCTTTTTTTTTTATCAAAACCATAGACAATTCTTATTTGATTATGAATAAAAGTATGAAAATGATGTGAAATCTTTATATTAACTCCACATGTTATGTTATCACTTTACACCAATTGGAACCAATTCTGTGGCATTTTTTCATATTTTACTAGATTCAGTAGCTGGGCATAAGTTAAGCATCTTTATGTAGTATATTCTATGATTTTCAGAAAAGCGGGAGCATTTGCTTTTTCATACATTAGTGTCCGAGCCACATCTGAGCCTCTAAGAGATACCCCTGCCCTGTTCTAACACACTCGCCTCTAAGAGATTTTTTATTAACTGATTGACTGCATCAGGTGTGTAAGTGCAGCAGGATAAAACAGAATATGCAGAGCTAGGGCGCTGTAGGAACAAGGCTGGGAACCACTGATCATGTGCATATGAGCAGAACTTTGAGCTCTGTTGAATTTTAAAATCATCCAGTAGAGATAAAAGCTCCACTTATATAGATGAAAAAGACTCTCTAAGTATCTTTTACTCTGAAATACACTGGTATGTACAGTTAAGGGCGATGTGACTGCAGTAGATTAGAAATTCCGTTTCTGTAACCCTGTGAGCTTTGAAAATGCCCTCTACAGCTACAGTCAATTAGTCAGTTTAAGAAACAAGTGTAATCCTTATGAATGCGTTTACAACTTTAGGGTTTATCTCCAACTACTAGTGAAAACTGTAAAACTTTAGGTTAAAGCCTGTAATGACCCATATTTTTTGTATTTTAGATTGCCTATGGTAATGAACCCAATCAGCTGAAGGTGCTCTCAGGTAATACACGCTGATTGACCAGATGGCAGGTCATTAAATGCCATCCCGCTTTCTTTACAAAAACTGCAAAAAAGGCATTGTTCCAATCCTCAGAGGAGACATTCTGCTCTGCACAGGAGCATTGTTCTGTGATTTTGTATTCCTTATGTATACCTTTTCCCCTCCCATAAATCAGCATACTTTTTGGGTTTCGTTTTGTCCATTACTGTCCCCTGCACCACTGTCCTTTCGCTTTCTGGACAATGAGCTGATGGAGAAACATGTCTGAATTTACAAGGTGCATTTCTGGGGCTACATCAGCGCTTCCTCCAGTCCCTGGCTTGGTGGAAGATGAAGGGAGAAGAGGAAAAGGAGAGGAAGAGGCGGAGGGGTGGAGGGAGGGGGAGATGTGAGGAGCTCCTGCAGCACACACTGCTTGATCCACAGCCAGAGGAGATAAAAGGAGCATGGGCTGTGCCTGCCGTCTCTCTTCCTGCTGCTGCCCATTCCAGGAGCTGTATGAGCTTGAGCGGCTGCTGCTGCATTCATCTATATCATATGACCATATTCAGGGATTCAGTTTGCTGGCAAACCATGTAAATTATTTAAAGACTGGGAAACTGCATTTGCATTACCCTGTAATTAAATTATTATATTATTATTATTATTTTTGCTATTACTGCAGGTTTACTGCTACTAGTAATAATAATGATTTATTTATAAGCATCTTTCAAGGTTACAGTGCAAAGAGAATAACACACACACTCCATATTGCAAATATCAGAATAAATAAAGCAGCAAAACAGCAAACAGAGCATTGAAATATAAAGTCCAGGACAGAGAAATATTAAACACAGTTAAAACAACAGCATACGATGCTAAAAGGTATAAAACATAATTATATTAAGTGAGTAAGGAAATGCACCAGAAGTGACACAGTGGAAGGCAAACCCACACTCCTCTGCGACACTTGGTATCTCTCATGACTCTCACACACAAGAAGCATGGGGCGTTTTCAGCCTACATTTGTTTTTTGCAGTAATTGATGTGTATATATATTCTGTTGACATCTTAATTCTGTTTACCAAATAAATTAACTGGATGTGGAGGATGTCCCCGCATTGCTATTAAATGTTTGAAAGATGCATTTCCTCAGTCATTTCCCTCCTCAGTTCAACAGACTCTAAAACATTATTGAGGCTTATACTAGTGTTTTGCTGTTGCTACAACAATATACAAAATATAGCTGTATGCTGATCATGGGTTTCAATTACACAATATTGCAAGAATGTTGCTCTGTTTCAAAGGGGAAACTGCTAGCATGCATCACATAGCAAACGTCAAAAATAGACTAAAATCACATGTTTCTGCAGCAGTGTTGTGGTGGGAAGAACACTTTAACATAGGGGAGTTTTTAATGGGCAGTAGAGTGATCAGTTGCAACAGTAAAAATCAAGTAATGCAGATGAAGTAATCTGTCCAGAAATCAGACATGGTTGTTTTTGTTAAATTGGAGATGTAGTGAAGATATTTGTATAATTTCCTTTGTTTACATTCTCCTCACCCATGGTCAGAAAGAGCTGCTGTTCTTGCTTCAGTGTTGAAAGGGACAGAACAGCTATGTGTGCCCATTCTTCCTTCTCCTGGCCTCATTAAACACTGAGACAGGGTGTTTAGGAGGGGTAAAAACGGACCTATTAGCAGTGTGGCATACTAGCATCAGTATAGTGAAGATAAAAGTGTGTACTAGCTTGTCTCTCGCTGCTTGTAATTATTTGCTCAAACTCTTTTACTATGCTTTGTCAAATGAGCGCACCTATGACTCACACTCGTAACTCTCACCACAAAATAGCACCGCCTGTGAGACACTTCCAAGTGCAGCAAAACATTCTCTCTCTCTCTCTCTCTCTCTCTCTCTCTCTCTCTCTCTCTCTCTCTCTCTCTCCCTCCCTCTCTCTCTCTCTCTCTCTCTCTCTCTCTCTCTCTCTCTCTCTCTCTCTCTCTCTCTCTCTCTCTCTCTCTCTCTCACTCTCTCTCTCTCTCTCTCTTTCTCCCTTTTTCCACATAAACACAGTGTGACACTTTCAAAAGATACTGGAAGAATCATTTCTTGTCTGGTCGATCATATCCAATAAAAGACATGATTGAAATAATTGTATTAAACTCTGCATCTCTCCTTGCCATGCATTTGCAAAAATACATCATTACACAAGAATTACGGTGAATTCTATTTAGTGCCACCACATTTGTTTTAGTGGATTATTCATTTACATAATTCTAATTAGACCGCAGTTCCACAAAACCACCTGGTTGGGAAAGATAAAGGGTGAAGGGGAAAGTATGGCATTTCAATGGGATGCCGCTCAGTGAAGACATCAGCTACCCAGGATCTGAGACATGTTCATGAAAACGACAAGTGTGCTAATTGTGTCTCAGTCTAAAATGCAGCAGATTTTTTTTTAGAAATGTTGTACAGTAGTGTCCCTAATATACAGCACTTCAAGTGCCATGATACAAGTGCCACAAACGAAGGGTGTTCAGCCTGTTCAATTACACTACTATTACTAAAATATTAATCTTTAAGAGACTAATAGAAAAACTGAACCACTGCCACATCTGTGCAGCACTGGTTTAACAAATTCCCCTCTGGTGTATTTTGAAAGTATGAGGAACATTTGAGGTGGATTTTTGAGACGTACTGGCTTAAAGTGCTTCTGCTGGAAAAATAGATATGCAACATATCACAGGTGTTAAAGGCGATGTATATATGTATATACTAGTGCTGTTAAAAATATCGCGTTAACTATTTGCGTTAATTTATTTTCTATAACGCTTTAAAATAAATTGATTGC
>JBBPDB010000108.1:10893745-10919136 GCA_037974465.1 Brachypetersius altus
TCTATCTATCTATCTATCTATCCATCTATCCATCTATCCATCTATCCATCTATCCATCTATCTATCTATCTATCTATCTATCTAAAAATAACAAGATACCAGTATGGTCATATCTGTGCTCAGTACTGAGCAGCTATTGTAATGACTTTTTGGTAAACTGAGCAGAAATTTGACATGAATTTTGAGCAGAGCTTTTCATAAATCTGCCATAAATGATTCATTTCACAAATGATTCTTTTTAAAGAATGTTCATTTAAGATTTGGGGCCCAGATATTCAGACTTACTCTAACATCACTGTAAATCATTCTTCACAACATAAGCAGATTGTCGTTCTATTCTGTGAAAAGTCCCTGCCTGACAATAATTTAAAGCAAATGTATATACCAGGCCTATATAATACGCTTCACTGCTAACTGTCCTATTTCACTGGGCTCACTGCCATGGCTAGGATGGATAAAACAGTATGGGTGGACAAAAGGCCTTGTGTGTGTCACTGTACAGAATGTTGTATCGATGATGACTGCTCATGTCTGCGTTTTCCATATGTGGGGGAAAGCAGGATTGCTCTTTGAATCATGATTCTGTGTGTTGTCCTGCTACAATTAAGCCTGAATTATTAAGACCCAATAGATCACTGCCATTGATATAAATTTAAATAAGGAAATATTGGACTCTCTATGGTGGGATCAACAGACTGTAGAGATATTCTGTACAGAATTTCACTGTAAAAGTGCACTGAACTTAGTCAAAGTTTTTCTTGTATTATGTAATCTACCAGAATACAATGGCAGAACATGACTGGGACATTGGGACCTGAAGTGCTTTAAAGGATGATATAAATCCTTTGGCTTACTCGTGGGATTTGAGGTGTCAGTTTGCAGGTTATAATATGGAAATTTCCGTACCTTTGCCAGGCTTGTAAACCTATTTCTGGACCCTTGCAAGACACGGTAAAGTGCTGTAGCAGAAGTCAAAATGCTTTTGGAAAAAGATATACATATATATATATATACATATACTGTAATACATAAGAAGGAATATAAGAAGTTAATTCAACACACACACACACACACAAACACACACGTATAAACAGCCATGAAAAAAAATAAGAGACCACATTTTCCTTTTTCTGTTCACTGTGTGTTTGTAAAATGCACAGGTTGCTATTCTTTTATGAACTATTGCAGTGTGAGCTGTGTGGAAAATAAAAAAATGCCTCCATATGTGTTGTAAGTGCAATAGTGTTTCTATTGCAGCTATTATATGTGCTGTATTCCAGCAGATTCACTCCTGATTGTCACATCGCGTCGACTACCACGACAGCAGGAGTCACACAAGCAGATGTTGATTCTTTCTCTTTGTCTTTATTTCCCAAAAGCAGAACAGAATATACTGGTGAACCCACAACCTAACTAAACTAAGGACTCTTACTTATACTAGAACTAAAACACAAACACCTGTACATCAGAAGGCCTCATTCCGGACCAGCCAAGGCACAGGAATGAGGCTACATCCCATGTCAAAATAAAAGCACACAAACAAAACCCAGACCTGACACTGATTCAGTTTCTGATGGGATGAAACAGAGTCATGCATGAACACATTGTGCACTTAACATTGTTCTTTTAATTGTTGTAGTTTTAACATAATATAAGTGTATTGTGTAGTTTAACATTTTTTTTCTCCAAACATTTTTTTTTTGCTTGGAAGAGTGGTAAACAGTGTAACCAATATATAGTTATATATAACTATAAACACACATACACACAAGTCCTTGATTACTCAGCATATGGACACATTGCACCAAATCATTTTACTGAAAGGACAGTATACGTGACATACACAATATGTGCAAAAGTATCCAGACGTCCCCTCTGGGACCCACATAAGTCTAAGGTTGCCACGGCAATGTTAAGTGTCAGAGAGAAGCACATAATGTGCCCAACCTTTGGGCTGTGGATTAATGGAACTGCTTTCTTCAGAGAGATAGAGCTCCAACCAGTGCCTTTCAGGATGAGCTGAAGTGAAACCAACCATCCAGTATAACTTCACTAATATTATGGTTGATGACTTCAATAAATTCAGTACAGCAATGTGGATACTGCATCAAAGAAGGGGATAAACTCAAGCATTTCCTGATTGTAACAAGAATAACCGCCATCGGTTATTACTGGATTTAGTTCATACTGGATGTTTTTCAGTACCAGAAGAGAGAATAGGATTTTATATTACTCCAGCTTTCCTTATTGAACATGTCATGATAAACTTGCCCCAAATGACATTAATTAAAAGATTTTTATTTGGAATATATTACATATATTGTCTTTACATATATTCGCATCAAGGGTACGAATATCTTTTTACCTTCTCCCTGAAAGTTATCTTTTTCCTACTTGTCACTCAGGACCTAGTTTGTTTCACAGTGTGGTTAGAATACTTGTGTGGAGAGCTGAGCAGAGAGAGAGTTTCATGTGGGGAAAATAGTCTCCCTCACTTTAGCCCCAGGCAGGCAGCTGAGAGGGGGAACCAAGTTGAAACAGACAGAACAAGGAGGTGGGAGAGAAAGAGAGAAAAGGGGGGGGGGGGGGGGGGCAGGAGGTTTAAAAAAGCATTGGAAAAGAGAGAGCATGGAAAGGGAAAGTAAGGGGGGATGATAGAATACACACCAGTTTACCCCAAACCCCAAAAACATATGGAATCCATTAGCCTGCACTATGTCATTCTTTCTTTTCCTGAGAGCAGGACCCTTTGGTGGTCAGATATGTGGTGTACAGAGAAACCCCTATATCTCTACATCTCTCAGGCTTGTATGGTTCTCCCCTGCGACAAAGGCTTTGTAGGATTGCTCACTACTACTTCAAACACAGACCTATCCTGTTTTTTAAAGTATCTGAATAACCGGATGTCTACCTTGTATGTTTCCCTCACTCCAGCCACAGCAGCAGCAGGTCTTCCCATGCATTTTGGTCATGCAAATGTGTCTGAAGCAAATCTGAGCAGTGAAAAGCATCTCTCCACATATTCAGCTCAGGACACCAGCCCATATATACTTTGTGAAAAGAATTGGCATGCAACCACCCCCTCAAAAAACTAAAAACAAACACAATAAAAAGAAGGCCTTTAGTAAGCCTGATGTACCAGCCCAATGCTTTTGGATTTGGCTTTGGGCTTCAACATTATCTTTGTCCTCTTTGAGAACGACTTCCATTTACTAGTTGCTTCAAAGAACTTTCTAACTGTCAGAGCTGTTTACTGTGACAGAACGGTAGTATGTGTTTAGTTGTTAGTTAATTTAAGGTACATGCATATTCCAACAATTTGCTCTATGCTAAAAAAGGTATCAAGCACAGCATTATGTTTCTTCTGTGTGACATAATAGTAGCAGATGACCCGAATGGGAAACTCCTTACAGTAACTTAAATGTACTTACTTTCCAAACCATTCAAAGAAAAGAGTAAGACTCAATCCATTTTCTTTCAAACCATGAGCTTGTCTTTGATACAACACCAAATGCTACTGACAGTTCCATGGATTGACAAAATGACAGTGCTGTAATGGACCCTACATTTTGTAATAGACATTTTATGTTACTCTGAGATTTTCAAAATCCACACCAGCTTTCTTTACATGAATCCTACAGGGGTCCTTTGGCCGATCCCCGTAATAAGGCGATCAATACTCCACTTGCCCAGTTGACTGTATTATTTGCCGAAAAGCCATTACTATTGGGAGAGCCTGAGGCTGGAGTGGAAAATGACAAACCACTTGAAGAACCTAGGACGCTTTTTGTTCCTCTCCTCTGTCCATTTCAAGAGCATGGAACCCTGGACAGTGCCCTCCTTTATCTAGAGGTCAAACTCCAGTCGGCCACCCTATAACAACAGCTTCCATAGCTTGACAATTCAGGGTTTGTCTTAGTCTTGAGGGGGTGGGGTGGTGGATGTGCAGGGGGTTGTACCTGGTAACTCTATCCCCTTCCTCTTTTTAGCCTTTCATCTTGACACAAAGCCCAGTCAGCTGTCACATGCTCTTTGATAGTGTCCTCATCTCATCCAGGAGCTTCATGTCTTCCAAAGGATCCTGTTGCTTAGTCAGAGGGAGTGTACTGTAAAGTTCACATAAAAGTGATTATGCATTTGCAGGCTTACGTGTTGATGTATGAATGGAAAAGAAATATGACAGTAATTGTAAGGTATTATTTATTTGAACATATTCAATTAGTGCTATTTTCTGTATGTCGTTATATAGATTACAGATTTTAACTTTAGCATGTTCCCTATGCACTAATTTACAAAAACATCTACCAAAATGTGCAGAGATCAGGGTTTGATTATTCTGATGACACTATGAAATCATTCATGTTTGAGCCTTGTCAGGAAGCCTTGATAGGGTCTCACCCATTTCTAAAAAGGCCTTTATATAAGGGGTTCCCCAGGGGTCAATTATTGGTCCACTTCTGTTATCAGAATCGCAGGGATTAGTGATCGACACCTCATCTGTGACACCTGTAACTCTGACCCCATGCCACCCCACCCCCAAATCATCCAGAACATTTCAGATCTGCCTTTCCAACATCTCTTCTGGATGAATATCTGTCACCAGAATTGACAGAACTGATCTACCAATACGGAAAGCACTCCCCTACATTGGGTCACTCTATCACAATGTCTCTATAGGGGTGAGTGGTGAAAGAGCATAGAGCAGTGCTGGATGAGCAGAGGGAAAGGAATGAGTGTCATTCACCATCTGTGAAGAGCATGAAACATGTGCAATGAGAAACATGAAGTGTGAGGAGGATGAGCACAATAACTGAAAGATGAAAGGCATGGATCATGTCAGAGTGTGATTAAGAGGAATGTCAGTCAGCACACAGCATCTGCTTCCCCTTACACCAATTACTCAGCTCTCGCTCCCTGAGCTGTGCCCATGCGTGGGATTTGGAATTCTCCCCATGCCTCTCTCTCTTGCTCCCTGTATCTTTGCCAGCCACAGACATGCAAACTAAAGTTCATTAAAGAAAATATACTCAGGTGAGTTGGAGAAAGTGAGCAGCACCAGCATGTTGTGGTCTGGGCCTGTATCAAAATTTTACTGCTTCATCTATTTTTCAGATGGGAAGAGACTACGAGCAGCCAAAATGATCTGGACCTTACCAGGACCATCTGGAGCCATTCAGTGAAGCATGCATGTCAGTGTTTTCCCAAACATACAGTAGATACAGATCTGTACTGGCAATAACGAGCATTTAGTAAGACAAAGCAAGTTCATTTATTTGCCTGAGAGAAAGCAAATCCCTGCTAAACTTTCTCTCATGATTGATTAGACGTGTCTGTTCAGGTCACAGCAGATCAGACCACCTAGTATTGTGTCACAATGAATAGAACGCTAGAAATGATCCATTAGTTGGAACAAATTTCTGTTGCAAAACATACACAAGATTTCAGAAATGCAGAGAGTGATGAAGATCCCACTCATATACAGGAGCTGGCCACTTTAAACCCCCCTACTCACTGTTCCACCTTGCTTCCAAAGTAGTAATGACGCTGCTGTGAGTTACCAGGACCACACACACATGCACAGAGTCATGTATCTACTGTGTCAGTGTCACTGACCACCCAAATAATGCTTGGCACTGTTGTGGTCAAATACTGACCAGTCATTAAAAAGGGCATGATGATCATGTGGGTACAGCAGATGGGCTACACTCTGCAACTATACACCTATAGAGTGGACCTATAAGTTAGGTGGACCTGATAGTGATGACCTAACCATGGTCAGTAAGTATAAGTAATGAGTTCTGTGAATGTTAACATTCAGTCCAAGAGACAAACAACAGCTGCAAACCTAGAAATGGCAACCACTAACTCAACCCTGTATGGTTTGGAAAACGGCACTCTAATCCAAATCAACATACACTCACAGTATTTGTTCATGACGAAACCTATTTTTCTAAGCAATGTTTCTTTGTAAAGCAGCTTAACAGAGTGTGTTTGTATCCCCTCTGCACATTCCAGAGCCAGATCCTGGCTGGCCACTTCTGGGGCCGTTCCAGATAAGCGTGCTGGAAACCGGAGAGTAGAACTGATCAAAAACATTCCCAACATCAAACCCTTCTCCTTATATAGGGCGCTCCCTCCTCTCACTATGAGGTCCAGACCCCCCCAGCCCCCACTCCTCTTGCCCCTCCAAAAGCCAGGAGTAAGTCCATAAGTGTGCATTTAATCACCTCTCCATATGTATAGCATTACTCCTCCATTCTCTTGGCAAAAAAAAGCATGCTTTTTCTCTACAGACAGACTTGTATATGAAAAAAGGGCTTTTGTTTATTGAAAGCTGAGAAGACGTCGTTCCAGGTAGCTTTGAAGTGTGAGTGGATGAATATCTGTATAATCTAAACCATTTGCTGCTGCACACGCATGTACATGCTTGTGTGCATGCAGGAGTACACACACAAGTCACCAAACATTCTCCAGTTAGTCAAGTGGTTCTATACTGCTCTCTTCTGGTCAAATCAGTTAACACCACGATGTGACCCCCAGCCTCTGGGCAAACCACATCAGAAAACGTTTGTATGGCTTTATAGCCCATGTAGTGTGGCATCAGCAATTGATTCTCAGCACTTCCTGAGGATCAGAAAATGACACGCAAACATGTTCAACTCGACCAAACGCTGTCATTTAATATTGATTTTGCCTTACAAACCACTTGTGCAAAACTGTTTACAAAAAAAATACAATAAAAACATCAAGGCCTCATCGTTGGTATATTACAAGTGTAAACTGTTCGCCATGTATACAATGCATTCTTGAAGAAGCCTGCTCTACAGAGAGCAGGAATAAAATGATTCACAGTCTTTAATATTAAGTGGTTTTTGGCCTGCTGTAATAGTGGGTATCCTCACAAAACCAAATACCTGCAAAAAAAAACGTCATACACTCTTGGATGAAGACATTTAAGAGCACATATCAATAAACAGGAAGATGAAGAAAGTATGTATGGTTTAATCCAGATGTTACAAACACAAATCCATACCATGAATATAATTGTTATATGTCAAGAGAACAGAAACATGGGCATTCATTTTAAATAGATTTTGTCTCATGTAGTTAGAGGTATAAGAATATCGGAACATTGTTATAAACACTATGATATAAAATTGTATAAACTACTTAATGGTAGTTGTTACATGAATAACAAGGTTCATGTTTTATATGCCATATCATGTTTTGACATAGAGAATAAAAGGCATTTCGATA
The DNA here is from genome assembly GCA_037974465.1 of Brachypetersius altus. Classification (NCBI taxonomy): domain Eukaryota; kingdom Metazoa; phylum Chordata; class Actinopteri; order Characiformes; family Alestidae; genus Brachypetersius; species Brachypetersius altus. The sequence goes on from JBBPDB010000108.1 coordinate 10,901,003, forward strand.
CCCTGACTGAGAGCCTGAACCTTGATTGTCTGCATGATAGAAAAAGAGGGTATATGCATTTGATGGTTGCATAGCAACTAACAAAAAAAAAAAAATACAAAATAGCTACTGAGTGGACAGTGAAACGAGACCTAGTTAAATTCCTGCATAAAGCTTCTGGTCCGGTCTAAACAAGCCTGTACACTGTTGTAATACTAGCTGGCAGATACAGTAATTATCACAAACACTGTGAGAGAAGAACTGAAAGGAAAGCTGATTGACTTCATTTCTACAACACAGGAGAACACTTCCCCCTAGTGGATGCTTGTGTACCTGCAATCCTTTTGCTAATAAGGCACACAAAAATGCTTCAGTATGTGTTTAATAGAGATGTGCTGCATGGTAAAAAAAATGAACCACTTGATATGGCAAAAAAAAAAAAAAAGAAAAGCAACTTTGAACAGGTCACAATAGGAAATGTGACAAATACAGCAAAGGGGAAACAGACAGAAAAGAGTAAATTCAGTTTACACTGAGAATCAGCTAATATTGGGTGTATGACTGAGTACATAAGAACCAAATCACATTTCGTGAGTGAAGTCAAGGGAATTGTAAAATATGGTTTGTGGCCATTTGCACTTTTTACTGAGAAGTGACCACAAAGCCCCCCTTGTGTACAGGACACTGAACACCTTTCTTATGCATATCATGCTGGACATACTGACTATAAGGCACACTCCGCATCATAAAGCTGTTATTTCCTTAGCCTGGTTAAAAACACACTGACAAGTGCCTAAGCATTATCATTTACAGGTCGAAAGGCTTTCAGTCTATACAGTGTTCCGGTTTTGTGTATAGACTAAAACCGAAAGAGATTTATGATGTAAACTGATAAAGGAACAACTTCTCAAGAAGACAATGGCTAGTCAGTAAAACAGCATTTAAAGCATCAGAAATATCTGAGACGTCTCATCTTTTGTCAACTTCTGATCTTATAATTGCTGAACTAAACTGTGAGACCGACTATGGTGAAGCTCTGGGGAAAGAGTGGGTCAGGGACATTTTCAGCTTCACATACTGATAAAAGGGAACAAAGAGAAATGCTGATGCAGGCTCACAGTCCATTTAAAATGTCTCCAGGCAGATGCCATTGAAAGGCGTGTTATTATACTCTGGTTTCAAGGCTATGGGAGTGATTTTGCAAGAAAGAATAATTTCAAACATGAAGCTAGAAAAGAGAGGACCACAGAAAATCCAAGGTCCAGACAGTCTTCTTCAGGCATCATCTAAAGAGGAGAGACTGTTTTTTTTTTCTTCACTTTTTGTACACTTTTCATATAAAAACACATCAGCATATAAATCTTTACATTCTATTCAGGCTATTCTTGTATTTACAAAGTGAAAGAAGAATGTTTTAAAAAATATCAATAATCATTTACAAAATGAATATTTACAAGTCGGCAGTGATGACGGATTCGCTGTAAATGAGTCTGTTGGAGTCGGCCAGCAGGGCCGTCTGAGTGGGGTCCAGCGGCAGCCCCTTCTGCGTCATGTGTCCAAACATGGGCACTGCACTACCCTGCACTGATGGCATGGTGGTCAGGGCCACGCAGTGGGAGAGAAGTGGAGTGTTGGCATCGTGGTTGGAGCCTGTTGAGGGCACACTGGTCACATGACCGGTGCTGGTGGAGCCGCTGGCACTGCTAGGGGAGCGGCTCTTGGGCGGAGGGCAGTGCTGAACCACTCGGGTGGGTGCCTGAGTTGGGGCAAAGTGGGCAGCTGGGAATGCAGCATAGCCTGGAGGAATTGCATATCCATTAACAGGAATGAAACGCTGGTTTTGTGGCATGGGTGCTGCCATAAAGCCTGCAATTTGGCCTGGAGGTAGCCCTTGAGGAGCCCCATAGATGTAGCCAGCATAGCGCGGGCTGCTGAGGTTGCTGACTGGGCTGGCACTTAGGGACGTGGTCTGGGTGGTGGCGTTGCCCCCGGACGGAGTGCTGGAGCTTGCGTGAGATGACAGGCCTTCCCAGGCACGCAAACGGACATGGATGTCTTTGAATCTGGGCCTCCTAGCGGGACCCTCCTGCCAACATTCGGTCATTAGCGCATACATGCGTGGTGGGCAATCCTCTGGACAGGGTAAAAGCTGCCTCTTGCGCACCATCTCAATCACCTCCTGGTTGCTGAATCCATAATAGGGCTGAAGGCCAAAGCTGAAAATCTCCCACAGCACCACCCCAAACGCCCAGATATCCGAGTCCGTGGTAAACTTGCCATATGCAATGGCTTCTGGAGGCATCCAGCGGATGGGAAGCAATGTTTTGGGCTGGACACGATAGTAATCGGATGAATAGATCTCCCTGGACAGTCCCAGGTCAGAGATCTTCACGTGAAGCTGCTCTCCTACCAGTATGTTCCTAGCCGCAAGGTCCTTGTGGACAAAAAAGTGGCTTGAGAGGTACTCCATCCCAGCTGCTACTTGAGTGGCCAAATGCAGGAAATCCCCATGGTCCAGACTCGACTTGACAGTGCCGTCCTCATCACTGCTGCAACCCACATCCGAGTGCGGCGAGCGCATGATGAGGAACTCATGGAGGTCTCCGAGCGCAAGGAACTCAAAGAGCATGCAGACGGGCTGCTCCTGGGTAACCACACCCAGCAGGCACACCATGTTAGGATGGTGAAGCTCTGCCAGGACGGAGGCCTCCTGCTGGAATTCTCCCCACTGCTGCGGACTAGAGAAGTCCTTCAGGGTCTTAATGGCCACCAGCTGAGCGTGCTCCATGCCAGGAAGATACAGATGACCCTTGTAGATCTTGCCAAAGCCGCATTCGCCCAGCTCCTCCATAAAGCGCACAGCCGACAGAGGCAGTTCCTTGGCCTTGCTCTAAAAGCAGAGGAGACGAGAGAGAAATGTTTAGAGTGAACTGTGAGTCATGGCCTATTAAGAGTGAATTGTCATTCATGGCCTATCAGTCAGTTTTCTTTTAGCATAGTGCCATAAAATGATAGTTTAGGCAAAAAATCTAACTTACACACTTTCCCACTCTTCCTAAATGTAGTAACAGTAATGTATATAAAATAAGGATGCTCTAAACACAAAACTGGAAAATTAAGCCAAATAAAAGGCACAGCAGTATTATGTAGACATGTGCTAAATAACCCCTTACTTTCCACGAGGCATTTTTTGTGAATGATCATTTAATAAGCAATTGATTTTTCATTTACAAATTAAAAATGTCAGTTTATCCCATTAAAGAGCAAATAATGATATTCACATTGTGACTTTGGTTAACAGCAAGTCCAGGCTGGTGTGAGAACCTCATAAAAATCTGAATCAGCCATAAAAATTTACAGTGGGTACCTCCCTATTATAAATGATTTTCAAAGATTTACAAGAAATCCAGTAAAATCTCTGCTAACTCATTCAGAAATACAAGCAAAAGGGTTGGATGCCCTCTTGTGTTGTTGACCACTGTTTTGATTGAGCTCTCTGATGTCTGGCTGTGTTTAACCTCCCACCCTGTCTGTGGCCTCTGACCTCCGCTGTGGCCTTCAGTCGAACACAGACGGTGTTTTCTAAAGATCTGAACAGGCACCCCCAGATCAAAGTGATACATCTGCTTACATCAGCACTTTAGAGCTGTTGTCAGAAGTTTGGTTTAAAGATGAATTAGATCGAGACAATCTATACTAGCTTGTTTAGAGTTCTTCCCCTGCAGAAAAAGTGCAGTCAGCCCCTCATTTGTAAAGGGGGAGCCAGTCATTTCAGTTAAGCACAAGCAGTCATTTTCAGTTGTGGTGGAATTTACTGCCGTCTTCTCTGCAATTACAATCTGTCTCTTCTGATTTCTGCGGGGAAATTCTACACAGTCCAGGCATCACTGCTGAACTCAAAATGGCTCAGATTCGAGACTAACAAATGGACAATAGTTTTATAAATCAGAATTTTCATAATCTGCTTTGCCTTTATTTTCACCATGTTCTGTTGAATATAAACTTTATATAAACGTCATTCACAATTATATGAACAGACAAAACATTTCACTTCACATTAGGGCTGAACAACTTGACAAAAATGTCAGACTATGACTGGAATTTAAGCAAGTTCTGGGGGCCAAGATGTCCAGCATATCATCATTTTGGCTCGATAAATGCTAAATGTGAGGTGGCAGATGCCAAACTGCTCTATTGTCATGTAAATGTATTTTTGGGTCCTTCTTTTTGAGCTTATTTGTTCACAAGCCAAGTCTTATTATGCAAATATTTTACCCTTAAAACTAGCTGCTGATGTTGCTCTCAGTCTTTTAAACTGTAATAAAAAACAAGGAATCTTTTTTGGCCTAATTCATACACAAATAATCCACAACACTTGTCTGTAATGATGAGGCCCTGGTCCATGAAAAGGTGAGATTCTATATAATATATAGAAAATACTATATAACACGATAAAATATCAGTAACCTTTAGCAGTAAAGCGAAATTCCAGGCATGAAGTAGAAAGAGGGAGGTGAAGAGTGGCTCTGAAGAACGTGCCAGCTGGTTCGTGTTAGGATCAGCTCTACCTGAGGATGACCTCATCTCATCCCTGATCATCGCATCCTGGATGTTACTGATGTGAGTGGTGACCTCAGAACGACCCTGCCTTGAACTCTGACTTGCAGCTGAGGCTGCTTAAGGGTGTTGGAACTACAGCACAAGAAGCTCTTTGGTTACGTCTCATATTACAGGGAGTGTACGCACAGTGTGCATGTGTGAATGACATCTTGCTGTTGATGTTGATATGATTCATATCATAGTGTATATATTCATTCATGTATGTATGTATGTATGTATGTATGTATGTATGTATACACACACACATTCTGTTCTGATATTCATCATGTTAACATGGATTAAATATTATACATCAATCCATTTACAGTTTTTTCGGTGTGTGTTAGAAACAAACTGCATGCGTGTACTTGAGAAAGCGGTTGGGGGAGCAATAGCTTGCAGTGAGACATAAATCTTGGTGTCTCTAGTGTGTAAAGCTGTGTGTAAACTCCCCTCACTCTCCCCTCTTATGGATGACTGCACTGCTGGCCAAGGTAAAGTCTTGTAATACATAAAGACCTGTTCACATTTCAAAGTAGAGCTAAACCTCATCATTTCAGCACAAAAGACTAAAACATCACAAAAACCGACAAATGAGAATCAGCCTTGATGATTGTAGTAGTAGCGAGTAACCTGGGGTTAATTTAATTAGCCAATGTAATGTGGAAAATGTTAAGAATGTTGTGCAGCTGCTTTAAACAATTTGATAAAAGTCCGTCCACATTATCGAATAAGAAGTATTCTTTGCAAAACACATGAAGGAAAATATGTTTCAGAAAGCACAGACAGTTTATTGCTATTTGCAATCGTACAGAATTTGTAACTGTACACTTAAGCACTTTCATTTTTTAGTTTATCTTTTGCCACCTTGTGACTCTTTTGCTTCTCAGAAAGTTTAGCTGCTACTTCATGTGAGATCAGGTGAGATCTGACAATAGCAGACAGAGGCACAAGTGATCAAACTGATTTCTTTCACTTTTGTATATGTGGTAAATGTGTGTGCCAGTGTGGGCCTCCACTGAGTCAAAACATTGGCTTAGCTGCTGTGAATGTAAGGAATGCCGAAATCACAATAATGATACGTGATGTTATGGTCCTAAGACAGACCATGGTTAGATTGTATCCAGATGCCCCCTCTCTCTTCCCCCTCAGCTCTGTTGTTTTGATGTTTTGGGGGAAAAACGAAGAAGAAAATGGCATGTAATCTAAATAAATACCCGGGTAAAAATGTGAAATATGCATACAGATGATCTGCCAAGACTGTCTGAAGTCCAAAGTTTGCTTCTTAGTTTATTATGAGACTGATAAATAATGGGTACTTATACCACACCAATTAGCACACTGTCATACATAATCTCAAACAGACATGATTTCTGACAGTGTTTCATTCAGTTACGTTACAAAAGTATTTTCACCAAATTATTCATTGTACAGCAAGTTTATAGCAATCCAATTATGGTGCTTGAACATTCTCACCTTTGGCTTGTAGGCAGGAAGCATAGACATCTCTACGTTCTGGCCACGTACAGGCTTGGGCTGACGCTGGGCGGGAGGGCGGGAGGCTTTTTGGTTGTTCCGGCAGACACAGATGAAAAAGAACAACAAGGCGATGGCTAGAGGGATCGCCACGCTAGGGACCAGGATGTAGAGGATATCCACACTGCCTCCACGCTTCTCCTTTGAGTCTGACCAGCACAGAACACATAAACACTGTGTGAAAGCTGAAGTAGAAACAACATCCCTTTAACTAAAAAAAAAAAGTGCTCAGTTTATATCAATCATCTAGACAACTTTCATCCTACTGAAATACCACTTCCTTAAAATGCTGCTGTTTAGAGCACTAAAACATCTGCAAGTCATAAAACTACTTAGAAGCAAAGCTAAGGACAATCCCATGCAGTTAACAAGATCTGTGCTTCATACCTGTTGAGCTTTCGCTGGAAAAAAACTATTCTAAATCACTGGAAAAAAAAAAAAAATCAAATCTTTCAGTTTTGCACTGGAGCTACAAGGCTAATGATAACAGACTGTTATGGCCACTGATTATCAGTGTGTGACCACATGCCTAAAGGAGCACACTTCAAATTGTATTTCACTGTTTACCTGGGCCCCATCCCTCCTTTTTTGTTTATTTTCTCTATGTCTACTTCTAAGTTCAACAAAGTTCTTCTATGTTCTACCAGTGATGTTTATGTGGTTTTCCGTCCCTCTGAATTAAACAGACTATTTTTGTTGCTGTGCCGTTAAGACTGATATATGGATATAAATAACATTTGCTCTGATTGGCTGCCCTGTAATACACATTCAGAAAAGCAGTCTGGACTGAAACACTCATTATACTTTCAGGCATTTTTATAAATAGACTGGTTCTGTGATGTCACCGTAACAGTGAATTCTAGACAGTGTGACTGTAATAGTGTTTACATGCTACTCTTTAATTTGAAGAAGAAAAAAAAAGCAAGAAAAACATGATTTTCCACTAATCTCTAACAGACTTTACTGTGTGTGTGCTATATTATGGTGTGTGCTATATTATGATCTCTATCATCTTTAGACAAAAGTGTCATATAGCTAAAAACAATAGTACAAGCAGTATTAGTTATGTTGATGCTGTATTTTTGTGAGTGTATTTAGATTTATGAAAACAGTGCCATTGTCCTACATTGCTATTATGACTACAATTCAGAAAATGGAATTTTTTCTCCAAACCAAAAGTCTGTAGCAGTGTCTTAATGGGATTTGTGGACTGTAAGCATGGTCTCTCACCACATGGAGGGATGTCGCACAGTTCCATGCGTACGCTGTCATCCAGAGTGAAGCACCACGGAGCCTCGTGCTTGTTTCCGGGGTTGCGGCAGTATGAGTGGCCCCCGTTTAGCTCCGGGTAGCGGACGGCAAGGTAGTTGTGGCTGTGAGGGTACTGTGAGTTCCAGGGCTGGCACTGGCGGCCGGACTTAGTCACACTGACTGTCCCGCGATAGTCGGAACCGCTGCTGTTGAAGCATTTGTGACCTGAGCCATGAAGGAAGGACAGGTGGTACACAAATTAGATCACATCAGAAGTCTAAACTCACAAAGAGCAACTTAGAATACACAATGCATTTAAAAAGATTGCTATTGCAAATGAAAACTTGCACTTCTTTATTATAAGTATTGTCTTTAAGCCCCCATGGATTCGAAATCTTACATTTTGTTGAGCTATTTCTAACATATAGCTAATTTAAATAAGGAAATTTCGCAAAAATCCACAAGTGTGGATTCTACAGTTTACAATACCTCATTTGATGTTCTATTATTTGATGTCCGGAAGTTAATGTTGTGTGCGTCACATATAATTCCGATATATAAAAGTAATCATATAATGTAAATCAGATGTATAACAATGACATGAACCCTAGAATTCAATGTGTCTAGCCCCGGGCACTACCATTCTTACTCTTGTTGATGGGCTCGGCCATGGGAATTCCTATCCTCATGCAGTTGGCTGCCTCAGGGCTGTCCGAGGCGGCCAGGTCCTCACAGTTGGGCAGTTTGAGGCGTTTGAGGATGATGGGGTTGGAGCGGGCAATGATGTACTCGGTCTTACAAAGGTCGTTCTCCAGGATCTCACACTCGTCCTTACACAGGTCCCGCGGTTTGTCTATCCCAGAGCTGCGGTCACATGTAGGGAAGGCGAAGTGGCAGAGGGAGGGGATGGCAAACTGGGAGCAACGATCTGATAGGTGGTTAGAGGTGCCAATCATGGTAAACGCAGCTGGAGAGGAAGGGAAGGAACACTGAGCAGGTCACATACACCATAGACACACACGTCCTACATATGTAAATTTCTGTGGTTCTGCCTTCTTACAAAGTTCATGAGATGCTGCCTCAGGCTAGAATGATAATCACAGAGAACGCCTGGCCTCAGATGTCCTCGTGTAGTTTTAGAAGACACTGAGAAAAGCTAAGCAACAGCTAAACTGGTCGTTGCAGCCTTTCTGTAGACCATACTGTGATTTAGCACCCTGACCTCCAGAACACCGCCACACAGATCCCATGATAAGAGGCAGAGGCTGCTCTCAGCTCAGTGTGGCTCCTGAGCCTCTGTAATCCTCAAGGACAGTAATGAGGAGTTATCAAAACTGAGAATGGTCTGTGAAGCAGTATATTTTCTAACACACAGGAATGTGAATAGCCTTGAAAGAGCAGTGTTGGCACAGGTTCTGTCATATTTCTGACACTGCACCAGCGCAAACAATAATGAAATGCTACAGAAGCAGAAGAGACATTTTTGGTCTCTCCATGAATATTTTCCCTGTACAGTTGTGGTAAAAACAATTGCTCATAAGCACATATGCCATACTATAACACACATTTTCCTGTCAGTTTGGTTATTTCCAGATCCACCCATTCCAGATCCATGGGTGCGAGTATGTGCGTGTGGAGGAGAAATAAAAAATTGTGTTTATGTCTGTGGATGGGAGCTTTGGGGGCGCGGTGTGTCTTTGGTCGATTGGGGTGGTATTTCTTTTGTCGAGGGAGAGGGGCGACTGACAATTTCATGTCAGTGAGGGGTGGGGGGTTCTCCTCGCTTGTTCCCTCTCTCTCTCTCAAACACTCACTTTCACTATCACTCAGTCTCTCTCAATATGCTGTTCATCTAGGGGGCATCTAGGAGCCGCTATGAAGAAAATGTGTCTGTCATTATTTGAATGATTAAAAACAAGAAAAGTGTACAGATATATGCATTGTGGAAGAGCCTAAGTGACCCCTGGTCTAGCCTACAGACAGTGCTGGTGCTGACGTGAAACAACACATGCAATCATATGTTTTTTCTCCACATGACCACACTCTCTTTCCACATGTATCTACGTTTGTGTACATTTCTTTGTCCATATCAGGGCAAACATAACAGAGATCTTTCTGGAGATATTTTTAAATGCAATGAAAACTGCACATACTGCGCAATGTAAGGGAAACGACGAGCTGGTGGTATTTCCTTTAAGCACTGTGTGACTAGGCAACCTTTGTGATAAGAACTCAGTGACAGATGTTACTGAGCAGATCAGAGGTTCATGAAGAAGAAATGAGGAACTTTACCAGTTATTTGAGTTTCAATCTCGCCCTGCATCTGCAGCGAATCTACGAAGATGCTTCTGTTTCCAATGAAACGAGCACAAGCAATTCCTCTGTAGGGCTGGCAGAAACCTTCCTCATCAAAGTCATCTCTGGAAGATTAAATATGACACAGAAAAGAGAAGGTTAATGTCATCAATTAGAGTGGAGAAAACAAGCAACACATGTGGATACGTATCTTTCTGAAAATTGTGTCGTTACAAAACTGGTAGGGAAACTAAAACATTATTTGCTGTAGAGAACAATGAGCTACAATTATTATTAATTAGTAGTTTAATTTCACTCAAAACCTGAATATTATTTATCGTTGAAAAAAAAAACCCCTAACAAAAACAAACTCTGCGGTTCAAATGATGAACACTAGGGGGCAGCATTAATTGAAAGATTCTGAAACATGCTGAGGATTCCGTGTCAGGAGCTTGTCTTAACTCAGCACCTGGTCCTCAGTTGAGTGTCAAGCTGTCTAAATGAGAAAAAAAACATGCTCCAGTTCAATAGAACATGGATTTAAGAGAACAGACAACATGAGTATAGAACAGGAATGAGTTATTGTTCTGTGTACATATAGAGAGGAACAAGACATAGTAGGTAATTTGAACCATATGGATGGGTGGTTCTGTGTGTATGTGAAAGGGGCAGTGTCTGAGGGATCGTGGTTTTACTCCAGAGTGACATGCCACATGCCTTTCCCCCAATGATGTCATACTACTGCACATCAGTGAGGTCACTGCAAGCAGAAGGGAGTACACTGAATTATTTTAGAATGAACAGAAAGTCTGTGGAGTGAAATAATTCACATACATACATTTGTTTTTACTTTACACATAAATGAATAGACTTTTTGCATCAGTGTGTGGAACTGGTGTACATGTGTATTATGTATACGTACGCACCTATATGTAATAATATGCTTCATATTTATTAAATAAGTCTCCTATATGCAGTAATAATTGTCATAGATTTTCCAGATATACAAGCAGATTTGTAAATACAGATATGTAATTATGCACACACGCGCGCACACACACAAACACACACACACAAACACAAACACACACACGCACACAATTACGGCATATGTTTAAAATGTGTGAAAACGTAGTGTGGTTGAAATCATAGATGACATTCTGTGCTTTCAATTCTGCGCTTCATCTGAGACACTATTCCTTCTTGCTATACTATTTAAATATAATTATATAATGCTGGTGATAATCTGACTGCAAGAATTGCTCTGAATGAGTATTCAGCCCAACATGCAACCAGCAACACAGGAGAAAGTCCAAGGCCGCAAAGTTTAGCCTATGGAGATGTCAAACGTTGCATGCCTGCACAGCGGAGAGAATGGATTTGGGTTGTAGATGCTGGTGCACAAGCCCTTAGGTCTTATAAAAGCTCTGCTGCTTTCTCCACCCAGCAGCTCTTTTTGGAGGAACCCTCATCTGTCCTGTCATCGTCCAACACCCTCCCTTAAAAAGCATTTTGCATCTCTTAACAGGTCTCTGAAAACATGTTTGTCACGCTGCAGGGTGATCTATATTGAAGCAGGGAGAATCAGATCGTCGGTAAGCTTTTTTTGCCTGTCCAGAAAAGTGTATCAGGTGTGATTGAAAAACATTCTAGAGCAGAAAGCCCGATTTAACAAAACAATCGGTGTGTCCGAAACCGCGCACTTGTGCACTTTTAGTGCGTGATTTTAGTGCGTAGTGCACTCACACTGAAAACCAAGCTAAAACTCTGCTGCACTGAAATCGGCCAGAAAACGCAGTGCAGAACGATGTACACTATGCGCAATAAACGGGCGCCATTTTGACCACGTAGCGGAGGGAGCGGGACTCTCAACGTGTTTTCGAGTTCGATAATGCCGGCAAACAGTGAAATACAAGCCCAAGCGGAGGCAGCTGGTTCGTATAAATGTAAGTAACGTTAAGAAAATCTTTTTACTGATGTACACTGCGGTAAAACCGGCAGATATTTTGGCGGCTGAAGAATCGCGAGCAAATGTGAGTCCGTCACCTCCACTAAGTGCAAAACGTTAGTGTTCCGTTTAGGACAGCACTGACCCACAGCAGTGCGCACTACAGAAGGCAGTGCACACTAGGCACTAAATCTCAGTGCACTGACGGTAGTGCGCGATTTCGGACACACACATAATTTCAGTTCAGTTGTATGATATATTCAAAGTAGCACACATCTTTCCAAAGACAGCATCATATCTTGTTGCTAATAAGACCAGTCATGTCACAACAATACAATGATTTTTTCACACACAGCTCTACACTAAATGCTGTTGAACAGGATTGAGGATGTTCTGTTTGTATTGATTTGCATTGTTTGCACCGATGAAATCACAATATGCTCTAAAAAACATATTGCACATTACCATGATAATACTAAATATAGTAATATGGCCCAGCTGTTATTATGAAGCACATTACATTCTTTATCAACTTTGTCCATAGTGTACAGCTCTAATCTGTATTTTCTCACTGAATTTCAAGATTATAAAAGCAGCATGGTGGGTGGTGGATACATATATAAAATGATTCTAACATACTAATGCTATCTATAATTTAATAAAGTGTGTCGAGATGTGTCCAGAACAATGACAAGAGTCTATTTTATTAATGCCTGCTTAATGGGTTATATTTCAAAACTGATATATTTCAGCAATATTCAGACAATGAATAGACAATAATTAGACAATGAATCATATAAATAGACAGTAAGGGTGCATGATGACACAGGACTAATATTGGTATTGGTATTGGACTGAATATGCTGGGATACCGTGCTAAAAATATGTATATGCCACTTCTCTGTAATGCTAATTCAAGTGGATCCAGTTCCAAATATATAAATTCCAAATATATATAAATGTTTGTGTATCAGCATAGGCAGATATTTACAAAATATATTGGATATTGTCCTGTAATTCCCACATTACTGCATCTGTATGTACTGAATAACTTATCATTTGTTTACTAGTTCATATAAAATATATAAAATTTTATACGTTTTTCCAGACTGGAGTGCTATGGTATTTTGATTGACAGTCCTGTATACAGCTGAACAGGGAATATTTCTTTTTATTTGTATGTCCTCAAACTGAAAAGTACTCCATAAATAGTCAAGCCGTCCATAAAACATCACTGACAAAATGACAATCTCTCACCAGGCCTCTATTGTATTCGCTGCTCTTTGTCAGCAGAAAGACCCATAATTTGTGGTTTTCAGCTCATCCAAATACAAACATTTACGGGCCATATACAATTACTTAATGTACGTCCAGTTAACAACGTTTCCGACCCCAGAAATTCCAGAATTTTATGCGGACACAAAAATCAGTACCATGTAATAATAAGCATGACACTCGTATTTAACGCAACTGAGGTATTACCGTTACTTGGCTCTACCCGTCAAAACTCTTTCCAAAAGCCAAGTCTTAAAGCAGAGTCTCGGTTTGCAAAGACGGGCAGGTCGCCTACAAATATAAAGCAATGTGGTGATTCTGTTTTGAGTCTGTGCTGCCGTGCAACTCACACTGAAGACGTAACGGGAATTCCTCTTTGAGACAGAGTGATACTGTACCGTATGCAAGCTTTGGAGAAGCAGCAGAAGAGCCCATGTTGGACTTGGCTCTGAGCTGCATTGGCGCTCAGGGGGAGTGTGTTTAACTGAGGGCTCATTTGTCTCTGGTTTTTGAGATTTGTGGTGTGTGACCGTGGCCAGAGAGGAAGGGACACACAGCCACTGAGGGACTCTCATTAGAAGCAATGAAGAAAGAGAGGAAAGAGTTCTAATGTTACACTCACACAATAGCAGCCTCTATTAGGAGAGCACAGGACACAACCCCGTAACCTTCAGCTATCCCAGAGGAGGGGGGCAGAGATGGGAAAACTCAATTTAGATATATCAAAGGCCAGTGCCACAAGCAAATAGGTGATAATGTACAGCTCAACTAAAGCTAACAAAATATTGTTTAAAAAAATAGTCAAGAGTGCATTGTTAACTAACACGAAATAAAAAAGGCAGAAGTACAACTTCATCTTGAACCTGATGATTCTCCAGCAGTGTACTGCAGCTCCCATTCAGATGCCCCTAAGACTTGAAGAACTGAATTAGGTGTGTTAAATTACTTTGATAGTAATGCTGTCTTCAACTGCAAGTCAAGCACTACCTTTCTCCCAAGAGGAACTCTTTCAAGTGCAGTAGTTTAATTTAGGGGCAAACAAAACACGGAGGCCGTAAAATGGTTATCTTAGTTTATTACCTATCAGTTTGAGCTTATTTTATGAGGGGTTTTGAACACAAGCTAAACAAACATAAAATGTGATTTAACTAGACATGTCTAAAGTGTGTTTTGCCATTACCATTAATTTTATTTGTACAGCCATGTTTGATTACTTTATACTGATGGACTGTAAACTTCCTTCCTACAACATGGTAAAAAGTGGTGCTCAAATTTGTGCTCTAACTTTTAATCCCTGACTTCACCTGACACTTTGGTGCTTCCTGCTGCGAAACTCAAAAAATGCTTGATGTAATGGGAAAAATTTAGGGTATGAGCACCTCAAGGCCTACTTCTTTATTTTTGGCCTGTCATGCTCATGACTATGGATATGATTAGGGATGGGTATCAAGACAAACTGTGCTACTTCCAATATTTATGCAACGTTAATGTATTAGATTAGATCAGTGGGAGAGATGGGGTCGTGGTGGCCCAGTTGGTAGAATACTTAAACCATACCTAAACCAAGAGGGCATGGGTTCAAATCCTACCTTCAGCAGACCACTACTGGGTTCCTGAGCAAGACCCTTAAGCCCAAGTTACTCCAGGGAGACTGTTCCCTGTAGTTAGGGAATGAAAGTCCTTTGGATAAAAGCATCTACTAAATGCTGTACATGTAAATATAAATCATGCGTACCATCAGACATTTGTAGCAAGTGCTCGTCAATCTTTATATATTCAGGAAAAAAATGGCACCCAATTATGAAGAGTATGGCATCAACAGAAGTACTGATAAGTATTGCTATCAATCAGCAAGTATAGTATCGATACCAGTATCAATAAAAGCCTATTGATACCCATCCCTTGATATGATTACTGTAAGTGACTCTATACATTGCTGTGATATGAGCAGTTATGCCATCGTTAAAAAATTACGATTGTAAGTTCAAATTAAACAGTTATGTTCTCTCTGTAATGAGTCAAGGAGTTGGTCAGTGGTTTTTAAATCACTCACAACTGCATGATAAACCCAGAAAAGCATATCGAGACCTAATTTATCATGATACCCATGAATATTGTCATATTGTCCAGCTCTAGGAAACCTACCATTAAAGTTGAGGCCTCAGGAAGAGTTCACCTATGAAATATCCCTCAACTCTTTCCACACCCAGCTGGAACACAGGGGGATTAGCTCCCAGGCAGTGCAACACGCCTCCTTCACATCATTCCTCACTCCACCACACACACATCACAACACTTCCTCTCTGTTGTTTTTCTGTCTGCCTTAACATTTAACCCTTAGAAGGAACCGTTATCACCAGTTATCAACAAGAGCATTTGATACTTGTCATATCTCACTCGAAACCAGTAAAGAACACCTTCTATTGTACCTCTAAATTATAAATGATAGCACATTTGTACGATAGAAGAGAAGCTATTTTGTTGTGAATTGGATCTGATGAAGTTACTGTGTTTTAGCCTTGTTATGTAGTAAGAAGAAAGAAAACCTTTTTTTACGTTTGCAATGCTTTTGTCTACGGCTATCAGGATTACTTAAAATCTGAATGATGAACTAATCATTACAAAGTCGTGCCCAGCAGTCTGAACGTTCTCCACAAGGAGAGGTCAATTCACTGAAAGAGAGGGGAGAGATTGTATCTGCTGCAAATACAATTTCCATTATAATTAGTAGTCATTGTCATTGACTTAAATTTGTAGAATGTAAATAAAATGTAAATGCATTTAGTTACATAACATGCAATGTTACTATATATGTGATTACACAATGACACTTGAATAGTATAGTTAAATGACATACAAAATAAAGTCTTAACCAAACGGTGCATCATAGCAGCTCGGCAACTTTACAGACCCAAAATTTGCTAACATGCCAATCACCAGAGTGATTTACTAAACAAAGGGAGTGATGAGGTCAAGCTGTTCAGATTTAGCACAGAGGAGAGGGGGGACCGTACATCAGCCAACAACAGACGAGTTTATTTTTCTATCCACTGACCTGCAGTGTGTACAACTACTCCAACAACAAACGGAGCTGCCAGACTGAGGTGTGAGAACAAGGACTGTAAGTGTTTGTGTTGTGTCTGTAGAAATGTGTGTGTGTGGGTGTGTGTGTGTGTGTGTGTGTGTGTGGATTCGTAAAAAAACTCACAAAAACATTCCAATGTTTGTATGTGGGTGTGGGTTCGTGTGAGAGTTAATTGAATCCTGACACTGATGTTATTTGCGTTACATGATATTTTTGAGATTCTCTGTTAATCTGGGAAGAAAAAACTCTAAAATTGGCTGAGCCACATTTGTAATGAAAAACTGCAACATACTCCTTACACAAATTCGATGTATGATTGTATGATTTACATTTAGGATATTTTGCAGAAAGTCTTGTAAGCTTAATAAACCCATTGTGGTGCTGGCAGATCTACACCATAAAATGTAAATAACAGATAACTGTGATGAACAGTTGAACAGTCTTTCTTGTGGCCGAACTGGCTGATTAGCTGATCTTGCTTCCTAGCTGTCGATACTTGGTAGCAAAAACAAACACTGCTCACCACTACCCTCTGAACGCCTTATTGCACCAGTCAGAGGTTTTGTTGCTTTTATAAGAACCATGATAAATGTGTCCCAGTTGTTGCAACGCAAACACTGATTATGAAAGCTAACAACAGTGGAAAACAACAGCAATCAGCTTAAATAAATGTGTTCAGGCAATTACGTCACACGCGTGACAGACCTAAATTTCGGAATAATTTAATCCCTGTTAAATAGTATATTATAATAACTGTGTAGTATAATAACTGTTAAATAGTGTATTGTAAAGAAACTGACTCAGAGGTGGTGGTAGAGAAAGGATGTCTAAAATGCAGAAATATTTATTTTTCTAAAACCACCAGCATTCATGGCTGAGATATGTGCAGAGTGCTGGGATGCAAAATTATCCACAAAAAGTTAGAAGACCTGTAGGAACCTATAAGTCTACTGACTTTTTGGGGATCATTTTACACACAACTCAGCCATGAATGCCTTTAACAATACACTTTAGAGAGATGAAGCTGTGTAAGTGTTGGCTGAGAGATCGCAAGTTCGATCCCCAGTGATGCCACTATGCCGAGTCCCACTCTCTCTGGGTCGGTAGAATTAGTAGGGCCCTCCATCTCCCCCATCAGTCAGTGCATTGCCAGCCAGACTGGGTGTCAGATGTAACAGAACTGATGGTTAGCATTCTTCTGCAAGCACATCAAGCTGCCCAGGGACACTGTGTGAGTGGCAGCTTGAAAGGGTTCACTTGTCTCAGAGGAAGCACATGCCAGCGTTCATCCTCCCAGTGTTGATAACAGTGTTGATAATACTGCGGCAAGGGGAGTCCTAGCTAGAAGGTAGAAGTGGACATGCTTAAAACTGGGGAGAAAATCCAATGCAAATCTATCAGTAAAAAAATAAAGAAACAAAATTATGTTTAAGACTAAATTCTAAACTCTCAAAACCATTATCCACTACCGTTCTGAATGACTGTTTACATCTGTACAATATAATTATGATGAAATCCCAAAAAACATTAGAAATTTCCTCTTAACAAGCTACACTACTTTTTACTTACAGTAAACCCCCAGTTTTACGCAGATCGGGACTCGTGGATCCAGTCACACGCGTTTTTTTTTTTGGAGAATGAAACTGATCGTTTTACGCGGAAATATTCAAAACAACGCGGAACCTGCAAATATTCTCAGCTCTTTTATTGTGCCAATATGTTTTTTTTTTAACTCATTTTAGTTCTTCTGGCTCCCCCTGCATGGCCGTAGGGTTCTCTCTTACGCTCTCTCTCTTTCTGTCTCTCTCTCGCTCTGTCGCTCTCTCTCTCTCTGTGTATCTCTCTCTCTCGCGAGCGCACTCTCTCTATATCTGTCTCTCTCTCTAGTTCGTGACTTGTCCGGAGCGCGCATATCTCTCTCTCTCTCTGTATCTCTCTCTCGCGTGCTCTCTCTTGGTGTCTCTCTCTCGTTCGTGACTTTTCCGGAGCGCGTATCTCTCTCTCTCTCTCTCTGTATCTCTCTCTCTTGCTCTCTCGTTCTGGAGGGCACGGATCGTCTCTCTCTCTCGCTCTCTCTTACTCACTCTCTCTCTCTCTCTCTCTCTCTCTCTCTGTCTCTCGCTCTGTCTTACTCTCCCTCTCTCTCTGTCTCACTCATTCGTGACT